>CM046948.1:96347173-96947173 GCA_025698515.1 Gossypium sturtianum
TTATAGACACAAATTACTTAGTTTAGAATTCAACTTTAATTTCAGCTTTTAAACATTTCTTTATTTTTAGGTTTTAGATTTATTTTCAAGTTGTTCTTTGTTTATCTCGAGAGATCTAATTTGTGGAAGACAATCAAACTTGTGGATTCATATTCATCTTTAATACAAATCAAAGCGCTTTTATTAAACTCTATACTTCCGATTCATTTATCATGTTCTCTATTTACATCAATTCCCATATTTATGAAAACTATGAGGAACTAATCCCTTATGGGGGATTAGCTTAGCAGAGGTATGATCTCATAACTATTTTATAGGGTTACTCCAACAGATTAGAGATTTGGGAAAGGGACAACCTAAACCTCCAGGCTTGAGAACCCTAGGAAATCATCAAGGTGAGAATTAACCAAAAATTGGTATGTCCTATTTGTGTACACCTTCACCCCAAACCAGTCTAGATCTATGAGGTTGAAAGATAAGTAGTCCTTATCGACTGCTATTTGAGTGGAAGATCGTAAAATCTTGTTGGGATAATGACTAGTTGACTAACGAGGAACCTGAGCGCGATGGGCTGATGGGGATTATCGGGCGTAACTAATCACCCATAGTAAGATTTGATTTAATCCATTCTTTGATCTCTTGAATTTTTATTTCTTTATGTTATTTTATTTTATTATTATAAAAACCCTAAAAATTCTCTTTTATTTTAATTTCATACTATAACTAAATTAAAGTACTAATTAGATCTTTCAGTTGTTTCGATTAAAATTGATCTAGCACCTCCTCCCTTGGGTACGATCCTTGAGTACTTCACCTTCCACTCCGCTGTAACTATATTACAACTAGACCCGTGATACTTCATGAATACCACCTCATATATCCATATCAAGTTAATGCAATATTCACACTTTGGATGTTAGTATGTCCGTAGGGTAGTCACAAGACACTTAGGGATAACCCAAGGCATTGTTTGCAGACAATTCGGAGCCAAAAGCTTACCTTAATTTAAAAATCCTCTAGTACCCTAATTTTTTTAGCCTAAACCCCTATTTCCTGATGAACTATATTGAGACCTAATCCTTAATATAATCTCTCTTGATCTAATTTTCTTGTTCCCTACACGAACTTAGATGTTAGGGCCATTGATATTAAAGGTTGTGTAGATACGACAAGGTGGTTTCCAAAATAAAGAAAAATAAGAGTGAACTTAAGGGATAGTATAGTATAGTGAGTATAAAACTCTTTCAAACTTGTAACGTAAATAGAGAAAATAAAAAAATTATCAAAAGAAAAAGTTTGAAATGCTAAAATAGCCAAGCGAGAGGTTATCGAGAAAATACAAAAGCAAAATCATGAAGAAGAAACGAAAAGAAAGAAAAGAAGAATTCTCATTCTTGCAAAATTATCTTGCTAAGACGATTGTATTTTTATTTAATATTGCACTTCATACCTTAGAATCGTAGAGAAAAGGTAGGTGAGGGAAGGGGGATATAAGGTGGTGAGCTAAAGCGTTAATTGAGGAAGTATCGAGGTTAATATAATGTGCCAAACTATTTTTGTGTTTAAACCATTTTGTTGTGACTGCTTCTTTCATTCTCAACCAACCTATGCCACGAGCATTACAAACCTAAAAGACCTATGTGACCTAGGTGATACTATTCGTGGGATGAAATTTAGTTGAATTTTGACATTTCTAATTACTTGTATTCTTCGAGTTATAAATGTAAATTTTGTGTAATTGCTTTGATGGATTCATGTAATTTGACATTCTTGAATTTGTTTACTTTGTAACTTTATGAACTAATGTGTGTGATATTGAAGGTCAAGAGTCAATTGTATAACATCGTGTTAGAGTTACGTATTTATTCACATTGTTCTATGTACATAGCTCTAAACTAATCCTTCATGTGGCATGCTCAAGCACAGTTTCGTTGTTTTATTTTCTTATTTTTGTGTGTGTTTTTATTTTGTTGCTCAAGGAAAAGTAACGACTTAAGTATGGGGGAGTTTGATCTGCCACAATTTTTTAAGGCAAATTAAGATCTTTCTGGCACTTAATGAGCTTGTTTTCTAGTACTTTATATGATTTTAGTTATTTTTTGGTTTTTATTAATTTATGTTTAACTTATACAAAATAACAGTTTTTATGCAATTTTGAGTTATGTTATGACCTAATGGGCTAGTACAGCCTAGGGACACATTTTTTCGTGCTTAGAAGACAATGATGACTATAGCGTTATGACATCGAGGAATGGTGTCGCAACACCGACTTTGAAGTCAAAGTATCGAGGATTTGAAGGCGTTGTCATGAAACTCGTCTGTGGTGTTATGTACACTAGGCGTATTTCGATTAGGAATATTAAGAATGGTTTTTTTGTCCACATAATGCAAATTAATTAAATTTTTAGGTTGTTTAGTAACCCTAATGAGGTCAATATCATAAACTCTATAAATAGGCATGTTAGCCTCATTTTAGATGTCTTGGCCAAGTAAGCCACTTAGTTATTTTTAGGGTTTTTTCTTTAGTTTTTATTTTCAATTTAGTCCTTAAATACTCTTTTGTTCTTGTTTAACTTGGATTTGATTTTGATCCAAGCATTTAATTTAATAGTTTTTCGTTATTTCTTTGTGGATTCCAATTGCAAATCAAGTGATCTTGGCATCGTTAAAGGAGATTTCGATTCCAAGCACAAATTGACATCAAAACGGACTTATTTCTATTTCCTACTTTTATTTAATTTACTAACTTGTATGTTAAATATGAGTTTAGGGATTATTTCATCTAGATCCATGAGTATTGATTTCCTAAGGGGGATTAACGAACGGATGTGTTACTAATTAACGGATGAATTGGGGTTTAAATTTGATTTAGTTGGTTTAAATTATACGCGATTAAACCTCAGGAAGTGACGTCGTAATTTATGATAAAAGAGATCGATAGAGATAAGTTTAATCGAGTAAATCATATCTTGGCCAAAAAAGTGAGGTCTAGAGGTAAGCATGTATTAATCGATTAGTTAATTAGTTAGAGGCCGAGGGTTAATAATTGGTTAATTAATAGCTAATTCGATAAAACTCGAGTTTTTGCAATGTTCCTGGCTTAGACCTCTAGTTGGAATAGTGGTTTTTAGACCACAAATTTGAGGTCGTAAAAATATTTTAATATTATTTTTGGTGCCTACAATATGGGAATTAGCCCGTGTGTGAAGTTTCTGTGTGAAGATTTTATTGATTGTGTGTTTAATTTGCAAAAAGGACCTAATCGTGAGATAAGAGGTAAAAGTCGTGGTGCTAATTTTTGAAGTGTCTATATGTTATGGCTTTTTAATGAGGAGGCCTTATGAGGCAATTAAACCATTTTTAATATAGTGGTTGGTTAATAGACAAAATGGCCTTAGTGCATGAAAATTTAAATTGATTATTAAAAGGTTAAATTGGTAACTTGATAAATAATGATATATATGTTATAATAAAACATAAAGATGGCAATTATCATCTTGTTTGTGCCGAAATTAAAGAAAAGAAAAGAAAGAACACTAAGCTAGGTATTCACCATCATTTGAGCTTGATTGAAGGTATGTTTTGCTTTGGTTTTGATAATTTCTACATTTTGAATCGCTTTCTTTGTGCTCTAGCTAGCCCATGCTTTAATTTTAGAAATTAATGGTGATTTTGAGATGTCCTGTTGATGAACATGTGAGTTCTTGGATATTTGATGGTGGAAAATGAAAGATATGTGTTTGATTAATATAGTTTGTCTTTGGAGTTTTGATGAATTTGAGTAATTTGGGCTTAATTGTGAAATGTGAAATGGAAGGACTAAAATGTGAAATAAATTAAATGTGTGGGCTTGTATTAGCATGGGAAGAATTTGGCTAAGCTTTTGTGAATAGAAATTTGGTGTATTTTGTGATTTGATGAATTAGGGACTAAAGTGTCGAAATATGAAAATGTGAGGGCTATTTTGTAAAATGCCCTAAATATGTATGTATGGACTAAATTGAATGAATTGGTGATTGAATGGGTTGAATTTGAATGTGTATAGACCAAGAAAGGAGAGGTTCAGATCGAGATCGAGGCAAAGACAAAGTGCTCGATTAATCGACTGTTTTGGTATTTCGACGTCCGAGGTAAGTTCGGACATAGTACAAGTTGTTAATTTACCTTCTATGTATTGTGAATTGAATGATATATATTGAATTAGAAATGTAATGAATGAAATTGAGTAACGAGGCACTAAGTGTGCGTAATTGAATTGAGACAGAGTTGATTAGCATCGTAAAGTAAATAATGTGCTTTAGCTTCATAGTTGGCATCGTAGGTGTACGATTCCGAATTACGCTCGTTTTGTATTGAGGCACTAAGTGTGCGATGTTATATGTTTCAATTATGAATTGAGGCACTAAGTGTGCGAAGTTAATTTAGTTTTGACTACAAATTGGGCACTAAGTGTGCGATTAAACCTAATGAATAATGAAGGTCGGATCGAGATACAATATCGAGCATAAATTAGCTTGGGATGGTGAGTAACCATGTGTTGGCTAAGGTATGTATTGAACCTTGTGGTTGAGGAGATTGTGTATGACTTCATGAGTGGTTGAGTAAGATTATTGGCTATGAATGGTATGGTATAAACATTTGGAAATTGATCTATGTTATGAGTTCTTGTTGTGCATTGTCTTTTGAACTATTAAGTTGAATGTATTATGTTACTTAACTTACTAAGCTCTTAAGCTTACTATGTGATATGTTTCTCTATTTTACGTTGTCAAGAAAGCTAGCTCGGATCCGGGATCATCAAGATTCTATCACACTATTGGCAATCTATTTTGGTACTTTGAAGATGTGTATATTTGAATATGGCATGTATAGGCTAGTTGTTTTGAACCATGATCGAGATGTGCAAAAATAGCCATGATGTGGCTAGATAAATGTTGGCAATATGCATGTGTGATTTTGGTATATGAGGCATGTTATGGTATGGCTTGATGGCAATGAAAATACTTATGAATGGTAAGTTTATTTATGGATTGATGCCATAACGATTTAGTGAAATTGTGGATGAATCATGCTTGGTTTTACATATGAATTGGTTGAGTTATTTAGCATATAAGATGGTATGTTAAAAATGAGATTGAATTGGGTTGATATGATGAATATTTTGATGTGTTTTTGATTGCTATTGATACATGGAAAGATGCTTAATTGTGCTTGTAGGGATGACCGCTGTGTGGGTGGCAATTGGTCTTGCAAATGGCCTATTTTGCATACACGCCAAGGGACACGGGCGCAGGTCTTCGCCGTGGTGGCTCAAGGGGCCTTCAAGCGTGCCCGGGCAGTTACACGGCTATGGCACACGCGCGCATTTCGGTCGTCGTGTGACCAAGTCAAGAGCTTGCTTGACTCACACCCGCCATGGCACACCCGCGTGCCTCGTGGCCGTAAGCGCACAAGTCGCATGTATGCTCGCTTGGCACCTACCGACACATGGGCGTGTCTCTGTAGTTGCAGTGAGGCACACGGCCCGATCGCACAAAGCGCAGACCTCTGCAATTTTGAAGAATGTCCAAATTTCCAAGAATTCTCGTGATGTTCTTGGCTTAGTCCTCGATTTCTTTTAACACGTGTTTAAGGTCTCAGACCGTAATAAGGACTATATTTTTATATTTGAATATTTTTGATTGATGATTGACTGTGGTGTCATGAAATGGATGTGAAATGTTTCGATTGATCGGTACGCGCTCTTAACCCTATTCCTATGCTTTTTTGTTAGGTGTTATAGCTTTGAAGTTAATTAGGAACACCAAGTGAGTTGATCTCCGCCTATTTTATTGGATTAAATTTCGATTGTTAATTGGATGATTTTTAGTTTTAGATAATTTTATGTTAGTTTAATTAATCCATTTTAATTTGGTTTTCGTAATATAATTTTGAATTAATACTATGTATCCTTGTTAGTGTACAAAGTTAATTTAAGTTTAATTTAAACACCCCAAACCCGCAGCCCACGAGCCCGCACCGGATCCGTATGTTCCTCGAGTAAAACGTTTCAATTTCATGTTTATTACCTTGGAAAATTTGGGGTGGTTTTATAAAATACCGAGTTGTTTTGGGGTTAATCTTTAATTAGAAAATCGCTTGTGTTTAGGTGTCTAAACATTTAAAATTTATTTTTAAGAAAAGTTGCTTAAACTTTAAATTGATAAAATTTGTATCATACTAAATAATTAGAATGCATGCATAAACAGCTTTCACACTAGTGGCCTTATTACATCAAAGAAAACCCAAATAAATTCAAATACTAAAAACAATAAAAAGTCCAAAATAAAATAAATCCCGTGGCCGAGCATGGCCACCACTAAGCTCCCGCCAACCCGGCCCATTACCGAGTGTCACCCAAAAGATATCCCACAACGGGTGAGTCAAATGCACTCAATGTGTACACCAACACTAAGTCCCAACGATTTAGGCATGTCAACTCATACATATACAAATAGCAATTAAGTATAATGATGCAATCCCAACCCAAACCTAGATGCCATCCGCTACACATCACCCGCACTCAACCATCACACCGTGGGGACTACTAAGTCGATTCTCCATCCGCATACATCATCATAAGGTAGTCGCCTGCAATGACGTGCTCATCGCCTCTTATATATTGTGGCATAGCCACCAGATAAAACTCTTTGTGACATAAGTCACCACATTCGCATTATGTGACCGAAGTCACCACATTCGTGATATTGTGAGCGGTCACCACATTCAAATATTGGGGTATAAACCACCAAATCACTTCCCCTTTCATAATCACCCATATGCCACATGACATACAAATATGCATAAACCATCTCATATATTCCTTATTCACATTCTTATAGTTTCACATATGTGCCACAATGCATCATATTATACTCATAGTAGGAGTGGGTAAACGCACTGAGTACTTTGTACCATTGCATGGTACCTTAGCCATAATTTTCACATTCTTAATAACACATGCATTAAAACAACACCATAAATCTATTAAAACTTAGGTAGGGCTACACACACCGTATTACCGCGCATCAAATCCCAAAAGCCGATCTAATGCTTTAGATCCTTAATTCCTACATTCGCCAACACTTAGTTTCTTAGCAAAACCCAATCGGCTTATACAATCAAATCTCGAAGGATTATCACAACTTAAATTTTACCTTGTGCCGATTTGATCACTAATCAAATCCCAAACTTTGTGATACTTCTTCCTGAAATCGCCCACACTAGATCACTTAACAAAGTTAGCTTCCGCTTTGGATAATTAAGAAATAGATTGAACCACCAAATATGGCCTTGGCCGATTAGTATTTTCACTTACCTTTGCGAATCTAAAATCCCAATGATCTTCTCGCTGTAGTCGACTTTAGCGTAAAAACCCAAATCCTCCTTCAAGGGTTCGCCAGAGATCATTAAGGAGTTAGAATCTTGATTTCGCTAAAAGAAAAGAAATAGAATGATGATAATAGAATCCTTACCCTCAATGTTGGAATCGGCAACCCCTTTATTTGAACCCACAGAGCTATTCGGTTATGGCCTAGATGTTAGTCACTTGGTTTCGCTTTTGGAGTCTTAAGTAAAAGAAGGAGAGAGAATAGAGTGTAGAGGGATTCGCCAAAGTGAGAGGAGAGAATGGGAGGATGGTATTCTGCTATGTCAATGAGTAGAAAAGGAGAACACAAGTTACTCTTCTTGGGAATTTTCTAGCACAAGTGCAACAAAGAAGAGAAGAGGAGAATTTTCTATGCACTTCACTAGAGAAAGAAAAGAAAAACCAAAAGAACCTCTAGACTTCTCTTTAAAAATTCAAGCTATGACTAAAATTGATCACCAAAGAGTCCTTTGGCCTACCACACACATCCTCTTATCGCCTCCACATTTTTCTCCTATTTCCTCTATTTATCACTTCACTCAAAATAATAAAATAACTCAACAATTATCCTTTATCCCCTAGCCGAATTTTAAAAGAAACCAACCACAATTAAAGCTCATCTCCTCGTTGTCTTATTGCCGCCCAACTCTCCCCTAGCTTGACGTAAAAACACTCCAAAAGTGCTCCCTTGCTACTCGAACCTTGGCCCCGCTCACATGCATGTGGCGCCACCTACCAAGGCCCTTAAATGGCGCTCCAAGCCACTCTTTACCAAGCCCATTCTTGTGTTATAAATCCTCTACATTTTCTCTTAAGGCCACCCCGCTTAGCTTCTCTTTAGATTTAAAATCTAATAATTTCTAAGGCATTTTCCTACATTCTAAGGTTCTCAAAATTCATAAAACACATTTAACACACACATAGACATGCTTTCACATTTATTTAAGCACAAATGCATAAACCCAAAATCCGTGATATTACAAAGCTTCTACCCCCTTAAAAATAATTTCGCCTCAAAATTACTCGCTAAAATAAGTGAGGGTATTGGTTGTCGCATTGCTTCTTCCGCTCCCACGGCTTCTTCCGATCCGTGATTATGCCATAACACTTTGACCAAAGGAATCGATTTCTTCAGAGTACTTTCACATCTTGTTCCAAGATCCGAATCGCTCTTCCTCGTAGGACAAACCGCCTTAGCTCCACCTCTTCAACCGAACTACGTGAGATGGATCCGATCGATAACGACGAGCATAGACACATGGAATACGCTGCATCATCTGTTTTCAACCCTGCGTGGCAATCAGAGTCGGTATGCCACCGGGTCCAACTCTCGCCTCAATACCCGATAAGGTCCTATAAACCTTGGACTTAACTTCCTTTGCGACCAAATCTCATCACCTTCTTCCAAGGCGAAACTTTAAGAAACACTTGATCCCCACATCAAATTCTATTTCCTTCCGCTTAAGATCCGCATACAACTTCTCGCTTATCGATGCTTCCTTCAACTGCGTCTCGAATTACCTCAACCTTCTCCTCTGATTCAGCCACGATCTCTCGCCCCAAAACCCGACGCTCCCTAATTCCGCCTAACACGTAGGGAGTGCGACACTCCGCCCATACAACGCTCATATGGTGCCATCCGAATACCGGCTTGATAGCTATTGTTGTATGCAAATTCCGCTTAACGGCAAATATTCTTCCCAACTTCCTCTCAAGTCTATCACACAGCCCTCAACATATCCTCTAACACTTGGATTACTCGCTCAGATTGCCCGCCCGATCGTGGGATGAAAACCGTAGTGAAATCCAACCGTGCCTAAAGCCCGATGTAGTGCTTTCCAAAATCGAGACGTAAACCTTGATCCCTATCTCAAATGATTGAAACCGCACTCCATGCAACCTTACAATCTCTCGCCACATATAACTTTGCCAACTTTCGCAAAGAATAATCAACTCTCATCGATGAAATGCTCTGACTTTGTCAATCTGGTCCACTATCACCCATACCGAGTCCTTCTTAGTAGGCGTAAGGGGAAGCCCACTAACTAAGTCCATGGTGATTCTCTCCCACTACCATCGCGGAATCTTTATCGGCTAAAGCAATCCTCGACGACTTGGTGTTCACCTTAACTTGTCGACACGCCAAGCATTTCCTACAAATCCAGAACTTCCCTCTAAGACCAGCCACCAAAACTGCTCCTTAGATCTCTATACATCTTACTACCTACTGTGATGCATAGCATAGGGGCTACTATGCGATTCCCGAAGAATCCTCCGCTTTAACTCCTTGTTCTTCTGCAAGATACGCATCTACCCTTGAAACACAATACCCTCGTCATTAATACTATAATCTTCCAACTCTCCACTCGCACTTGCCGTAGCTTAGCACTTAGATCATCATCCATTAATCGACTTTCCTTCACCTCATTCAACCATGTCTGGTTTAACTTGCAACTCGCCAATAAACTTCCATCATCATACAAGCTAAGATGTGCAAACATTGCCCTCAAATCGACACTACTTTCTCGACTTAGGCATCCGCCACTACATTCGCTTTTGCCCTGATGATACTTTATAGAACAATCGTAGTCTTTCAATAACTCTACCCACCTTTGTCGCCTCAGTTCACCTCTTTTCTCGAGTCAGCCAGATACTTAAGGCTCTTGTGGTCCGTAGATCACCGACTTCTCTCCATAAAGATAATGCCTCCATACCTTAAGAGCAAAGACAATCGCCGCCAATTCTAAGTCGTAAGGCCGGGTAGTTAACCTCTCGTGGCCTTAGTTGTCGAGATGCATAAGCAACAACCTTCCCGCCTTGCATCAAGACATCCTAATCCCGTGTGAGAAGCGAATAAAGACACCACAAAGTCCTTTCCCGCCTCCAGCTGAATCAAGACCGAGCTTCACCAAACCTCTTAAGCTTCTTAAAGCTCTCCCCGTTGCTTATCGCACTGCATTTAAAGGTACTTCCTTTCTCAACAACTTCACAAAGGTGCGACTATTGATGAAAATCCTTCCACAAACTTTCTCAGAGTAGCTCGCCAATCCCAAGAAACTTCGAATCTCACCCATGCATTAGGTGGTTTCCAATCCAAAGATCGCCTCAATCTTCCTAGATCCACCCTTATTCCTTCAAGAGACACTACATGCCCTAAGAATGCAACCTCCTTAAGCCAAAACTCGCACTTGCTGAATTTGGCATATAGCTTCTTCTCCTTAACACTTGCAACACTTTCCCGAGATGCTCGCCATGTTCTTCCTTAGACTTAGAGTATACTAGATATCGTCGCTGAACACAACGATGAATCGATCCAAGTAGGGTTGAAAACCCGCTCATCATATCCATGAATGCGCTGGGCGTTCGTCAACCCAAACGGCATTACTACGAACTCATAATGCCCGCATCTTGTCCGAAAGTCGCCTTATGGATATCCGCTTCCTTCACCTTAAGTCGATGATATCCGCACTCTTAGGTCTATCTTTGAGAATACCACGCTTCTTAAGTCGATCGAACAAGTCGCCTATCCTTGGCAAAGGGTACTTAGTTCTTGATGGTCACTTTATTCACTGACGATAATCTATGCACATGCGCATAGTTCCGCCCTTCTTCTTCATTTAACAAGACCTGCTTCCCATGGAGACACATCGGGTCGAATAAACCCACGATCAAGCAACTTTGAATTTGAGCCTTGAGCTCAACCAATTCCTTCTGGTGCCATTCTATACGGGGCGATTGACACGAGTCGCTCCCAGTAGCAAGTCAATTCCAACTCCACCTCCGTCCGGGGTATTCTGTAACTCCTCCTAAAAATATCCATAAAATCCTTTACCATTCTAACTCCACTAACTCCCCCCTTCTTTCGCATCCAACGCCTCTAATAAAAGTCGAAATGCCTTGCACCCTTCCAACCATCTTATCGCCTTTAACGCCGAAACTACGTTAGACAAGTAGTTTCTTCTTTCTCCTATCATAATTATCACCTCATCCTCCGGCGTCTTTAACTCCATTCGTTTAGCTGCACAATCCAATATAGCCCGGTGTTCCACTAGCCAATCCATGCCAAGTATGAGATCGAATTCTCCGAAGCGTAGTTCCATTAAGTCGGGCAGAAAATCACTCCTTGAATCTCTAGAGGTACACTCAAAGATCTTGTTCACCACTATGGTTTGACCAAATGGGCCGACTACGCCATCTCCTATCGATAATTCGGAGGCTATGCCTAGTGTTTCAACTACACTACATGCAACATAGGAATGGGTCGAGCCCACATCAATCGTGAGCAAAATAAGACTTGTCACTATAAGGAACGCACGGTTATGACGTCCCGCGCGCCTCCGCCCTCCCTTCAAGAATCGCAAGATATACTGCACTTACCGCTTTGCCTCAAGATACTAACACCTCGCGCCTGTTCCACGCCCTCTTCCAAAGACCATTACTCGCTATTCGTATCACGACTCGGCCGAGGTCGGCTGGCCCACCTCTTCGAGCTCGACACACCCGACCACCGGGCGGCTCCCGCCTATCATTATAGACAGTCCTGATCACATGTTCCTTAGATCCACACTTGAAACATCCTCCCGCCTTTCTCTTCCAACATTCTCCTAGGTGCCTCTTCCCACACCGATCACAAGTACGACATCGCCTCCCGTCACCGCCTCACGACTCGCGCCCATCAACTCTAGGCCTCTTTTTGCGCATTCTCGATGACCCCGACGATCCAAGCCCTCTCTTATGCCTATTCCGACCAGATTATGCCTCATGCATTCTTTAACCCCTCTCGGCTACCTTAGCCTTTTCCACTAACATCGCAAATTCTCGCCCCCGCCATGGAGCTATCAACAACCTTAGATCATCCCTAAGTCCGTCCCTCAAACCGACACATCGCTCATGCTCCGTGAGCCATGATACCTCGAGCATACCGGCCAACCTTAATAATTCACCAGACCGCTACTGACTTGTGCCCTTGAACCACCCTTCGTAAATACCTTCCTCTCGAGCATCAAGATAACTAGTTCCAACATACTTCTTCCGATATGCCGCTTAACATACTCCCAAGTGAGATCTTCACCTGTAGCACCATCCTCGAACTATGAGCCACCATTGATATGCCTCATCGCCAAGTAGCGACACCATTCCCTTCAAACTTTCTTCAGCAGAATGATCCACCATCCATAATTCGCCTCGCCGCTTCCATCCAATATTCACCGCATCGGGTGCCACACTAGATACACCACGGAATACTTCAGCTCCATTTACTCTGAGTCGCCGGCATGATTTCGAGCCCCCACCTCCACCGCTCCACCCACCATCTCAAGAACCTATAGCATCGCCTCGGATATCGCATCATCCCCGCCTAATCTTGTCGCTCAACACCAACAACTGGTGGTGGGGTGGTGGTACCTCATTTTCGACCTTGTCCGCACTTCCAACTGTTCCGAGCACGGCCATTCTCCGCTCTACCACATCCTCGCACATTACGACCACGTCCCCTAGAACTCATTTCTACGATCGCGCTTTAACTGATTTAAGGAATTTTATGCATTAGTATTTGTTCCAATCGATTATCGCGAAGAAATTTTATGAAATGAGCTTAGTAGTAGTGCTTTCGATCATTACAGTGGTTTTCATTTCAAGTCTTCTATCCTAGTTTAGAGAAAGATGCACCTTCATTCAAGAGTATCTATCGCACACATTCATCACTTGTACATTTTTTGTCCGCTTAATCCTGTGGGTATTTTCGTAATTTGTCCTATAGGGGTATTTTGGTAATAATCGGGTCAATTTGAAAATTTTGTAAATCAAGGTTAATTTCAGAATTTTCCAATTCAAGGTATCTTAATATTTTACAAACTAGGGTTTCTGTATTTTGGAAAATATCTTAGTAAAAGTTAAAGGTAGTATGGTAATTTAAAATTTTTCTAACCAAGGGCATTTTAGTAATTTTACAACTGTGGGTATTTAGGTAATTTTGTAAATCGTAAATATTTGGAGAAATGTCTCAAAATAGTTTTCCCACAATTCATAAGGATAACTTGGTGATTTTAAAACTAGGGTTTTCAAGAAAATGGCTAATCCCTTTCTGGTTTTAGTTATTGAGTTTAGCTCGTGAGTAAGTCCTCTTGGTTAGGGTGAACCGTAGCTACGCACTGCAGGATTCGAGCTAAGAGGAGGTGAGTCACTAGACCGCTAAATACTGTGCTCTTCCCGAATCCAATCCTAGACATGCGCACAATGGTTGCCACACCCTAACTCTGGCGACTTAGTCACTGTGTTTGTTTAGTTAGGCATTAAGTCTTATGTAATTCTTATGTTGTGGTAAACTAATCCTAGGCTCAAGTACTTAATATACTAATCTACGCTCCCGATATACCCTTCTAAAAATCATACTATAATTCACACAACAGCTTAGGAGTACTTACTGGTGGACTTTGGGTCTGAGACTTAGGTGCCATGCCGTAAAAACCCGCTCATTTCACAAAAAATTTCACAAAACTTATTTGGGCTTTATTTTGAAAACGTTATGGGCTTTAAACCCAAGGCCGAGAGTTTAAAATCTGGCTCGATACTAAGTTGAAACACCCTAAACCCGCCCACGAGCCTGCATCAGATCCGTATGTTCCTCGAGTAAAACGTTTCAATTTCATGTTTATTACCTTGGAAAATTTGGGGTGGTTTTATAAAATACCGAGTTGTTTTGGGGTTAATCTTTAATTCAAAATCGCTTGTGTTTAGGTTTCTAAACATTTAAAATTTATTTTTAAGAAAAGTTGCTTAAACTTTAAATTGATAAAATTCAGTATCATACTCTAATAATTAGAATGCATGCATAAACAGTTTCACACTAGTGGCCTTATTACATCAAAGAAAACCCAAATAAATTCAAATACTAAAAACAATAAAAGTCCAAAATAAAATAAATCCTATGTCGAGCATGGCCACCACTAAGCTCCCCGCCGACCCGGCCCATCACCGAGTGTCACCTAAAAGATATCCCACAACGGGTGAGTCAAACAGACTCAAAGCAGTGTACACCAACACTAAGTCCCAACGATTTAGGCATGTCAACTCATACATATACAAATAGCAATTAAGTATAATGATGCAATCCCAACCCAAGCCTAGATGCCATCCGCTACACATCACCCGTACTCAACCATCACACCGTGGGGACTACTAAGTCAACCCTCCATCCGCTACACATCATTGAAGGTAGTCGCCGCAATGACGTGCTCATCGCCTCTTATATATTGTGGCATAGCCACCAGATAAACTCTTTGTGACATAAGTCACCACATTCGATTATGTGACCAAGTCACCACATTTAGATATTGTGACCAAGTCACCACATTCAAATATTGGGGTATAAACCACCAAATCACTTCCCTTTCATAATCACCCATATGCCCTATGTCATACAAATATGCATAAACCATCTCATATTCCTTATTCACATTCTTATAGTTTCACATATGTGCCATAACAGCATCATATTATACTTATAGTAGAAGTGGGTAAACGCATTCTGAGTACTTTGTACCATTGCATGGTACCTTAGCCATAATTTTCACATTCTTAATAACACATGCATTAAAACAACACCATAAATCTATTAAAACTTAGGTAGGGCTACACACTGTATTACCGCTTTACCGAAATCCCAAAACCCGATCTAATGCTTTAGATCCTTAATTCCTACATTCGCCAACACTTAGTTTCTTAGCAAAACCCAATCGACTTATACAATCAAATCCCAAGGATTATCACAACTTAAATTTAATCTTGTCACGATTTGATCACTAATCAAATCCCAAACTTTGTGATACTTCTTCCTTGAAATCGCCCACACTAGATCACTTAACAAAGTTAGCTTCCCGCTTTTGGATAATTAAGAAATAGATTGAACCACCAAATATGGCCTTGGCCGATTAGTATTTTCACTTACCTTTGCAAATCTAAAATCTCGAATGATCTTCTCACTGTAGTCGACTTAGCAAAAACCCAAATCCTCCTTCAAGGGTTCGGCCAGAGATCATTAAGGAGTTAGACTTTATTTCGGCTAAAAGAAAAGAAATAGAATGATGATAATAGAATCCTTACCTCAATGTTGGAATCGGCAACCCCTTTATTTGAACCCACAGAGCTATCTCGGCTATGGCCTAGATGTTGGTCACTTGGTTTTGGCTTTTGAGTCTTCAATAAAAGAAGGAGAGAGAATAGAGTGTAGAGGGATTCAGCCAAAGTGAGAGGAGAGAATGGGAGGATGGTATTCTGTTATGTCAATGAGTAGAAAAGGGAGAACACAAGTTACTCTTTCTTGGGAATTTTCACAAGTGCAACAAAGAAGAGAAGAGGAGAATTTTCAAAGACTTCACTAGAGAAAGAAAAGAAAAACCTGAAAAGAACCTCTAGACTTCTCTTTAGAAATTCGACTATGACCAAAATTGATCACCAAAGAGTCCTTTGGCCGCCACACACATCCCCTTATCAGCCTCCACATTTTTCTCCTATTTCCTCTCTTTATCACTTCACTCAAAATAATAAAATAAGTCAACAATTATCCTTTATCCCCAGCCGAATTTTAAAAGAAACCAACCACAATTAAAGCTCATCTCCTCGTTGTCTTATTGCCGCCCAACTCTCCCCTAGCTTGATGCAAAAACACTCCAAAAGTGCTCCCTTGCTACTCGAACCTTGGCCCCGCCACATGCATGTGGCGTCACCTACCAAGGCCCTTAAGTGGCGCTCCAAGCCACTTTACCAAGCCCATTCTTGTGTTATAAATCCCCTACATTTTCTCTTAAGGCCACCCCGCTTAGCTTTCTCTTTTAGATTTAAAATATAATAATTTCTAAGGCATTTTCCTACATTCTAAGGTTCTCAAAAATTCATAAAACACATTTAACACACACATAGACATGCTTTCACAATTATTTAAGCACAAATGCATAAACCCAAAATCCAGGATATTACAAATTCAACCTCCTTAGTACGACCTCTAAATGCTTTCTGAGTGTTTCGTTGTAACATTTTTAACTATATTACAAATTTGACCCGTATACTTCATGACACCACTATTTAATTAGATATTTATTTGTTGTAGTATTTTCACCCCAGACGCTCGCACATCCGCGATACCATAATGCCAATTAGAGAATATCATTTACCCATGTCTTGGGCTATGAACTCCACTATTGTGAATGATGGTACACATCGCAGTAAATCGATACCCAACGCACCGCTTTCGATTCCTTATCTATTTGAACTCGACTTTTACTTATATCAAAGTATATGAGTCACGCATACATAGTCCATCATCCACTCAGATTAAGGTATGCCACACTATGAATGTGACAAGTAAATAAATCCATAAACTAATTCAAAGATCTATTCTTCTTGGGTCTAGTCTAATTTATCGTTAGTCCAGCTTAGTTACATCTATGTCTCTATCTTCCAGAGTCATCCGCTCCGACGCCCAAGACAAAGCATCTTCCCAATTGACTTGATAGACGCGACATATTAGTCTTTCAATTGGTTTGCTCATTTCCAATTAAACTAATGACACGCTTAGGTTCAGATACTAATATAAGTTGTCTTCCCAGACATACAATCCTACCACGTAATCATCGCTTTTTATTAGTTAAATATTAAACAACCCGCTGAGCTAATATTTGATTCTATTTTTCTTTACATGCAAAACCACATGAGGATATTATACAAAGGATATTAATGTAATTCATTAATAATTTTATTAACCAATCTATTCAAAAATTACAAATGTATAAACGAATATACTACATGAGCTTGGGAGAATTGCCATCTTATTACTTGTCGTAAGCCTCCCCATATGTTAGGGAGTAAGGTCATTTTATTACTTTTCGTAAGCCTCCCCATGCTTAGGGAGGTGGGCTACTTTACTACTTTCCATAAGCCTCCTATATGTCTAGGAGTAGGGTCACTTTACCACTTTCTCGTAAGCCTTCCTCCATGCGCCCGAGAGTTGGGCATTCGGGGCCCTCTATGAACCATTTGGGATGTCTGAGGAGGTGAAACATATCTTCAAACTATGAACCCTTTAGGTTCTCAAAGTGGAGGTGAGTCATTTTGTAATGTACTCGATCTTGGGCCTAGTCGAACAAAGGGTTTTGGGGCCACAAACCGATGAGGAAAATCTTATTTTTATTATATTTTTATGGTCTACGATTTCATTTAAAAGATTTCATGAAAATTTCGTTTGAAAATTTCGACGCTTAGCACTCAATTTAGTCAAAAGGACTAAATTATAAATAGTGCAAAAGTTGAGTTCCACATGTTAGAAGTGTCCAATTTCTATGAAATTTTAAATTGGAGGTCCTTAAATGGTAATTAGACCATTGGTTTAATTGTTGGAAAAAAATGGACATGGGATAAGTGAAATATGATATTTTTAAGTTAGGGGCATTTTGGTAATTTGGTAATTAAATGGACTAAAAGACAAAATAAAAGCCAAAAACCCTTGTCCATCTTCTTGCTTGGCTGAATTTATCATGGGGGAAGCCATGGCTAGAGTTTTCAAGCTTTCAAGCTCAATAGTAAGTGCATCCAAGCCCCGTTTTTAATGTTCTTTACATTTTTGAGATCCCCGTAACTAAGTTTAGCTATTTCTACCATTATTTTGAGCTAGGGTTTCTGTTTAAAAATTTACCCATGGATGACATGCATGTGCTTTGATGTTTAATGCTAGAATATGAATGCTCGGTGTGTAGTAAATGACTTTTACTAAGTGATTTTCGATGAAATCGCATAAGAGGACTAGTTTGTAAAAAGTTGAAATATGTATGAAAATGTGTGAATGAATGCAAATTGTGGAAAGCTATAGTTATGAAAATGATTCATCTAGGCCTAAAATACAAGGAAATTGAATAAAAATCATTTTACGAGATCGTGGGCAAAAGTGTAAATATGACAAAGTTTAGGGGCAAAAATGTAAATTTTCCATAATATGATTTTTGGACTTAATTGAATAGTATAATAACTTAATAAGTCAAATGTGATATTTTAGATAAAGAAAATGAGTTTCAGACTTAGAACGGGGAAAGATTTAATATTGGACGACTTGGTCCCTTTCGCCATTTTAAGTTGAGGTAAGTTTGTGTGTAATAAATCAACATTATGTTATTATGTATTTAAATGCTTAATATTACATGAAATTTATATTCTTTTTATGAAATTGGTTAATGAGGTCTCGATGAATAAAATGATGAAGATTTACTATATCAAGTCCCGTTGAACATTAGGAATAGAAAAGATACCCTTGTCACAACATTAGATTAATAAGGTCCCGTGATAAGACCATATATGGAATATGGCCACGTGATCAATTGAGATCCCTGTAAGACCATATCCGGGATATGGCATCGGCATCGGAATAGTGATTCCATGTAAGACGCACGCTTGGGACTGGCTTCTATGAAATCGTGTGAGACCATGTTCGGGACATGGCATCGACATGCGATCGTGCAAGACCATATCTGGGATATGGCGTCGACATCAATATGAGATCCCGTATAAGACCATATCTGGGATATGGCATTGGCATCGACATGTGATCCGATGTAAGACCATATCTGGGATATGGCATTGGCATCTTACTACGTGTATGATAATTTCCGAGTATCCTTCGATATTCCAAGTGGTTCAACGGGGTAAAGAATTAAAGTTTATGTTAAAGATGGAAAAGGGCTAAAGTTATGTGATGGAGTGATACAGGTACATATGCAAAACTCATGAGTAATGTGCTCGGTATGTGATCAAATTTTGGTAAGAATGTAACAACCTTATTTAGGGCCTAGTCAGAATAGTGGTGCGAGACCACAAATCCGAGGTGAATTTATGAGTTTTTAAGGTTCATGCCATGTTTGCATGTTAGTGTGAAAGTTTCATGAAGCAATTTTGCTAAATTGAAGTTGAATGGTCAAAAAGGACCAAATTGCAAAAGTTGTAAAATGTGAGTTTCTAGAAGTATTTTGTATGAAATAGCTCTAGAATAGCAATTATAAGTCCTTAAATACCAATTTGCCCAAATTATAAATTTTGGACAAAATGGACATGAGTTAGTAAAATAGAATTTTTAAAGAGAAGGGCATTTTGGTCATTTGTCTAATAAGTGATTAAAATAGGAAAAAGATGATAAAAATTTCATTCATCTTCTTCCTTCCCTTGTTTAAAATTTGAAGACTCCATAGCTAGGGTTCTTCATTTTTTTTTCAAGCTTGCTAGTAAGTTCATCTTAGCCCCGTTTCTAATATTCTTCGTGTTTTTGAAGTCCTCGTATTATGAATTAGCTATTTTTAGCTATAAAATAAGCTACGATGCATGTTCAAAAATTCATCTATGAATGACATGCTTGTTAAATGATGTTTTATGGAAGATTAAGAGAGTTTGATGTTAGATAAACATCTTTTCCTTAATGAATTTCATGAAATATGATAGTATGAACTAGTTTGTAAAAGTTTTGAAATTAGTCATACCTATTAGAAATAACGAGAACTGATAATGGCTATAGTAGAGAAAATGAATCAGCTAAGCATGTAGTCTAAGAAAGTTGAATGAAAATTATTTTACGAGCCTTGGGGCAAAAATGCAAATATGAGAAAGTATAGGGGCAAAATAGTAATTTTGCCCAAGTATGAGTAAAGGGTCAATTTAGTCAATGTGAATATTAAATGATCTATTTATGACTATAGATCAAGAAAAACGAAGCCCGGATCGAAACCGAGGCAAGAACAAGGTCGAGGGCTAAATTACATACCTAGCTACATTTTGTATATTGAGGTAAGTTTGTTTGATTTCTAAGCTTTAAGATTTATATCACTGGATTGCTTAGCATAATATATAATGTTATTATGAAAATGTTTAATGTTATGTTAAACAAAGAAATTAATGAGATCAAGTATGAGAAAGTCTGTATAAGACCAAGCCGAGGCATGGCATCGGCAATCAAGCAAGTTTATCATGTAAGTCCAAGGACCCAAGCTTGGCATTGAACAAGTTATCATGTAAGTCCAAGGACCCAAACTTGGCATTGAACAAGTTATCATGAAAGTCCAAGGACCCAAGCTTGGCATTGAACAAGTTATCAAGAGGAAGATTTCATATAAGTCCATGTTAAGACATGGCCTTGAAACCAAGATGAGATATCCCATGTAAGACTATATCCAAAATATGGCTTTAGCATCAAGTTCATGGTAAGAGATTTGGTATTCTCGGTTATTCATAGGAATTTATCGGGCAAATGAGATAAGCTCACAAGAGATAACAAGAAAGTTTAGTAAGCAAAATCATTATCAAGTGGGGACAAATATTAGTCATATGATGAATGATAAAATAAAGATTATGATTACTATGTTAAAGTATGCTGATCAAGTGATACAAGTATCTTGTTTACTTCACAAGTATGAGACTAGTAAGTATTACAAGGCATGTAAGAACCAAGTATGAGCAAAAAAGCTTTATAGTTGAAATTATGATACCATTGATTATGTCAAAAGGTTTATTTGAGCAAGCATGTTGATATGTGTTTTATATGCAAACTTACTAAGCTAAATGCTTACGTCTTTAATTCTTTCTTTTCATGTAGTCCCGCCAAGCTAAACTGTGGATCATTGAAGTTTGAGCTCGTGGCACACTATCAATCGCCATTTTGGTATAGCCAAGTTGATTTTAAGTATGGCATGTATAAGAAACATTTCATTTTGAGTATATGTCTTAGAAAGGGGCAAAAGTATGGGTCATCAAGTTTATTATTCTTTGTAAATGGCTAAGTGATTGGCCAAGTTTGACTAAGAATGTATTTTATTAATATCAATGAAGCATGTTATATTGTTCATGAAAGATGTAATAATTGAGTTGCTGAATTGAGCTTGAGTTTGGTCTTAATTTCGTGGATGGCAATTGGCTTGGTAAATAGCCCCTATGCTCTGATTTGTTAGACACACAGCGTGTGTCTAGGCCGTATAAACCGCACCTTAGTCTTATAAGTCGAATAGGCCACGGACCAATCCCACGGCCGTGTGTTAAGGCCGTGCATGACATACACGGTTAGAACTTTGGTGTGTGCCCGGTCGTGTGAAATAAGTCAATATATCAAGATGTAGTACACGGTCTAAGTCCACGGGCGTGCCATGGTCGTGGTGTTATAAGTCGAATGCTAAGTTTTTTCACACGGGCTAGGACCACGGGCGCTATGGCCGTGGTGGAAATTAGCGAGATCATCGAGTTTTAAGGGTACGGACCGAGGACATGGGTGTATGTATGCTCTGTGCGGGCGTGTCTTATATTA
Source organism: Gossypium sturtianum (assembly GCA_025698515.1). NCBI lineage: Eukaryota > Viridiplantae > Streptophyta > Magnoliopsida > Malvales > Malvaceae > Gossypium > Gossypium sturtianum. Next base: position 96,368,902 of record CM046948.1, read on the forward strand.
CAAGGGCGTGTAACCCTATTTCAAAGAAAAGTTTTTCGATAAGGTTTCAAAGTTTACAAAGACAAGTTTAAGGCCTCGAGAGGCCCATGAAATGTACGAATTGTTTTAGAATAAGAAGTTTTAATTTCGTAACGAAATTTTATAGCCTGTGTAATGTCATGATTAAGCAAGTTCAAGCATAGTAATGTCTCAGATCTGGTCTAAGCCCTGACTCGGGTATGGGGTGTTACATTTAGTGGGTATCGAGCTACGTTTTTAGTCGGTTCTAGGACTAACGTAGCACGAGCACGAGTCTAGCTATACTTGCCATACGTAAGAATGTTTTTATAATGATAGTGTGACGACTCTTGACGACTTAAATTATGTTTATATATAGTAAATGGATCCACAAAAGAGATATGGTGGATGACGTGGAAAGTAATGCGCAAACTCCCCTTGAAGGGACGGTGTTCGAATGAGAACGAGTTTAGACCCACTATGGTGAGTCAAGGAGGAGGAGAAGAGGCTAGAGAAGCCTTCCTCCATATGATGAACACATGGTACACGGAGTTCGTTTGTACGAACCCGAATGCACAACCCCCTCCACCCCCACCTGTTCCACAACCTATTCCGGTAGAGCCCTCAAGTAGTAGAGGTGGCAAGAGGAGTTAAGCCTCCAGCTGATAGGATCAGAAACATGAAGTGTAAGAATTTTGGGCTAGAAAAGATGACGATCCGTAAAGAGTGAGTTACAGTTAGAAAATACCATCGTGGTATTTAATGAATTATCATGCACACTGAGAAAGCATGAAGTGTGTAGTCTCCCTTTTAAGAGATTCTCGCTATCAATGGTGGAACACCCTTGTATCAGTGGTACCAAGGGAGAAGATCACATGGGAATTCTTCCAAGAAGAGTTCAAGAAAAAGTATATCACCAAAGGTTTGTGGACCGTAAAAGGAAAGAATTCCTAGAATCAAGCAAGGCAAGATGTCGTTGGATCGACTATGAGCGTGAGTTTGTAAGACTCAGCAAATACGCCGAGAATGTGTGTCCTTTGAAGCCATCATGAGTAAAAGATTTGAAGATGGGCTGAATGAGGACATCAAACTATTTGTTGTTGTCCTAGAATCAAGGAATTTGTGGTGCTAGTCGAAAGGTCTTGTAAAGCCGAAGAACTAGTAAAAGAGAAGAAGAAATCTGAAACGGAGTCTCGTGACTCTAGAAAGAGACAGTGGAATAAGTCATTCCAATCTTTATCCAAGAAGTCAAGAGATTTCCCTACCCGATCGACTACTTCCATTGGGTTTTCAAAGAAAGACAAGAGCAAGCAATATTCAGGGAATAAAGCACAGACTACTTCAGTTGCAAGTGTTGGGAACATTAGATTCGATAGACCCAAATGCCCACATTGTGGCAAACGCCATTTAGGCGAATGCCGAGCACACAAAAATGCATGCTTTAGATGTGGTTCTCAAGACCACTATATAAAAGATTGTCGAGAGATGATGAAAGAAGAAAGAAATTAGAACCCGAGATCCGGGGGTATGGTCTGAGGAAGACCGCAGAGTAACCCAGGAAGTGGGGCAAGGGGAAGAGGTAACCCTAGAGAGCAGGCTGCGAGACCCGAGGGTAGAGCACCTGCAATGACTTATGCCATTCGCGCTCGCGAAGAGGCATCTTCCCATGATGTTATTACGGGTACCTTTTCTCTTCATGATATCAAAGTTATTGCTTTAATAGATCTCGGATCCACACACTCTTACATTTGCATGAAATTAGTATCCGATTTGAGTATGCCTATAGACTCTATAGAATTTATGATTAAGGTGTCTAATCCTTTAGGCAAGAGTGTGTTAGTTGATGAAGTATGTAAAGATTGTCCATTAATGATTAGAGGTCATTGTTTTAAAGCAAACCTTATGTTGTTACCCTTTGATGAGTTTGACCTCATTCTCGGTATGGATCAAGTTGATCGCCCATAATGTAATAGTTAATTGTGGGAAGAAATACATTGAGATGAGATGTGAGAATGGGGACACCCTTCACATAGAATCGGATGAACAGCAGTAGGTTGCGGTTGTGATTTCCCATATGACTCGCACGTAAATACATGAGAAAAGGGTATGAGGCATATCCGCCTTTGTGATGAATGATAAAGAATCCGGGTCAAAGATTGAGTCGGTGCCGATAGTATGTGAGTACTTGGATGTCTTTCTGAAGAATTACGGGATTACCTCCAATCGGAGAAGTTGAGTTCGACATTGAGCTAGCTCCGTGATCGCATCAATATCTATTACTCCTTACAGAATGGCTCCAACGGAGTTGAAAGAGTTGAAGACACGATTTGCAAGAGTTAATAGACAAAGGCTTTGCAAGGTCAAGTTGTTCTCCCGGGTGCTCCGGCTTTTATTTGTAAAACGAAGGATGGCACTATGAGATTGTGCATAGATTACCGTCACTTAATAAAGTGACAAGAAAGAACAAGTACCCATTGCCAAGGATCGATGATTTGTTCGATCAATTGAAAGGAGCCACCGTGTTCTCTAAGATAGACTTGAGATCGGGTACTACCAGATTGAGAGTAAAGGATTCAGACGTGTCCAAGATGACTTTTCGAACAAGGTATGGGCATTATGAATTCTTAGTCATGCCCTTTGGTTTGACCAATGCTCCTGCAGTATTCATGGACTTAATGAACAGCATTTTTAGACCATACCTCGACAAGTTTGTAGTCGTTTTTATTGACGACATACTAATTTATTCCCAAGATGAGAATGAGCATGCTGAGCACCTACGGACAATTTTACAGACTCTTCGAGAAAATCAGTTATATGCCAAGTTCAGTAAAAGTGAATTTTGGCTCAGGGGAGTAGGATTTCTGGGACATATTGTCTCAGGAGAAGGGGTTCGAGTAGACCCAAGTAAGATCTCGGCCATTATGGACTGGAAACCACCGAAGAATGTCACTAAGATTAGAAGTTTTCTAGGCTTAGCCGGTTATTACAGACGATTCGTCAAGGGGTTTTCTATGATTGCAACCCTGATGATGAAATTGTTACAGAAAAACGTGAAGTTTGAGTGGACATTACGATGCCAACAAAGTTTCGAGAAGTTGAAGGCAATGTTGACAGAAGCCCCAGTTTTAGTACAACCTGAGACAGGGAAAGAATTTTTGATTTACAGCGATGCATCCTTAAATGGATTAGGCTGTGTACTTATGCAAGAAGGCAAAGTTATTGCTTATGCCTCCAGACAGTTGAAGCCTCATGAGAAGAATTATTCGACGCATGATTTAGAATTGGCTGCCATAGTCTTCGCATTGAAGATATGGAGACATCACCTATATGGTGAGAAATGTCAGATTTTCACTGATCATAAAAGTTTGAAGTACTTGATGACGCAGAAAGAGTTGAACTTAAGACAACAGAGATGGTTAGAGTTGATAAAAGATTATGAGATGGTCATTGATTACCATCCTGGGAAGGCGAACGTGTCACCGACGCTTTGAGTAAAAAATCCTTATTTGCATTAAGGGCAATGAATTCACGGATGACCTTGTCCAACGATGGTTCTATTCTAGCTGAGTTGAGAGATAGACCAATTTTCCTCCAAGAGATCGTTGAAGCCCAAAAAGAGGATAGTGAATTGCAAGTTAATAGAGCTTAGTGTGAGACAAATGTTGAGTCTGACTTCCAGATTAGTCCCAATGGAAGTCTGACGTTCAAAGACAGAGTTTGTGTACCGAGAAAAGAAGAGCTTATTTAGAAAATTTTGCATGAGGCCCATAATGGATGTTTATCTGCACATATCAGGTAGTACCAAGATGTATAATGACTTGAAGCAGCGAGATTGGTGGCGAGAATAAAGAAAGATATTTCAGAATTTGTTTCAAATGCTTGATTTGTCGACAAGTAAAGGTGAACACCAAGTACCTTCGGGTTTGCTTCAACCCATTTTAGTTCCGGAGTGGAAATGGGACCGTATTACTATGGATTTTGTAACGGGTTTACCGTTGTCTCCGAGCAAGAAAGATGCTGTATGGGTTGTGGTTGATAGACTTACGAAATCGGCCCATTTATATACATGCTGAGTTGATTACTCACTAGACAAGTTGGCAAACTTGTATGTTTTGTAAATAGTAAGACTTCATGGAGTTCCCTTGTCAATCATATCAGATAGAGATCTGAGATTCACATCCAGATTTTGGAAGAAGTTACAAGAGGCCTTGGGTACAAAGTTGAACTTTAGTACCGCTTTTCATCCTAAAACTGACGATCAATCAGAGAGGTTAATTCAAGTACTCGAGGATATACTCAGATGTTGTATTATTGAATTCCGAGGCAATTGGGAAAAATTTCTCGCATTAGTAGAGTTTGCCTACAATAATAGCTTTCAGTCGAGCTTAAAGATGGCGCCTTATGAGGCTTTATATGGGCGTAAGTGCCGAACGCTTTTATATTGGACTGAACTTAAAGAAAACCAAATTCACGGGGTTGATTTGGTTAGAGAAGCTAAAGAGAAAGTGAAAGTGATAGGAGAAAGTTTAAAAGCTGCATCGCATGCATGTAAGTCTTATTCGGACTTAAAGAGAAAAGAGATAGAGTATCAAGTCAGAGATAAAATTTTCTTGAAAGTGTCACATTGGAGAAAAGTTCTCAGATTTGGCCGAAAAGGCAAGTTGAGTCCACGTTTTATTGGACCGTATGAGATTACCGAGAAAGTTGGGCTTGTAGCTTACAGATTGGCTTTGCCATCGAGTTAGAAAAGATACATGATGTGTTTCACGTGTCAATGTTAAGACGCTACCGATCGGACCCTTCGCATGTAATTCCCCGATGAGGTAGAGATTCATCCCGACATGACTTATGGTGAAGAACCTACCAAGATATTAGCTCGGGAAGTGAAGCAACTAAGAAAGAAAAGTATTGCCTTAGTGAAAGTATTGTGGCAAAGACATGGAATAGAAGAAGCCACATGGGAACCAGAAGAGAGTATGAGAAGCCAGTATCCAAACCTTTTTGCTGGTAAGATTTTCGAGGACGAAAATCCCTAAGGGGGAGAATTGTAATAGCCCAATTTAGGGCATAGTTAGAATAGTGGTGCGAGACCACGAATCCGAGGTGAATTTATGAGTTTTAAAGGTTCATGCCATGTTTTCATGTTAGTGTGAAAGTTTCATGAAGCAATTTTGCTAAATTGAATTTGAATGGTCAAAAAGGACCAAATTGCAAAAGTTGTAAAATGTGAGTTTCTAGAAGCATTTTGTATGAAATAGCTCTAGAATAGCAATTATAAGTCCTTAAATAGCAATTTCCCAAATTATAAATTTTGGACAAAAATGGACATGAGTTAGTAAAATAGAAATTTTTAAAGAGAAGGGCATTTTGGTCATTTGTCTAATAAGTTATTAAAATAGGAAAAAGATGATAAAAATTTCATTCATCTTCTTCCTTCCCTTACCAAAAATTTGAAGACTCCATAGCTAGGGTTCTTCATTTTTTTTCAAGCTTGCTAGTAAGTTCATCTTAGCCCCGTTTTTTATATTCTTCGTGTTTTTGAAGTCCTCGTATTATGAATTAGCTATTTTTAGCTATAAAATAAGATAAGATGCATGTTCAAAAATTCATCTATGAATGACATGCTTGTTAAATGATGTTTTATGGAAGATTAAGAGAGTTTGATGTTAGATAAACATCTTTTCCTTAATGAATTTCATGAAATATGATAGTATGGACTAGTTTGTAAAAGTTTTGAAATTAGTCATACCTATTAGAAATAACGAGAATTGATAATGGCTATAGTAGAGAAAATGAATCTGCTAAGCATGTAGTCTAAGAAAGTTGAATGAAAATTATTTTACGAGCCTTGGGGCAAAAGTGCAAATATGAGAAAGTATAGGGGCAAAATAGTAATTTTGCCCAAGTATGAGTAAAGGGTCAATTTAGTCAATGTGAATATTAAATGATCTATTTATGACTATAGATCAAGAAAAATGAAGCCCGGATCAAAATCGAGGCAAGAACAAGGTCGAGGGCTAAATTGCATACCTAGCTACATTTTGTATATTGAGGTAAGTTTGTATGATTTCTAAGCTTTATGATTTATATCATTGAATTGCTTAGCATAATATATAATGTTATTATGAAAATGTTTAATGTTATGTTAAACAAAGAAATTAATGAGATCAAGTATGAGAAAGTCCGTATAAGACCAAGCCGAGGCATGGCATCGGCAATCAAGCAAGTTTATCATGTAAGTCCAAGGACCCAAGCTTGGCATTGAACAAGTTATCAAGAGGAAGATTTCATATAAGTCCATGTCAAGACATGGCCTTGAAACCAAGATGAGATATCCCATGTAAGACCATATCAAAAATATGGCTTTAGCATCAAGTTCATGGTAAGAGATTTGGTATTCTCGGTTATTCATAGGAATTCATCGGGCAAATGAGATAAGCTCACAAGAGATAACAAGAAAGTTTAGTAAGCAAAATCATTATCAAGTAGGGACAAATATTAGTCATATGATGAATGATAAAATAGAGATTATGATTACTATGTTAAAGTATTTGATCAAGTGATACAAGTATCTTGTTTACTTCACAAGTATGAGACTAGTAAGTATTACAAGGCATGTAAGAACCAAGTATGAGCAAATAAGCTTTATAGTTGAAATTATGATACCATTGATTATGTCAAATGGTTTATATAAGCAAGTATGTTGATATGTGTTTTATAGGCAAACTTACTAAGCTAAATGCTTACGGCTTTAATTCTTTCTTTTCATGTAGTCCCATAAGCTAAACTGTGGATCATTGAAGTCGAGCTCGTGGCACACTATCAATCGCCATTTTGGTATAGCCAAGTTGATTTTAAGTATGGCATGTATAGGAAACATTTCATTTTGAGTATATGTCTTAGAAAGGGCAAAAGTATGGGCTATCAAGTTTATTATTCTTTTGTAAATGGCTAAGTGATTGGACAAGTTTGACTAAGAATGTATGTTATTAATATCAATGAAGCATGTTATATTGTTCATGAAAGATGTAATAATTGAGTTGCTGAATTGAGCTTGAGTTTGGTCTTAATTTTAGGATGGCAATTGGCTTGGTAAATAGCCCTAAGTGCTCTGCAGTTAGACACACGCAGGCGTGTGTCTAGGCCGTATAAACCGCACCTTAGTCTTATAAGTCGAGAATAGGCCACGGACCAATCCCACGGTCGTGTGTTAAGGCGTGCATGACACACTGTTAGAACTTGGGCGTGTGCCCGGTCGTGTGAAATAAGTCAGTATATCAAGATGTAGTACACGGTCTAAGTCCACGGGCGTGCCATGGCCGTGTGTTATAAGTCAGAATGCTAAGGTTTTTCACACGGGCTAGGACCACGGGCGTGCTATGGCCGTGTGGAAATTGGCGTGCATCGAGTTTTAAGGGCACGGTCTGAGGACATGGGCGTGTATGCCTATGCACGGGCATGTCTTATATTACACGGGCGTGTAACCCCTATTTCAAACAAAAGTTTTTCGATAAGGTTCTGAAAGTTTACCAGTACAAGTTTAAGGCCTCGTAGGCCCATGAAATGTACGAATTGTTTAAGAATAAGAAGTTTTAATTTCGGAACGAAATTTTATAGCCCGTAATGTCATGATTAAGCAAGTTCAAGCATAGTAATGTCTCGTATCCGGTCTGAGCCTCGGACTCGTGTATGGGGTGTTACAAAGAATGTAAACGAGTAAGTTATACCTATGAGAATGACCTTGTGATTATAAGTCCATGCTTATGATGTATGAATATGTGGTAGATGTGATTGATGATCATGTTGTGAGGCTTTTACGCCAAATTATATTGAGAAATGATATGTTCAAGTCTTTGTTTTTGATGTATAGATTAAATTGGCCAATGAATGGCTTATAAATATTTGATAATGATTAGCTATTGGAATGGCTAACCATGGATATATTTTGGTGTTATATGTGTGCAAATGAAAATTAATATAAAGGAAACATGAAAGAGTAAAATTAGAAATAAAATAGTTTGGACAACGGTAGTTGTATCACTTTGAAAAATCACCAAAAATGATGGAAATCGAATTAGATGTTGAATAAGATATTAAATTTAGGCTTATTAAGTCTATTTTCATATAAAAGGAACGTTGTAAGCAAAAGAATTTCATATTATGAGATATTTGAATTATTGTGAGACAGAGTCAGAATGATTTCGGAACCCCTATTCTGACTTGGAAAATTTATTAAAAATTGTACAAAAACAATCAATGGATAAAATTTATATGCTAGAATTTATTAATGAGCCTATTTTCAAGAGAAACAAATAGGAACATCATTCAAGTTCTGTACAACGAGATAATTAATTTTTAGTGAAGAGGGGTTGGAACTGTCAAACAGCGAAACAAGGGAGACTTTAAAGAATAAACTGTACTATTGGCTAAACCAAAAATTCTGGAAATTTTATGGTAAGAAGAGATGAGAGTCTATTCTCAGGGAAAATTAGCGGATCTAAATTTGAAGTTCCGTAGCTTTGGCTAAAAATAATTTAGTGACTATAACTCGAGTAAATAGCTCAAGATGAACATAAATGAATTGTGAAATTTCATGCAATAATGATGGTATTATCTTGAGAGCTTATAATGAGGATTGTTAAAAGCATGGTAATCAATTGTTTATTATTTACATACGTACTTACTAAGCTTTATAGCTTACTCCGTTTTTTTCGTGTTTATAATGTACTCAGGTTGGCTCGAGTTGGAAGTCGCCAGAGAACCTATCACACTAACAAGCTTACAATCTAGGTATCGATGATTTTATACTTAAGGTTATGGAATGTATAGGGAGCTTGGTTATGTGTATATGTTACTATGAGTTGTCCTAGAATAATGACCCATGTTATTCAGAGTTCATTGTTGTATAAGGCCATTTAATGTGGCCAATAAATTGGTTATTCTATAAACTCATGATGATGCATTCCATGGTTGAGTAAGTTGTATGCTATGATTTGTTACGTGTGTGTGGTGGACGTTTTGGTAGCTCTAATATGTCATGAAATGTGTCATTCAAGTTATACTCAAGTATGGGCATGATAGGGTAGAAATTGGCTTGGAAAATAGCCAACTTCTTGACCACACAGGCAAAGACATGGCCGTGTGTCTCAGTCGTGTGGAGGACACAGTCTAGCACACGGGTGTGTGACTTGGCCGTGTGGTCCAAAACGAATGATGACATCATAAACAGAGAGTTACATGGGTGGAGGACATGGGCGTGTCATGGGCCACACGGGCGAGTGTAACCACATGGCCTGCCCACACGGGCGTGTGACTCTCCAAAATAAGGAAATTTTCTAAATGTTCCAATAGTTTTAAAAGTTCTCAGTTTAGTCCCGAATCGCTCCCAAAGCATGTTTTGGGCATCGTTGGCCCATTTTAGGGACTTGATGATATAAGATAAAAATTTTAAATTTTAATTGAAAATTTATGCCTTGAATTTGTTAAGTTGCAAGTTTTATTGTCCGGTAACGCCTCATACCCTGTTTCAGCGTTGAATACGGGTAAGGAGTGTTACATTTAGTGGTATCAGAGCTATGGTTTCATCGATTCTCGGACTAACCTAGCATGAGTAAGAGTCTAGCTATATATGCCATATGTGGATCGTGATAGTGTGATATCTCCCGGCTCTAATGAAATTATTTTGTTAAGACAGAGACGACTTTCGACCGAGCTATTTTCAATAATGCTAAAAATGGTATTGAGATGATTGAAATATGCTTACAATGTGTTGAAATTTGGAACGGTATGAACAGAAATTATGATACACATGTGTTAATGTACGAAATGAGATAACCATAAGTTGAGAAATGTGAAAAAGTGAAATGAAACAAAAGTTTAGGTTGTGATAAGCTCATCCATGTATGTTAGTATTCATATGATATTATGTACCCAACCTATTTGAATAAGTGAAAATGATAAGTAAACTTACCCAATGGACGGAATATGTGTGTATGTACACTTGTTTGAATAATGTATAATCAGTATGTCCACATAGTTGAATCTCATGTTTAATTGTTAAATTAGAGAATATATAATGTTTTGTTTTATGACTCTGTTATGAAACCACAAATATTATAATAGTATGGGAGTTGAACTGGAAGATCAAATTAAGTAGAACGCAGGAGATGAGTACGATCGTTCAATGATGAATTGACGGATAAGACCATGGTTGGACCATGGCAGTACATGTGATCCCATATAAGACCATGTCTGGGACATGGCATTGGCATCGATACATGATTCCATGTAAGACCATGTCTGGGACATGGCATTGGCATCAATATGAGACTTCGTATAAGACCATAGCTGGACTATGGCATTGTGACGACATGTAAGACCATAGCTGGGCTATGACATTGTGATATGAGTAAGACCATAGTTGGACTATGGCATCAAGTAAACGATGTACTCAAACTCGTAAGACGTTCTCTAATTTGAAAAATGTTGGTAAGTAAAATTGAAGATTACTGTTGGAATTTAATTAGATATTGATATTGAGCTCAAGTAAGTAAATTCATTGTTTGAAATTGTGGATGGCAGAAAACATTTGTAAAATGAATAAGTATATTAAATTGTCTGGATTGAATTATGTGATTATGATGATGTTATGTTGATGATGAGTGCAAATTCATATGTGTGTATTTAAAAGAGTCAAGTCAGAGGCTTTAGGACCTCACCCCCTTATCGGTGTTGCTTTATGACGAAATTTTACGAGAATCATGTTGAATAAGTTTATAAGTGTGAACTAAAGAGTTCAGTGGTGAAATAATTAGTAATGCAAACAGAGTTGAGTATAGTGTGACAAATGAACTCAGTTTTAAAAGAAATATCAAATTGTTTTAAAGATTATACAGATTTTACAATGTCACGGTTAAAGAAGAAGTTAAATTCGATGAGACAAAATATTCAGGTGATGATAGTATTCTGTTTCTACCGGCTATTGTCTGCTTAGTATACGGGGGATTATATAGCCTTTACCATAGTTGATTACAGTGCATAAGAAAAATGCTTTATTTTCGAATTTTCTCCGAGATATTATTTATCCATACAATTAAGATGTCGGCTTTATTATGGAACTATGGTTTTAATCCATGTGATGGTTGTGGCTTCAGGGTGGTTCAAAGCTTCGTTGATTAATAATTGAAAAGTCATAATTTGACAGTCAAGATCGATTCGGATGTCTAGTTTGATTGGATTATTTGCTTGAAAGATTATTCGAGTTATTTACAATTGTGCTGAATAGTAAGCAACATTAATTATTTGATAAGTAATGTAACCTTTTGATGACCACAAAAATTTAAAACATTTGATGTTTTTAAGAGATCTGAATTTGGGATTTGCTAAGATGGCTTGAGCGCCGTAAAGCTTTTGAGTCAGTGATTGATTATTATCCATAGAAAACGATTACAGTCACAAATGTTCTGAATAGGAAACCTATGTGTACTTTGCGATCGATGATTAATCGTTGTTTCGGGATAGAGTTCGTGTATTAAGAAACCTTGAGATTATAAAATAATTATCTGTTCATTCGGGGAGTACTAAGATGTACGATAATCTGAGACGATTTTTCTAGCGAATGAGTATGAAACATGATACTTCTAAGTATGTGTCCAGATGTCTGAATTATCAACAGGTTAAAACTGATTATCAAGTACCTTCAGGACCGTTACAGTTTGTGTTACTATCTGAGTGGTGAGAAAATAAAATTTCAAAGGATTTTGTGTAAAAGGAAGATGATGTCTAAATTATTGTCGATCGTGTGGAGAAGTGTGCACATTTTATCTCGGTATGTACAGATTACTCTTTTGATAGATTGAATTATACATGTCAGAGACTTTTAGATCAATCAGCATGCTAAACTCTAATATTTCAGATAGTTAACCCGAAAGGGAATTTTAGATCCTTGAGGAAATGTTTCGTTGTGGTTCTTTAGAATTTGAAAGCAAATGCGAAAAAAATTATCATTAATTGAGTTGTGTGTAATAATAATATTTTAGATACGCGTAAAGACGGCTTTGTATGGAGTGTGTATGGTTGCAATTACCGAACTCGGTTGACACTTGATCGAGCTTTGTGAGAAAAGATCCACGGGATTGATTTCATCAGAGAATTTGAGTAGAAAGTGAAAGTAATTCATAACAGTTAGAAGCAGTTTCAGATTGACAAAATATATATACAGACTTGATACATAAAATCGTTGAATTTAAGATAGTTAACTGAATGTTTGTGAAAGTATAGCTGTGGAAATAGAAATTCTCGATTTAGATATAAAGAGAAGTTGGAATTTAGTTTGACTTGATGAAGAGTGAAGAACGGATCAGAATCTTAACCTGCGAGATCAAAAGAATGGAGAATCCGAGGTTATGTGAGAAATTGATAAGGCACTGAGAAAACAAATCTCAAATCTAGATTCTGGTAAGATTTTCGGGGACGAAAATCCCTAAGGGGGGAGAATTGTAACAGCCCGATCTTGGGCCTAGTTGGAACAGTGGTTTTTGGGCCACAAATTCGACGAGGAAAATATTATTTTATTATATTTTTATGGTCTATGATTTCACGAAAAGATTCCGTGAAAATTTCGTTTGAAAATTTTGACGTTTGGGCACTCAATTTAGTCAAAAGGGACTAAATTGTAAATAGTGCAAAAGTTGAGTTCCACATGTTAAAAGTGTCCAATTTCTATGAAATTTTAAATTGGAGGTCCTTAAATGGTAATTAGACCATTGGTTAAATTGTTGGACAAAAATGGACATGAGATAAGTGAAATAGGATATTTTTAAGTTAGGGGTATTTTGGTAATTTGGTAATTAAATGGACTAAAAGACAAAATAAAAGCCAAAAACCCTTGTCCATCTTCTTGCTTGGCTGAATTTAGCATAAGGGAAGCCATGGCTAGGGTTTTCAAGCTTTCAAGCTCAATAGTAAGTGCATCCAAGCCCCGTTTTTAATGTTCTTTACATTTTTGAGATCCCCGTAACTCGGTTTAGCTATTTCTACCATTATTTTGAGCTAGGGTTTGTGTTTAAAAATTTACCCATGGATGACATGCATGTGCTTTGATGTCTAATGCTAGAATATGAATGCTCGGTGTGTAGTAAATGACTTTTGCTAAGTGATTTTCGATGAAATCGCATAAGAGGACTAGTTTGTAAAAAGTTGAAAAATGTATGAAAATGTGTGTATGAATGCAAATTGTTGACTGCTATAGTTATGAAAATGGTTCTTCTAGGCCTAAAATACAAGGAAATTGAATAAAATCCATTTTACGAGCTTAGGGGAAAAAGTATAAATATGACAAAGTTTAGGGGCAAAAATATAATTTTTCCATAATATGATTTTTGGACTGAATTGAATAGTATAAAAACTTAATAAGTCAAATGTGATATTTTAGATAAATAAAATGAGTTTCGGACTTAGAACGGGGGAAAGACGAATATTAGACGACTCGGTCCCTTTCGCCATTTTATGTTAAGGTAAGTTTGTGTGTAATAAATCAACATTATGTTATTTTGTATTTAAATGCTTGATATTACATGAAATTTATATTCTTTTTATGAAATTGGTTAATGAGGTCTCGATGAATAAAATGATGAAGATTTACTATATCGAAGTCCCGGTTGAACCTTAGGAATAGAAAAGATACCCTTGTCACAACATTAGATTAATAAGGTCCCATATAAGACCATATCTGGGATATGGCCTTGGCACCGAATTGAGATCCCGTGTAAGACCATATCTGGGATATGGCATCGGCATCGAATATTGATTTCGTGTAAGACCACGTCTAGGACCTGACTTCGGTATGAAATCGTGTAAGACCATGTCTGGGACATGGCATCGACATGCGATCTCGTGTAAGACCATATCTGGGATATGGCGTCGACATCAATATAAGATCCCGTATAAGACCATATCTGGGATATGGCATCGGCATCGACATGTGATCCGATGTAAGACCATATCTGGGATATGGCATTGGCATCTTACTACGTGTATGACAATTTCCGAGTATCCTTCGATATTCCAAGTGGTTCAACAGGGTAAAGAATTAAAGTTTATGTTAAAGATGGAAAAAGGGCTAAAGTTATGTGATGGAGTGATACAGGTACATATGCGAAACTCATGAGCAATGTGCTCGGTATGTGATCGAATTTTTGTAAGAATGTAAGCGAGTAAGTTATACCTATGAGAATGACCTTGTGATTATAAGTCCATGCTTATGATGTATGAATATGTGGTAGATGTGATTGATGATCATGTGTGAGGCTTTTAGGCCAAATTATATTGAGAAATGATATGTTCAAGTCTTTGTTGTTGATGAATAGATTAAATTGGCCAATGAATGGCTTATAAATATTTGATAATGATTAGTTATTGGAATGGCTAACCATGGATATATTTTGGTGTTATATGTGTGTAAATGAAAATTAATATAAAGGAAACATGAAAGAGTAAAATTAGAAATAAAACAGTTTGGACAGCGGTAGTTGTATCACTTTGAAAAATCACCAAAAATGGTGGAAATCGAATTAGAAGTTGAATAAGATACTAAATTTAGGCTTATTGAGTCTATTTTCATATAAAAGGAACGTTGTAAGCAAAAGAATTTCATATTATGAGATATTTTAATTTTTGTGAGATAGAGTCAAAATGATTTCGGAACCCCTTTCTGACTTGGGAAATTCATTAAAAATTGTACAAATACAATAAAGGGATAAAATTTATATGCTAGAATTTCTTAATGAGCCTATTTTCAAGAGAAACAAACGGAAACATTATACAAGTTCTGTACAACGAGATAATTAATTTTTAGTGAAGATGGATCGGAACTGTTAGACAGCAAAATAGGGGAGACTTTAAAGAATAAACTGTACTGATTGGCTGAACCAAAAATTCTGGAAATTTTATGGTAAGAAGAGATGAGAGTCTAGTTTCAGGGAAAATTAGCAGATCTCAATTTGAAGTTCCGTAGCTCTAGATAAAAATAATTTAGTGACTATAACTACAGTAAACAGCTGAAGATGAACATAAATAAATTGTGAAATTTCATGCAATAATGATGATATTATCTTGAGAGCTTATAATGAGGATTGTTAAAAGCATGGTAATAAATTTTTTATTATTTACATACATGCTTACTAAGCTTTATAGCTTACTGTGTTGTTTTTCGTGTTTATAATGTACTCAGGTTGGCTCGAGTTGGAAGTGGCCAGAGAACCTATCACACTAACAAGCTTAGAATCTAGGTATCGATGATTTTATACTTAAGGTTATGGCATGTATAGGGAACTTGGTCATGTGTATATGTTACTATGAGTTGTCCTAGAATAATGACCCATGATATTCAGAGTTCATTATTGTGTAAGGCCATTTAATGTGGCCAATAAATTGGTTATGCTATAAACTCATGATGATGCATTCCATGGTTGAGTAAATTGTATGCTATGATTTGTTACGTGTGTGTGGTGAACGTTTTGGTAGCTCTAATATGTCATGAAATGTGTCATTCAAGTTATACTCAAGTATGGGCATGATAGGGTAGAAATTGGCTTGGAAAATAGCCAACTTCTTGACCACACAGGCAGAGACACGGCCGTGTGTCTCAGTCGTGTGGAGGACACGGTCTAGCACACGAGTGTGTGACTTGACCGTGTGATCCAAAACGAATGATGACGTCATAAATAGAGAGTTTCATGGGTGGAGGACACGGGCGTGTTCTTGGCCACACGGGCGAGTGTAACCACACGGCCTGCCCACACGGGCGTGTGACTCTCCAAAACAAGGAAATATTCTAAATGTTCCAATAGTTTTTAAAGTTCTCAGTTTAGTCTCGAATCGCTCCCAAAGCTTGTTTTGGGCCTCGTAGGCCCATTTTAGGGACTTGATGATATAAGATAAAAGTTTTAAATTTTAAACGAAAGTTTATGCCTTGAATTTGTTCAATTGCAAGTGTTATTGTCTGGTAATGCCTCATACCCTGTTCCGGCGTTGAACACGGGTAAGGATTGTTACGCATTTAATTTTATGCTTTTCTATAATAGCATGATTATATTTAAATTTCTTATGAATTATGTGTTTGATCTGGTGCCCTAAGTGTAGCATTTTCGTTAATGTACACTTGTAATTTTTTTCAAACAGATTGGTTAATAAAATTATTCATGGATTACATTAATACTTTGTATAATGTCCTCATGCGTTTTTTGCGCACAAAATAAAATAGAAGCAAATGTTGCTCACCGGTTGTTTAATGTTTAAACTAATACTAAGCGGTATTACATGGTTGGATCGTAGTACGGAAAGACAACTTATATTTGAAAACGAACCTAAACATGTCCTTAGTCTAATCAGAAATGAGCAAACCGATTGAAAGACTAATATGTTGTCTACCAAGTCCAATTGAGGAGATGCTTGGTCTTAGGCATCGGAGCAGATGACTCCCAAAAGATAGAGACATAGATGTGACTGACTGGATTGACAGTACATTAGACTTGACCTGTCTCATCCGATTTTCTCTTAAGTCCCAAAATTTAAGGAAAGTTAGGATTGAATTGAATGGATTAGAGAATTAATGGGCTTCACCTGGAAATTCAAAAAAAATAGTGGATGAACTGTAATCAGTTAGCTCTCAATTCTGGTTTAGTTAGATTTGAATCGACTATCTCCCTAGTGGGAGACAAAATAGTTAGCAGTGATTGGCCAAAATGGACTAGGAGACTGCGCAAACCTTGACTGTATATATATGAGAGTAGTGAGGAAAGAATTCTTTTAACTGGTAATCTCATTCTCATCTGCAATGTCTTCTTCGGTTGCTTCGAAAAAGAAGAGGAGGTTCAAGAAAGCTCTGCATAAGGTGTTAAACATGGGGTTTGAAGTAAGGAAAGTCAAAAATTCAATAAATTGGTAAGCCCTAAGCCTTCCTGTACACATGGATTGGAAGAAAGAGAAGTAAGAATTCTCAAAAAAAATTTGTATAATGATGGATTCTTGGGTTTTTAACGTTAGATTACCTTCGAGTTAACTGATAAATGGTTACTATGCTTAGTTGCCAGGATAAAGGAGCCTCTGGCGTTTGAACAAGCTAAGCTGTTGAGGATAAAGGTAGCAAGGTGGGTCTCTGTACCTGATTTCTGGGTGATTGTTGATGTTGTGTTGCTTGCTTAAACCACATCTATGTACGCTTGAGTTAAGTCTAAGACCTTGGTCGTTTAAGAATATGAAGGATAAATAAGTTGTGTATTGACCGCCTTCGAACGTACTAATGTCTAGAGAGTGAATACTGCAATAAAATATATAGATCCATAAGACGGTATCTGCAAGTATACGGGTCCAATTGTAATATAGTTACAACAGAGTAGATGAGTACTCCGGGGATTGTACCCAAGGGAGGCGAGTGCTAGATCAATTTTAATTTAAACATAGAAGGATGTAATTAATACTTTAATTTAGTTATAGTACGAAAGTAAAATAAAAGGAGTTTTTAAGATTTTTATAATAATGAAATAAAATAACATAAAGAAATAAAATTCAACAGATCAAAGAATAGAATAAAACAAATATGATTATGGGTGATTAACTCGCTTCGGTAATCTGCATCAACTGTCGCTTCGGGTTCTTCGTCAATCAACTAGTCACTATCCCAGCAGGATTTTCCGATCTTCCACTCAAATAATGAGTCAGCAAGGACTACTTATCTTTCGACCTCACAGTCTAAACTGGTATGGGGTGACGGTGTTCACGGATAGGCCATACCAATTTTGGGTTAATTCCCACATTGATGACTTCCTAGCGTTGTCAGGCCTAGGGTTTAGGTTCTTCCTTTCCCAAACAGTTGATCCGTTGAGTAACCCTATAAAATAGTTAACAGATCATACCATCACTCTCTAATCCTCCATAGAGGGATTACTTCCTCATGGTTTTCATAAACAATATGGAATTGATGTAAAGAGAGAGCATGATAACTGAATTGAGGTGTAGAGTTTAAGAAAAAGCTTGATTTTTATTAAAGATGAATATGAACCCACAAAGTTTGATTGTCTTCACAAATCAAATCTCTCGAGATAAAGCAAGAACAACTTGAAAATAAATCTAAAAACCTAAAAGAAAGAAAATCTGAACTTGAATTAAAAGCAAAAAACTATACTAAGGAATTGATGTCTATAACATGTGACAAAGGAGCCTATTTATAGATTCCAAGTAGCCATCATCCTTAACCCCAGGTTAGATGACGTTCCCGAGCTTTAAGTTTTATTGTATAGACCAAAACGCCCCCTGGCTCGTGTTAGTTTCCGTCCAGAGCCGATATCACGACACACCAGGTCCTATGTCACGAAAAAGGAGCCAATATACTCCACTTAAGATATCTTCAGGGGTATTTCACGACACCCTTATGCTATGTCGCGACATCAAAAGCAGTTTTGTGATTTCTTCATTCTGCTCCCTATGTGGCAACATTGATCATTCCGTGTTGCAACATAGTGACCAGTATCAGTTTAGTACGCCTTATAATGGTATTTTACACACTTACAAAGTTCATTAACCCACCTTTAGGCCTCATTTGACCCCTAAGGTTAATAAAAAACTCAATTTACACATTTTATTAACTTTAAGAAAACTTACAAAAGCATAATTAAATCTTAATGGAAATGCTTGCTTTCAAGCTCCTAAAGTGCGGAAATTAGTTTAATATGTGACATCGAATTACGACTCCCCCACACTTAAGTCATTGCTTGTCCTCAAGAAACACAAAAAAGACAAGATGTAACACCCCAAACCCGGCCTAGAAGTTAGGCCCAAATCTGGCGTGTCACATTGAAGTGTTTCTCGAAAACCGTTTTTTCGTTTGCGTTCGTTTATTTTCAAAACGTGGTTTATAAAAAAAA
The DNA here is from genome assembly GCA_025698515.1 of Gossypium sturtianum. Lineage (NCBI taxonomy): Eukaryota > Viridiplantae > Streptophyta > Magnoliopsida > Malvales > Malvaceae > Gossypium > Gossypium sturtianum. Next base: position 96,387,819 of record CM046948.1, read on the forward strand.
GAACTATTCCCTTTTCAAAATGTTATTAATCCCTTTGTAAAATCTTTTTCAATTGCGGAAGCTTAATTAAAATATAGGATTTATGGAAACATGATATTTAAAAATTGGGTTGCGGAAACGTAGTGTTTGAAAACAGTTACTGTTTTGGAAAATCGTGTCCTACTTCTAGCAGATATTAAACATACTTAGATAAATATCCCAAATAAAAGTTAAAAATAGAAAGGCCTTATTACAACCCCACTAAAAAAAACCGAAGTGCTTAAATAAGTGAACGAAATAGAAAAACATGTGTGGCTGTGTGGTCGTCTCTGAGTCCCTTGCAGCACCGATCTTCCTAAGGCTGGGGATTACCTGCACAGTTAAAAACGGGGTGAGTTTACGGAAACTCAGTGTGTAATCCCCTTACTAGAGTGACGGTCGATATCGTAAAGCGAAACCTAAACGATGCGGGTGAAGCCCTTTTAACAAAGATAAAGACCTGGCTCAGAGCATGTATAGGCCATAGCCCACTACCATATCCTTTGGGTCACAGCCCGTATAGAAACGATTAGGCCTAGCCCAAACCAATAGCAAAACAAGTGGCCTAAGCCCAGTACAGTGACAGATCTCATAAACAGATATGCAACAGTATGAGGATGAATCCCACCCCGATCCAGCCAACACACCACCCGTACCAACCATCCTACCATTAGTTCCGTTCTCTTGTTCTCAAAAATTTTAAACGCTCCCATGCCCAAGGCCGAATAGGCCCAATTCTACTAGGCCAAAATTTAGGGTGTTACAATTCTACCCTCGTTAAAGAAATTTCGTCCCCGAAATTTCCAGCTAACAGGGTAGTCGTGTAACCACTACCCCACTTTGCTACCGCTGCGCACTCTTATCCCAACGTCTTTAACACACATCCAAAACATCCACCTATCGTAGCAGATAGGTTACAATTTCCAAACACACACAGAAAAAAAATACCAAAAAAATACCGTCCAATATCTAAGTAAACCACCGTATTCCTAACTCACTGACTTTAAATTTTTAAACAGACAAAGGTATTCAAAAAACTTACGAATTCGGCGCTGGAGACTCGGTGTACCACACTTTTAGAAAAACGGTCAATACAACAATTCAGAACTTCAAATCTTTTCAAGCCTTTTTGAAACAACCCTTTCAGAAATTCAAATTTGAAAACCCAATCCACAGCCGAGTTTTGCAACTAGGCTCTGATACCACTAAATGTAACACCCCAAACCCGGCCTAAAAGTTAGGCCCAAATTTGCCGTGTCACATTGAAGTGTTTCTCGAAAATCGTGTTTTCGTTTGCATTCGTTTATTTTCAAAACGTGGTTTATAAAAAAAAGAACTATTCCCTTTTCAAAATGTTATTAATCCCTTTGTAAAATCTTTTTCAATTGCGGAAGTTTAATTAAAATAAAGGATTTATGGAAACATGATATTTAAAAATTGGGTTGCGGAAACGTAGTGTTTGAAAACAGTTCCTGTTTTGGAAAATAGTGTCCTACTTCTAGCAGATATTAAACATACTTAGATAAATATCCCAAATAAAAGTTAAAAATAGAAAGGCCTTATTAAAACCCCACTAAAAAAACCGAAATGCTTAAATAAGTGAACGAAATAGAAAAACATGTGTGGCTGTGTGGTCGTCTCTGAGTCCCTCGCAGCACCGATCCTCCTAAGGCTGGGGATTACCTGCACAGTTAGAAATGGGGTGAGTTTACGGAAACTCAGTGTGTAATCCCCTTACTAGAGTGACAGTCAGCATACAAAAACAAAAACATGAACAGTCTGGGCCGAAGCCCTTTTAACAGTAACAGCAGAACTCAGAGCATGTGTGGGCCATAGCCCACTACCATATCCTTTGGGTCATAGCCTGTACAGAAACGATTGGGCCTAGCCCAAACCAATAGCAGAACAAGTGGCCTAAGCACAGTACAGTGACAGATCTTATAAACAGATATGCAACAGTATGAGGATGAATCCCACCCCGATCCAGCCAACACACCACCCGTACCAACCATCCTACCATGTGGGGACCAAGTCGACCCACCCAGCCAGCACACCAATAACTTAGCCTAGCTGCTAATAACAACGCAACAAAGCTGCTAATAACAACGCAGCAAAGTTGCTAGTAACAACGCAGCAAAGCTGTTAATAACAGTGAACGTGGCCAAGCCACTAAAATCAGTATACGTGGCGAAGCCACTAGATCAGTAAAATGTGGCAGAGCCAGTAGTACAGTACTTCCTCCAAATACAAAACCCCAACCCAATGCAAAATGTCGTGTCATGCTTAATCATTACACGTGTATGGAAAATGACCATGCTCAGTAACAATCATTCAAACATGTAATAAAAGCATATCAGTCATACAACCACAGTTAAATTAGTCAACTCATAGTCTAAGTCAGTCATTTACCTACAAGGGCAAAATAGTCATTTATCCTATAAGGGTATTTCGATAATTTTTCAAATCGAGGGTATTTTTGTAATTTTACAAATCGATGGTATTCTAAACAGAGATAACGATGCGAATGGGCCTAGGGCCCATTCTCGTCCCAAATCAATAACTAATCACATCACAGACATTTCATCTGTGTGGGCCCACAAGCCCATTGGGCCCTCACGGCCCCTTTCGGCCTTACGCGGCCCAAACACCTAAGTCATGTGCGCGGCATGACAAGCCTATCTATTTCCCACTTAACAATGAGATTTAACCCAGTGGGCCTACGGGCCTATTGGGCCCTCCCGGCCCATCGAAGCCCAGAATGGCCCATGCCACGTGCATGCCATGGCAAGCCTCCCTATCTCCCATTTGACAATCTAACTTGCATTCACGGGCCCTACGGCCCATTTGGCCCATCGAGGCCCAATCTAGCCCAAGTGGCCCACTACGGCCCCAGCCCATGAATTCGCTCATGGTGGTCTTTCTCATCACACGCTCACGCTCCGTGAGCTCGGTTCACCATATGCGCGTTCGCACGCTCGTATGGCATCATTCGCCGGTATTTTGGCTTTTCAGCATAATGCCGATCAACTGTCAAGATAGTACAACAAACGCACCTTCGACTTTTCAACTGATTAACAATCAGAACAGTGTATACCGATACACACCTTATCACGCAGAGTACTAAATAATCACGAACGCCGTCACCTATACAAAACATAACATACAGTTAACTCAATTAACAAAAGAATTGGGAGATCTCTAATCCAAACACCTAACCATGAGATTTACTATTACTTGCCTTTACTAGAGCGATCAACTGCGATTTGCCTAGTTAAACCAAAGTTTAATGCAGTCACCCTTCCGCATCCAGGCGGAAAGTCCCGAACCGCTGACTCCCTACGCCGCTTAAACTTGGGAGTGGAGGCTATGCGCACAGTCTCGGCTGGCACCTTTGCCGCCACCTTATGGCTAGAATCCCCTTTGCTTATCAAGAACACGATCTTACAAAACCAGAGTCAACACGAATGCAAATGGCAAGGTAAACTAAACTAAAAGAAATGGAACCAAGAAAGTAAGTAGAATTTGGCCAAAGAAGAATTAAGAAAAAGAGAAAGAAAAGGGTATATGATGATGACAAAGGCAGAGAAAAATGGCTCAAATCGGCATTATACGATTAGAAAGGAGTTGAATTCAGTCAAGAGAAAATTAGGGTAGAGAGATGATATATTCGGCCCTAAGGAAATTGTGAGAAGAAAATAAGATGGGTAATCAGGCAAAGCAATAATCGGCTAGGGCTTAAAAATAAACGAAGAAAGTGCGAAACTAGAATTAATGGTGGAAGTAGGAAGCATTTGGCCTACGAGAAGCAATAGTGTTGAGAGGGAATCTTAGCTATTCGATACAACCTGACATAAGAGGGGAAAAAGAAAAGCACTTGAGTTGAGACCCGAAAGGAGAATAAAATATGCACTAAGGGTCCCCAACAACCAGTACCGTAAAAAGAAGAAAGCAAAACAAATACCTCAAATACCAAAAGAGAATTCGGCTACCCGAAATGCTCCCAATCCTGAAATGCCTATTCCCCCATGCTCTTAGCCGAAATTTACCTAATCAACACCCCCCATTTGGCTACCACATTCCCTCAAGCTCAACTCCCTAATTTCCTCCCTAGATTACTCCTTGATTTACTCCAACCATTCATTCAAATTCAAAATCAAATTCCAACCACTATGACCAAGTCAATTCCCTTCTTTTACCGAGTCTTCAACCAACTCCAAGTGTTTGAATCTAAATCCATCTCTTACCATCCCCAAGTAGCAAAATAACAACTATTTGCTTACAATGGGACTCGAGCCCAAGCCCCTTTCATTGATCAAATACGCCACTTGCCCCCTTGCCATCCAACTCCTTGTGTCACACTTTATCCTTAATTAAATATAAGGTCTATAGGCCCAAGGTCCAGGTTCCTTTAAAAGTAAACACAAAATAAATCGCAAGAGCCAAGACTTGAACCCAGGCTCCCTTGCAACCTTAATGACGCCACAACCACTAGACCACATGCTTCCTTGTGTCATTTCTTAACGCAATAATTTAAAAGGCTTACTTCAAAGCATCCAGGGCTTTACCTACTTAAAGCAAAAATTTTACTTAAGCCCAGGTTTGAACCCAATACTTCATGTAAGCCCCCTAACCTTCCGAAATCACTCACCTAATAGGTCCAACCTGCATTAGTTCCGTTCTCTTGTTCTCAAAAAATTTAAACGCTCACATGCCTAAGGCCCAATAGGCCCAATTCTACTAGGCCCAAATTCAGGGTGTTACACAAGAAGTAGAAAAGATGTTCGTTGAGCAAATATCATATAAGTATTGACTTTGGAGCACATGAATAGGTATTTCATATTCACAAACAACTTTAACATGATGAATAATTGACTTACCACTTTTGACCACAAACATCTAAGTTCAGTGTATTACAAAGTATACAAACATTAAGGATCTCACCTGTAGGGATCCATCAATAAATCATACAAGTAATTTGATTATCTGAGTAGAATAAGTCATTTTTGCAATTTTTTAATATAATGTTCATTCATGCATAAGGATATTTAGGTCATATAGGACTTTTCGGCTTGTAACGTTCTAAAGCTCATGACAGGTATGGAATTGAAAAATAGTAAGCATCAAAAGGGTTACAAACATGAAAATAGTTTGGCACATGATATCAATCCCTATTCTTCCCTCTTAGTGACCCTTGCCCACTCACCGCCTTATTTCTCCTTCTCTCACTTTCCTTAATTCTCCGCATAGGAAATCATAGCATGACATAGTAACTACAGCTAGCCTATGAGTTTCCCTGCACTAATGAATGAATTTTTCTTATTTTAGCGATTTTGTCAATTTTCTTTCAATTCATCTTATTCATAAATATTTTTTTCTTTTCAATAAATTTTTCTACTCGTATTGATTTTATTTTTAAATATTTATTTTGTTTTGCACTTTTTAGGCTAACCTATAGCTCCTATATCACAACAATCTTTCCTATTTCACTCTATTTTTACAAAATCTGCCGTGATGTATCTTCTTAACCCTCAATACATATGGCCAGACGTCTATAGTCGTGCAATTCAGGACCAAAGAAAAAGGGCAAATACAAATTAACGTTTTAGGCTCAAGTTTTGTAATAAGGTTCATCAAGAAGTGTTAACAGGCTCAAAAATTGGTACTAAAGGTGAATAGTTTTGGGTCAGCTTTTCGGCTTTGGATATGTTCCAAAGAATGCCTTAGGTCATCCCTTAAATATCTCATTATGAAAAAAATTAATTAACTAGAAAAACTCAAATTCAACCATTTATCATTCATACTAGCATGTTCATTTCCTTGTATTTTCTATATCATTTGGTACAATTGATTGCTTAATACCTATTTACAGTGTAACATATAGAACATAGTAGCCTAATATTAAAAAAAATTAAAATCACCTACTATCATGCAAAATTTATTTGTAAACACAAGAAACCTATGTATATGTTCCTAACTAATCACTTGTATCTCTACAAGCTCAAGCACACAAAAAAGACAAGAATAATCAAAGAAAAATGTAAAAAATTAAAGCAAATTTTCTATGTTACTCCCCACACTTTAGTTGACACATTGTCTTCAATTTGTAGCCCATAAAAAGATAAGGAAAGAAGTTACTCGATTGATTGTGGTCGTTCCAACTGCTAATGGTAGGTGCTTCCTCCTTTGTTCGTTAATAGCTCAAATTGTTGTGTCCCCTTTGTGTTGGGTTCCTATATAAAAATTGTAAACAAAATACAAAGCAACTAAAAGTATATTATTACTCCTACTCCTACTATTACTTACTCAAAAAATAAATTTAAAAATCATCATAAAAGTTTGTACAATCCAATAAAAAATGTCAATAAAATTCACTCCTCCTTCAAATCATTTAGAGGAGGAGCAGACCTCTACTCCATCGGTTCCTTGCCCTTGCCTGAGCCATAATCTTGGTGGGAGCTCCCACCTCACAAATACGTTTTTCTTTCCAGGCTTCGGATAACGGGCCCTTTTGATGTTGAGTATTGTGACTGGAATGTTGCCTCATAATTATCCTCCGTCCTGGGGTACTCTTGAGTAGCACCTTTTTCCTCGGGATTAGCCCTTTCATCATGATAAGTCGATACCAAACTGAACATATTCGAAAGGTGATTTGGAGCTCGTAACCCATTCATTCTTGCGAATCTTTGGAGCACTGGTCCTATCTTTTGCATCCATCTAATCATTCCATCGAATTTTAATTCTATGCTTCCACGGGCTCCTTTTCTAGCCTTTGACTGTTCTTGCCATTTTAGCGATTCTAGAACGTCCATCTTTTCCTTCCTTCTTTGGTTCCATTCGGTAATTTGCTTTCGTTGAAGCTCAACATATTTTGTATATAATGTATCTCCAATTATGCTTCTTTTTGGCTTAATGAATAGCTCATTTTTTGCTGATTGGCACTTTTGCCTTTCGGCATAGTGCTGTCGCAAGATGAGAAAAGAAAAGTCCAACTTTCTGGCTCTGCATGCATTGTTTCATTTCCCAGAAGATCCAACACCCTATAAAGATATGTTTACGCTACAAAATACCATATAGCAAAACAACTCGAAAGACATTAGCGCTAGAAACATTTAATGTGGGTACAATTCTGGTGTCGATGAATTGCATCCTCAATCTTGGCGATAGGAAACATAATCACCTGATTGAAATTTGTTGGCAGCCCAGTATCTGGCCTATAATTCCAACTACCCCTACCCTGAGTTAAATATTTTATAACATATTCAATATCAATCTTTTGCAATTTGTATAAGTCTACACCATCAATAAAGTCTTTTTCATAATACGATATGTTACAAAATTCACAAATATCACTAGAAGATATTGGGACTTCCTCCCCTCACAGTGTTACCTCTCTTATGACCTTACCATATCTGTCCTTAATTATTTTATCCTTGAGGGATGCATAAAATTCCTGTACTACGGGCATCACTGCGTTGCTGGTGGGAGTGACATAAAACTGCTCCCATTGATGGTATCGCACCAAAGTCTAAATTTCTTTGTAATGGACCATGGAGGGTTTGTACCCTCATTCTTGAATTAATGGTCTCCATTGCAATTCCAGGAAATATTTTTCCATACTTAGATTATGGAATCATTTTGGGACCGAAACATCTGGTGTTTGTTAGACTGTAGTTCTCTTACTCTTACGTGGAGGCATTCTACAATCAAAGTTTCTAACAATGTAGATGAATAGTAATCAATAGAACAGTAAAATAGAATCAAGCATACTTAACCTTAATCTCCTTGAACTTGTATGCGTTTTCTCCTCGATTTGTTGATGATGGCTGTAACACCCTTACCTATATTCAACGCCGGAACAGGGCTCAAGGCATTACCAGACTTATAACACAAGCATTCACACAATTCCGAGTCATAGATTTGTGTCCAAATTAAAATCATTCATATTCAATCATAAAGTCCCTTATACGAGCCTACGAGGTCCAAAACATGCATCAAAAGTGGTTTGGGACTTAATTGAGAATTCAGGAAATTTTTACATGTAACAGCCCGAATTAAGGTCTAGTCAAAATAGTGGTTTTGAGACCAGAAATCTGAAGTGAAAATATTTATTTTATGTTTGATTTAAGGTTCATGATATGATTGCTTAATTGTGTGAAAGTTTCGTTGAGAAATTTTGTTGGTAAAGTGTCTAATTTGACTTTTAGGACTAAATTGCAAAAGTTGCAAAATGTGTGTTCTAGAAGCTTTAAGTATGAAATAGTTATGGATTCTTAATTAGAGTTCCTTAAATAGCAATTTTACCAATTCCTATTTTTATGGACAAAAATGGACATGTTTAGGAAAAATTTCAAAGAAAGGCTTTAGGGGCATTTTGGTCATTTGGTTAATAAAAGAATAAAAAGGGAAAATCAAGTCAAAATTGGTGTCCATCTTCTTTCCTTGGCCAAAAATTTCAAGACACCATAGCTAGGGTTTTCTTCAGCTTTCAAGCTTGATTGTAAGTACATCCTAGCCTCATTTTTAATGCTCTTTATGTTTTTGAAGTCGTATTCACCTGATCTTTCTATTTCTACCATTGTTTTGAAGTAGGGTTCATGTTTAAATTTTACCCATGTATGACATGCATGTGTTTTGATTTTTTATGGTAGGAAATGAAAGTTTAATGTATGATAAACGACTTTTGCAAACTGATTTTCAGTAAAAAGGTCAAAAAGAACTTGTTTGTAAAAGTTATAAAATGGGTAGTAAAAATTTGATTTGATGAAAAATGTGGACTATTATGAGCATGATTTAGGTTCAGCTAGGCTTGGGATTCAAGGAAAATGGATAGATTTCACTTTACGAGCCTAGGGACTAAATTATAAAAATGTGAAACTTTAGGGGCAAAAATGTAATTTTTGCCATAATGTGATTTTTGGCTGATTTGAATAGTATAATGATTAAATGAGATGAATGTGATATTATAGATCAAGAAAAACGAGGTTCAGACCTAGAACAGAGGAAAATGAGTAATTGACGATTAAGTCCTTTTGCCATTTTGATGCCGAGGTAAGTTCGTATGTAAATAACGCATTGTTTAAATTATGTTTTAAATTCTTTAATATTATATGAATTATGATCGACTCCTTGAACGTAATCGACAATGTAACAGCCCGATCTTGGGCCTAGTCGGAATAGTGGTTTTGGGGCCACAAATCTGACGAGGAAAATCTTATTTTTATTATATTTTTTATGGTCTACGATTTCACGAAAAGATTTCGTGAAATTTTAAATTGGAGGTCCTTAAATGGTAGTTAGACCATTGGTTAAATTGTTGGACAAAAATGGACATGAGATACGTGAAATAGGATATTTTTAAGTTAGGGGCATTTTGGTAATTTGGTAATTAAATGAACTAAAAGACAAAATAAAAGCCAAAAACCCTTGTCCATCTTCTTGCTTGGCCAAATTTAGCATGAGGGAAGCCATGGCTAGGGTTTTCAAGCTTTCAAGCTCAATAATAAAGAAAACGAGTTTCGGACTTAGAACGGGGGAAAGACGAATATTGGACGACTCGGTCCCTTTCGCCATTTTAAGTCGAGGTAAGTTTGTGTGTAATAAATCAACATTATGTTATTATGTATTGAAATGCTTGAGATTACATGAAATGTATATTCTTTTTATGAAATTGGTTAATGAGGTCTCGATGAAAAATATGATGAGGTTTTACTATATCGAAATCCCGGTTGAACCTTAGGAATAAAAAGGATACCCTTGTCATGGCATTAGATTAATAAGGTCCCGTATAAGATCATATCTGAGATATGGCCTCAGCATCGAATTGAGATCCCGTGTAAGACCATATCTGGGATATGGCATCAGCATCGAATAGTGATTCTGTGTAAGACCACGTTTGGGACCTGGCTTCGGTATGAAATCATGTAAGACAATGTCTGGGACATGGCATCGACATGTGATCTCGTTTAAGACCATATCTGGGATATGGCATCGACATCGATATGAGATCCCGTATAAGACTATATCTGGGATATGGCATCGGGATCGACATGTGATCCCATGTAAGACCATATCTGGGATATGGCATTAGCATCTTAATACATGTATGACAATTTCCGAGTATTCTTCGATATTCCAAGTGGTTCAACGTGTAACACCTTGAATTTTTGCCTAGTAGAATTGGGCCTATTGGGCCTTGGGCATGGGAGCGTTTAAAACTTTTGAGAACAAGAGAACGACATTAATGCAAGTTGGATCTATTAGGTGAGTGATTTTGGAAGGTTAGGGGGCTTATATGAAGTCCTAGGTTCAAGCCATGTCATTCAGAAAATTTTTATTTTTAGCTTTAAGGGACCCTGACTCCTGGTATTAAGCCTTATTAGTAATTGTGGTTAAAAAGGGGACACAAAGAGAGCCTGTGGTGGAGTGGTTGTGGCGTCACAGGTATGGCAAGGAGGATAGAGGTTCAAGTCTCACTACATGCAAAAAGGGATTATTATTTTACTCTTGTGTGGGCAAGAGTTTGTGTTGGATTTGAACTCTGTGTTGGAGAGTTTGAATTGGTCAAGTGAGTGATTCAAGGAGTGGATTATGGAGTGATAATTGGAGAAAATCAAGGGGATTGAGTTGTTGGGAGGTGAGACAAAATTGGGACTCTAGGAATGCATAGATTTCAGTTTTGGGTGGTGTAGGGGGTAGTGCCGAATTTCCTTGTGCTATTTCGGTTTGGCATTTTCTTGTGGTAGCCGTTTTCTTAAAAGGCATTTGGGGTCTTCAATTTCTCTTTTCGCTGTTTCTCTAAGCTTTTTTACTTGGATCGGGTTTTGTTCATTCGTATTTGTGGGGTAGCCAAATGTTTTGGTGGCCATTCAAGTATTTTTCGCGTTGGGATACTTCATTCATCTTTGGCTGATTTCACTCTCCTCCCTCTTTTCTTCTTTCTTGTGCCGAACATTGTTCCTCTTTTCTCTTCTAAACTGTGGCTCTCTTTTTCTCTCTTCTACTTTCCCCATTAATCCTTCACAGCCGAATTTCTATTTTCTCAACACTATCCTCTTCTAAGTCGAACTACCTTTTTCCCCAACGCTAGTTTCTTTTGGTCGTAAGGTGTGCAGAAGCCGAATACCTTTACTATCTCGCTATCAACTATTGCCGAATCTGTTTTTTCTTTTTCCTTTCATAAAGTTGTAGTTTTTTCTTCTCTGTTTGCCGAGATCTGGAGTAAGTAATAGTGATTCTTTTATTCAGTTTTCGTTACTGGTATTATTCCTTTCCTTTCTTCCGAATCTCCCCTTTTTTCTCTTAGTCTGACGGTGGTTGGTACCTAGGGTTGCTCGAGGTTTGATAGAGGGGCAAGTGACTGGAAGCAATCGACATACTACTTTTGGTTCTTGACCAAAGTAAGTGTTCTTGCCTTATTTTGGGTTAAGGCCTCTTTAAGTTTATGGATTTTAACTTTGGGTTTTTTTATTTACTCTGAATTATATCCGTTAGAAGTAAATCACGATTTTCCAAAATGTTAACTGTTTTTAAAACAACACTACATTTTCGAAACATTTTCAAAATGGTTTCGCGACTTAATCTTTTTCGTAAATCAATTACTTCCAAAATTAGCTTCTGCAAATGAAAAGATGAATTAATAATTTTTCAATGTACCACGTTTTAAAATAAGCTAACATAACTGGGATTTTACTTGAGCTTTTAAACAAGAAGGGTTTTCAATGAAAACACGGTTTTCGAAAAACACTTCAATGTGAGACGCTAGATTCGGGCCTAACTTCTAGGCCGAGTTTGGGGTGTTACACAACGGGGTAAAGAATTAAAGTTTATGTTAAATATGGAAAAAGGGCTAAAGCTATGTGATGGAGTGATACAAGTACATATGTTAAACTCATGAGCAATGTGCTCGGTATGTGATCGAATTTTGGTAAGAAAGTAAACGAGTTAGTTATACCTATGAGAATGACCTTGTAATTATAAGTCCATGCTTATAATGTATGAATATGTGGTAGATGTGATTGATGATCATGTCTGAGGATTTTAGGCCAAATTAAATTGAAAATGATATGTTCAAGTCTTTGTTGTTGATGTATAGATTAAATTGGCCAATGAATGGCTTATAAATATTTGATAATGATTAGTTATTGGAATGGCTAACCATGGATATACTTTGGTGTTATATGTGTGTAAATGAAAATTAATATAAAGGAAACATGAAAGAGTAAAATTAGAAATAAAACAGTTTGGACAGCGACAGTTGTATCACTTTGAAAAATCACCAAAAATGGTGGAAATTGAATTAGAGGTTGAATAAGATATGAAATTTAAGCTTATTGAGTCTATTTACATATAAAAGGAACGTTGTAAGCAAAAGAATTTCATATTATGAGATATTTGAATTCTTGTGAGACAGAGTCAGAACGATTTCGGAATCCCTTGTTCTGACTTGGGAAATTCATTCTTGTCGGTTTTAAATTAGAGGTAATTATTTAGATAAGGGGAAATACCTATGTTTTCATGCTTTAAAAATGTCTGACTTGGATTGTTTGAATCTTTAGTGCTCTTTTAGTTGAATTATCAATGTGTGATTATTTGTGAATTATGATAAAACATTATTGGTGAGAATTATGAATTGAGAAAGTTTAATTTTAATTGTGAATTAAGGATTTTGCTTGAGGACAAGCAAACGCTTAAGTGTGGGGATATTTGATAAACCATAAAAGTAACACATTTTAATCCCATGCTTAGCATTTTTTTGGATGTTTTATTATATAATTTTGTGAATTTGATGCCCATAATCCTTTAATTTCATGTTTCTATACTTAGGTGAGCATAGGGGAGCGGAAGGAGTGAAAAACGAGCCAAAATTGAGCAAAAAGAGCTGATTTCAGTATCACACACGGGCTGGCCACACGCCCGTGTGCCAGCCCGTGTCGATTTCTAACCATGTTAGTATTGCACACGGCCTAGGCATTCTTACACGGGATGATCACACGCCCGTGTCCCTACCGCACCCTGTTTCGTTTTCACGTAGAAAAAGATTGAATATCTCCATCAAATTTCCTTAGAAGTTTTTGGGTTCTTTATGTCTTGTTGTTTTCCTTTTTTTGAGATGTTTTCCTTTTACATTATGAACTAAACTCCCTAAAATACCTAGGGACGATGAAACCTATGATGAATCTTATTATTTAATTATCTGAATTGCATGATAAATACTTGTTCTTGTTCTTAATTATGTGTTCTTAATCCATGCCTTAATATTTTCAGGATATTAATCCAAGTTTGATGCGCTTAATCAGTGGAGCAAAAGTCCCTGCTTAAGAGTAGATCTAGCATAATTAAGCGGAGTTGATTGCAATCCTAGAAATAGAATGACATAAATCTGCCGGATTAGAGTCAAATCTAATAGGGAATCCATAGATCGAGTTAATGCGACAATAGGGGTTTTAATTAGAAAGAGATTTCAATTAATCAACCTAGAGTTAGTTGTTTTTATTCTCGAAAGAGATATTAACATAAGTTAGGGATTTCTATGGATCAAGACAAGTGAATAAATTGTTTAGTTCAGAATCAGAATAATAACTGAAATCTAGGTGAATTCTTTCCTGGGTATTGTCTTTCTCTCATTGGTTTTTCTTCAAATGTTTTCCCAATTTTATCTCTGTCGCGTTCATAGTTTATTAGTTAGTTCAAATTTAGATTAAAACACCCCTTTAATTATTCATCTAAATAATAGAAAGATAGTTATTACTAGTACTTTTAGTCCTCGTGGATACGATATTCCCGACTCACCATAGTTATACTACTATTCGATAGGTGCACTTGCCTTTGTCGTATTTTAGTTAGTTCGTGACGTCATCAAGTTTTTGGCGCCGTTGCCGGGGACTAAAATATTAGGAACACTTAATTTTTATTACTTTATCCATTTTTTTATTTTCTACAATTTTTTTTTGTTTTTAGTTTATTATTTAATTTACTAACTTTTCTTTTATTTGCTTTTGGCAGGTATCTTTAGTTTATGACTAGAAGAAACCCTATAGGACCTCTATTATTTGATAGTGAAATTTAAAGCACAGCTCGCAAAAATCGTAGAGAAATAAGGCGAAGTCTTTAATATATAGAGGAAGAGCAAGAGGACGATACCAATCTTACTGAGGAGATGGCTGAAAATCAGAATAATCCGCTACCTCCTATGGTTGTCGCGAATCCTGTAAATCAGAATTCTGCTCCTCGTACTATGTATGACTATGCCAAGCCCAATTTAACTGGGGCTAAATCGAGTATTATTAGACCTGCTATTGTTGCAAATGATTTTGAATTGAAACCTAACTCTATTCAATTGATTCAACAGTTTGTTCAGTTTGATGGTTTGCAGAACGAAGACCCAAATACTCATTTGGCTAAATTCTTAGAATTCTGCGACACTTTTTAAATTAATTGCATTTTTGACGATGCCATTCGCCTTCGGTTATTTCCTTTTTCATTGAGGAATAAAGCTAAACAGTGGTTGGACTTGTTACCACGAGGTTCCATCACTACTTGGGAACAAATGACCGAAAAGTTTCTATTAAAGTATTTTCCGCCGGCTAAAATGGCAAAGTTGAGGAATGATATCTCCTCTTTTGTGCAAACAGATTTAGAAACTCTTTACGATGCATGAGAGAGGGATAAGGACTTATTGAAAAGGTGCCCTCACCATGGGTTACCTCTATGGCTACAGGTTCAAACTTTTTACAACGGTTTGAACCCCTCAACTAGGCAGTTGATCGATGCATCCGCTGGTGGAACTCTGAATAATAAAACACCTGAGGAGGCTTACGAGTTTATAGAAGAGATGTCACTGAATAATTATCAGTGGCAAGTTATAAGGACAAAGCCGATGAAAGCAGCTGGTGTTTTTAACATTGATGCAGTCACCATGTTACCGAACCAGGTAGAAATCTTGAATAAAAAGATTAATGCTTTATATGGTTCTACGCAGGTACATCCGGTGATGCAATTCGACGCAAATGGAGGAGGGAACCATCCAGAAAATCGATCCTACAACCTTAGCAAAGAAGACGAACAAGTTAACTATATGGGTAATAATTCTAGACCTCAGAATAATCCTTATAGTAATACTTATAATACAGGTTGGAGAAACCACCCCAATTTCTCTTGGGGTGGCAAAGGAAATCAGAGAACGCAACCCCCTCCAGGCTTCCAACAACAACCCTAGCAGCAAGAGAAGAAGCCAAACCTTGAAGAGATGCTGACGAAATTTATTTCGATGTCAGAAACCCACTTCCAAAACACCGAAACAACACTCAAAAATCAACAAGCGTCGATTCAAGGGCTTGAGAATCAAATCGGTCAATTGGCAAAGATGATTTCAGAACGACCACAAGGTAGCTTGCCAAGCAACACCGAAACTAACCCAAGGGAGCAACTTCATGCCATTACTGTTCGAGATGAAGAAGGGTTAGCTGAATTTGAATCTGAACCAAGGCGAGAAATTGTGGTAAGCAATGGTAAGGTTTAGGTAAGCCACAACGAACAAAAACCTGTAAGTAACGAGTATACACCTCATGTGCCATATCCCAACGCAACAAAGAAAGACGGCACAAATGAACAATTCGGTAAATTTCTTAAACTTTTGAAAAAGATGCATATTAACTTACCGTTTATTGAAGCTCTTTCGCAGATGCCCAACTCTGTTAAATTTTTAAAGGAGCTTTTGGCAAACAAACGGAAGTTAGATGATTTGTCGCACGTGGAGCTAAATGCAGTGTGCTCAGCTATCTAACAAAATAAACTACCCAACAAATTGAAGGATCCAAGGTGTTTTACTATTCCTTGTTTAATTGGTAGTTTAAATGTAAATAATGCTTTAGCTAATTTAGGGGCAAGTATTAATGTTATGCCTTACAAAATGTTTAAACAACTAGGTCTTGGGAAACCCAAACAAACTAGGATGAGCATTAAATTAGCAGATAAAACCATTAGATTTCCTAGGGGTATTGTTGAAGATGTCTCGTAAAAATTGATAAATTCATAATCCCAGTTGACTTTGTTGTCCTAGACATGGATGAGGATAGTGATGTCCCTTTAATTTTAGGACGCCCCTTTTTAGCAACTGCTAGAACTATCATTGATGTTGGTACAGGTGAACTCACACTTCGTGTAGGTGATGATACGACCACGCTCCAAGCTCGTGATTCGATTAAGACATCAAGTAATAAAGACGATTCTATAAATCATGTTAATAAGACTAATCATGGGATTCAACCCTCTTTACAGGGAACTCTTTCGAAAAACAAAAATGAGGCACGTTCTGGTTCATGCGCCAACAATGGAACCATCCATGAAAGACGAGTGCTACAGATAGATGAACTAGATGAATGGCGGACTTATGTCAAAGAGGAATAGAAGCAACACCATGTCAAGCTTAAGGATAGAACCAATCAATTTAAGGTTGGGGACCAAGTACTGTTAGAGAAAATGGATCCTCGAGTTGTCACTTCAAAGCCTAATGCAAACGGGGCAACTACCTTTATGATACTAAATGTCTTCCCATACGGTACAGTCGAGGTAACTCATTCTAAATTTGGTACTTTTAAGATAAATAGTACTCGACTTAAACCTTATTTTGATGTTAGAACTAATAGCAGGAGAGAGGAGTTTCAACTCCTCAAACCACCATGACCATGCCAATGAGAGGTAAGTCGAGCTTAGACTCTAAATAAGCACTTCTCGGGAGGCAACCCGAGCACTAACCCTACTAATTAGTTTATTTTTATTTCTTTTCATGTTTAAATGAAAGTTTCTGACCCACATGGCCTGGACACACGGGCGTGTCCTTGGCCGTATGAAAACAGGGCTAAAATTTTCCCAAAAATCGACAGAGACACAGCCCTAAATTAAACCACACGGGCGTGCGACACCGCCGTGTGGACCACACGACCTGGACACACAGGCGTGTCCTAGGCCGTGTGAAACCTTGAGCAATTTTTTTTTTCAAATTTTAAAACAAGTCAGAGAGTTACAAGGGCAAGGCACACGGCTGTGTACGAGACACGGCATAGCCACACTGGTGTGTGGGAGGTTACACGGGTGTGGGAGAAGCGAAGGACGATATACACAGTCGTGCGACTCGACCGTGTGAACCACACGGCCTGGACACACGGGCGTGTCCTAGGCCGTGTGAAGACTGGGCTATTTTTTTCCCTCGACGAACACGGGTTGAAAACAAGCCACACGGGCGTGTGCAACGGCCGTGTGGCCCAACACGTGCCTTACACGACTGTGTCCCCCATTTAAACCCTAACCCCCTTTTATTTGTCTTTTGTCTTCTTCCTCCTAAAACCCCAAGAGCCCTAGCCACCGACTGCCCCAAACCCACCCCTTCTCGGCCGGCTGCACCGTCGCTCCCCCTCTCTTCTTCTTCCCCTTTCTTTTCTCTCTTCCCTTCCTTTTTCCTTCCCTTCTCCTCACCGTCCAGCCCCAACCAAACCCCCACATCCTCCCTTCTTTTCCCCCTTACTACAAACCCCAACCGCCCATCCACCACACCTGACACACACACGCGCCGCCAGAACCACCCTGACCCCCACAGCCGCACCTCCCGCTCTAGCCACGCGCCACCACCATGATTCCTCTCCCACCGTCAGCCCCTTTAGTTGATCATTTCTCTTTTATTTATTATTATTATTATTATTATCATAATTATGATATCTTTATTTATTTATTTTTTATCATTATTTTCATTAATTTTACTAATTTTAATGATAACTTAGTTAAGGTTTTATCTATTTAGTTTTTTTATTAATTGAATATGGATTGATTCTTGATGTCATTGTTGGATATTCTTACTAGTTTATTTTATTATTCTGCAATTTTTACATCCATTTTGTTTTCGGCACTTTCATTGTTGATTCTATTCTGGCTAGTTTTAGTTATTCATTTTTATTTATCCATATTATTATTATTATTGTTTACTTTGCTTTTGTTTTATATAGGAATTTTTACTTTTTAGTTTCAACATATTATAAGTTCATTCTCTATTTAGCTGAAATATTGAAGCCAAACGTAGATGTTTATTACTGTTAGCTTGCCTATTATTTTGATTCGTCAAATTGAATTTTGTGATCGCTTTCTTGCAGATTTGTTATGACGAACACACGCGGTAAATACAAGGTTGCTATCCCCTCTTCGAAAAAGCGGAAGGGTCTTGGCGCGACCTCTTCGAGCGCATCTATCGAGGATCGCCACTCTTATTTACAATTCCCAGCAGAACCTCAGGATGATCTATTTCAGCTTCTTCGCACACGACCACTTGGCATGGGCCGATTCATAGATTAGGCCGCTCTGGAGCAGGTCCACCTTGCTGACCCCGTTCGGACCCTTCTGACTACAGCTCCACGGGACCGCTTCTTTGATATCGTCGAGCCCACATATATGGAGCTCACTTTGGAACTTTGCTCGACGTTCCAACTATAGTCAGTCATGTCGATGCATGATGAGCTAGGTACCGTTACATTCTGACTTGGCGGCTTAGTGCGCCAGCTGAGTGTCCCAGAGTTCGGAGTTGCCTTGAGGCTTTATACGGAGGAGTTTATGAGTGCCGAAAACTTCCCTCACCTCCACCGCCATATTCATTACCCACCGTCCTGCTGTTGGGCAGATCTTCTCGCAACTACGGGCCCCTATGATCCGAGTCACTCGAAGGCAACGTCTCGCTCTCTGGCTCTACGATACCTTCACGCAATATTAGCTCACATATTAACAGGTCGACGAGAGAGCACCAGCATCGTTAATACTCATGACGCATATTTCTTATGGAGCATGGGGCAAAGGCATGTATTTGACTTGGCATACTTCATTGCCCTTGCTTTTCGCCATCAGAGCGCCACAGGAAGGGCCCTATCTGCTTAGGTCCTTATGTGACTCGTATCGCTCGACACTTCGGCCTTTTAGACACACCGGCATAATCCTCGTCACTCACATTAGTCGGCCGGATGTCCCCGCAAGGCCTCTCAACTATGATCCACATGAGGGTGATAGAGCGACATTGTGGAGTGGATCCCCCTCAGTACCGATTGTCTCATGCTGATGCTCAGGATGAACCCAAGGACGTCACTGATGATGTTCCTCCCTCTCACGAGGACCAACCTCATCCTCCACTTTCGAGTCACCGACCTCCTCCTTCTTCCGCTACCACTTTGACAGATATATCCGAGCGTCTCACTCGCTTTGAACAGCAGTGCTTTCAGCGGTTCGACAGTCTTGAGGCTACATTGCAGCAGATCTACCACAACCTCCATATTTCATCTTCGGCGCCGAAGACTCACGACGTGTCTGACGATGAGAACCTTTGAGTCCATCTATTTTAATTTTTTTTTATTTTTAGTCTATTTACTTTCATGTTTCTTATCATCTTTTTAAAGACTTGTCTTTTATATTTTGAACTCCATTTTTTTTATGATTGTTCCTAATCGAGTAATCCTTTAATCTTCTTCCACAGTTGTGTTTATTTTCTTAATAGTTTCACTATTCCACAGAATTCATCCAAAATCCAAGGCAGTTTCGCTTCTCTCCCTCTCTTATGATATTCTCATTATATTGTTATTATCCATTTTGGTACATTGAGGACAATGTACATCTTAAGTGTGGGGAGGTTATTTATATTATTATTTGAAAATCCCTAAATTATGCCTTGTGTTTAAGTAATTTTCTCATATTACTGTTAGAATGAATTCTTATTGATTTATGATTATCATTGATGTGTTTTAGATTAAATTCATAGGTAATTGTGTATTGATTATTTAAACTTTAAGACATTAGAGAATCAAGCATGATAAGTCTATTTTCAGAATTTAAATTTGTTAGGTTGTTTCCCTAAATTTAAATATTACCTTGAAGTTTGAGATTTGCAAGATTAACATCAAAAACCGTTATTTTTGTGAGATTTTGAGCCTTTAGAGCATACACTTTTCTTGCTCACTTTATTATTGGTTATGAGTGTGTCAATATTGATTTGTTATTCTAGAACTTGCTTCGATTATGCATGACGAGACCACACCTTTGATTTGATATACTGAGATCATAGAGGCACTTAGGTTCTAACCCACTTATTCCATAAAAAGCCCACCTTCATAATTAACCCTTAATGAACCCTTTTGAGCCTAAAATACCATTCTTGTTTACCCTTAATATTAACCCATAGCCTATTTTTGTGGAGAATTTTTCCCATTTATTTGACTCTAATTTTTTCGAGATTTGAATTGGTTGTTGCCTAACTATGTTCTTTTATTTCAGTTGTTAAATTATCTATGATTTGTTCTTGTTCTTAAAAAAAAATTCATCTATCAGTTCTATGATTTTTGAGCTCAAACAGTTTAATTTCATAGTTTGAGGAGAAGCTCAGTTTATTATCATTAATTTGGGAATTGATGTAATTATTCAGTAGTAGTATTTTTTCTAGTAGGTAATTTATCAATTTGATCTCGATCCTAACCTTCTTTTTCATCCTTTATCCACACCTTTAACCCAAGCCCCATTACAACCCTTTAAAGACCTTTTGATTTGTGTATCATCTCATTTTATAGTGGTGGAGATTTGATTTTCATGCAAGCCTATGGTAATAACTTTTCATGTTTGACTCTTGAGTGCTTAATTTTTGAACCTTAAACACTTTGAGTGATTTGAGTGAATCTTTAGTGAGGATGTCAAATCTTTTCGGTTTTAAATTAATGGTAATTATTTAGATAAGGGGAAATACCTATGTTTTCATGCTTTAAAAACGTGTGACTTGGATTGTTTGAATCTTTAGTGCTCTTTTAGTTGAATTATCAATGTGTGATTATTTGTGAATTATGATAAATCATTATTGATGAGAATTATGAATTGAGAAAGTTTAATTTTAATTGTGAATTGAGGATTTTGCTTGAGGACAAGCAAACGCTTAAGTGTGGGGATATTTGATAAACCATAAAAGTAACGCATTTTAATCCCATGCTTAGCATGTTTTTGCATGTTTTATTATATAATTTTGTGAATTTGATGCTTCTAATCCTTTAATTTCATGTTTTTATACTTAGGTGAGCATAGGGGAGCGAAAGGAGTGAAAAACAAGCCAAAAGTGAGCAAAAAGAGCACGTTTTAGTATCACACACGGGCTGGCCACATGCCCGTGTGCCAGCCCGTGTCGATTTCTAACCATGTTAGTATTACACACGGCCTGGGCATTCTTACACGGGATGATCACACACCCGTGTCCCTATCGCACCCTGTTTCGTTTTCACGCGGAAAAAGATAATTTTTAGGTATTTTGAGCATTCCAAAGTCTATAAAAACATACTAGAAGAAAACCTAAAGGGGACACGCAGAGTAGAAGAAGAAATTACTCGATGGAAGCCGTCAGAATCAATTCAGAAGCAGGATCTCATTCAAGATTGAAGATCTCCATCAAATTTCCTTAGAAGTTTTTGGGTTCTTTATGTCTTGTTGTTTTCCTTTTTTTGAGATGTTTTCCTTTTACATTATGAACTAAACTCCCTAAAATACCTAGGGAGGATGAAACTTATGATGAATCTTATTATTTAATTATCTGAAATACATGATAAATACTTGTTCTTGTTCTTAATCCTTGCCTTAATATTTTAAGGATATTAATCCAAGTTTGATGCGCTTAATCAGTGGAGCAAAAGTCCCTGCTTAAGAGTAGATCTAGCATAATTAAGCAGAGTTGATTGCAATCCTAGAAATAGGATGACATAAATCTGCCGGATTAGAGTCAAATCTTATAGGGTAATCCATAGATCGAGTTAATGCGACAATAGAGGTTTTAATTAGAAAGAGATTTCAATTAATCAACCTAGAGTCAGTTTTTTTTATTCTCGAAAGAGATATTAAAAAATTTTGGGATTTCTACGGATCAAGACAAGTGAATAAATCGTTTAGTTCAGAATCAAAATAATAAGTGAAATCTAGGTGGATTCTTTCCTGGGTATTGTCTTTCTCTCATTGGTTTTTCTTCAAATATTTTCCCAATTTCATCTCTGTCGCGTTCATAGTTAATTAGTTAGTTCAAATTTAGATTAAAACACCCCTTTAATTATTCGGCTAAATAATAGAAAGATAGTTATTACTAGTACTTTTAGTCCTCGTGGATACGATATTCCTGACACACCATAGCTATACTACTGTTCGATAGGTGCACTTGCCTTTGTCGTATTTTAGTTAGTTCGTGACGTTATCAAGTTTTTGGCGCCGTTGTCGGGGACTAAAATATTAGGAACACTTAATTTTTATTAGTTTAGCCATTTTTTATTTCCTGTAATTTTTTTTGTTTTTAGTTTATTATTTAATTTACTAACTTTTCTTTTATTTGCTTTTGGCAGGTATCTTTAGTTTATGACTAGAAGAAACCCTACAGGACCTCTATTATTTGATAGGGAAATTGATAGCATAGCTCACAAAAATCGTAGAGAAATAAGGCTCGGGTTATTTTATAGCTTACTCCATTGTTTTCCTTGTTTATAATGTACACAGGTTGGCTCGGGTTGGAAGTCGCCAGAGAACCTGTCACACTATCTAGCTTACAATCTAGGTATCGATGATTTTATACTTAGGGTTATGGCATGTATAGGGAACTTGGTCATGTGTATATGTTACTATGAGTTGTCCTAGAATAATGACCTATGACATTCAGAGTTCATTGTTGTATAAGGCCATTTAATGTGGCCAATAAATTGGTTATGCTATAAAATCATGATGATGCATTCCATGGTTGAGTAAATTGTATGCTATGATTTGTTACGTGTGTGTGGTGGATGTTTTGGTAGCTCTAATATGTCATGAAATGTGTCATTCAAGTTATAGTCAAGTATGGGCATGATAGGGTAGAAATTGGCTTGGAAAATAGCCAACTTCTTGACCACAGAGGCAGAGACACGACCGTGTGTCTCAGTCGTGTGGAGGACACGGTCTAGCACACGGGTGTGTGACTTGGCCGTGTGATCCAAAATGAATGATGACATCATAAATAGAGAGTTACATAGGTGGAGGACATGGGCGTGTCCTGGGCCACACGGGCGAGTGTAACCACAAGGCCTGCCCACACAGGCGTGTGACTCTCCAAAACAAGGAAATTTTCTAAATGTTCCAATAGTTTTAAAAGTTTTTGGTTTAGTCCCGAATCGCTACCAAAACATGTTTTGGGCCTCGTAGGCCCATTTTAGGGACTTGATGATATAAGATAAAAGTTTTAAATTTTAAACAAAAATTTATGCCTTGAATTTGTTCAGTTGCAAGTGTTATTGTCTGGTAACGACTCGTACCCTGTTCCGGCGTTGAACACGAGTAAGAAGTGTTACAGAAAAATTTCGACAAGCGAGAAAATTTCCTGGTTGAACCTTAGGAATAGATAGGATACAAATGTCATGACATTAGGGTCACTAAGATTACGTGTAAGACCATATCTGGGATATGGCATCAATTTGAGACTTCGTGTAAGACCATATCTGGGATATGGCATCGATGTGAGACTTCGTGTAAGACCATAGCTGGGCTATTTGCATCGATATGAGATTGCATGTAAGACCATATCTGGGATATGGCATTGGTACAGTACTGTATGTACTAGATTCTCGAGTATCTTTTAGTATTCCAAATGGTTCAACGGGAAATTTAACCTGTACGTCAAAGAAGAGAAAGAGTATGTAAGTACTACAAATTGGTACAGGTATGTACGTAAAGTTTATAAGTATTGACTTCGTGAAATTGTGAGTTCATCATTTTCCACGAGAATGATTTTTATGAAGACCTTGTGATTATTGGTCTATACTTGTGATGTATGAAATACATGGTAAATTCGATTGACGATTTTGTAATTGGCCTTCGAGCCAAATTATGTTATGACATAGCATGTTGTATTCATGCAAATTGTGATTTATCGGATAAGAGATAAAGGAAAGATTGGCAAAATTGACTATTAAAATGATTATGGAAGCATGGAAAGATAAGAGTTTAGGCAATTGAAAGATGTAAGAGTATATGCTTGAAATGTAAATGCTCATACTTAATATGTATGCTTTATGTGAGGTTTGAAATTGTTTGTTGATTGTGGCAAGTGATATGTTATTCTTATGATTGAGCAATATGTGATCATTAAGTCTAATGACATTTATGTTAATATATGTCATGTTATTCATATGACAATGTGTAATTAATGTTGTTTATTATTTGCATATGAACTTACTAAGCTATATAGCTTACTCCCCTTTCCTTTCCCATGTCTTATAGGGTTAATAAGATAGCTCGGGTTAGAGTTCGCCTGAGATCCTATCACACTATCAAGCTGTCATTTTGGGTATAAGTGAATTCAAATATTTTAAGTCTATGGCATGTATAGGGACTTAATCATTTTGTTAAATGTTTCATTGTGATTGTAGCCCATGTGTTGGCTCATATTGGCTAACATGGTTGTAAGCCTAAGTATATTCATACATATTTCAATATCTATGGTGATAAAATCATGGTATGCTTGGTGAAAGTGGAATATTTGGAAATGTGATTTACAGCGTAATTGTGTAATGCTGAAATTGTGACCTATTGATAAGATGAGGAATTTGAGTATAATTTAGTAACAAGATAGAAATTGAATGAAGCCTAATAAATGTGGGATTTGTATGTTTGATTTAGGGCTTAATAAATGTAGTGAGTATGCTGGATAAACATATAAAGTTGATATGTTTCAACCATGAATATGGATGCTTTGGTTGCCTAAGTATGAAATGTTATGTGCCTTTGAATTGATGTGAGTGTATGTGTGAATAAGGGTGACAAATGGCTTGGTAAATAGCCTTTTTGTTGTCCACACGGGTAGACACACGGGCGTATGTCTAGGTCGTGTGTGACACACGGTCTGCCCCACGGGTATGTGATCCGGCCGTGTGTCCCCTGCACCCTAAATAATTGCAAAACAGAATGCTCAGTAATGAACACAAAGGTAGAGACATGGGCGTGTGTCTCAGTCGTTTGGACGTCACGGCCTCGAACACGGGCGTGTGCCCTGGCCGTGTGAAGTCTGCACCTATTTTATGAATAATTATGAAAATTTAATCGATCACACGGCCTAAGCACACGGGCGTATGACTTGGCTGTGTGACCTTAATTTGATGATGATGTCATAAACAGAATGCTCCTTAATTTGAACACGGCCTGAAGAACGGGCGTGTCTTAGGGTCACACGGGCGTGTCCCGAACCTACACGGGCATGTGACCTCTTTTACATGAAAAATTTTCTAAGTTTTCTAAAGGTTTCCAAAGTTCTCAGTTTAGTCCTGAACCACTTTTGATGCATGTTTTGGGCCTCGTAGGCTCATTTTAGGGACGACATGGATGTTTTTGAAAAGTTTTAAATTTGAGTGGAAATACATGTCTTGGTTTGGAATGTTTGCTTGTGAATAAGTCCGGTAATGCCTCGTACCCTATTCCAGCGTCGAATATGGGTAAGGGGTTTTATATTTAGTGGTATCAGAGCTTTGGTTTAGTCGATTTTCAGACTAACCTAGCATACGTGAGAGTCTAGCTATACATGCCATATTACCATCTGTGATAGTGTTATATCTCTCGACTTTGATGAAATTGTTTTATTGAGGCAGAGATGCTTTCCAACCGAGCTAGTTTCAAAAACGCTAAAAGTGATACTAAGGTATTTGAAAATGTTTATGTGATGATGTACAAAATGAAATGACCATAAGTTGAGAAATATGGTTAAAATGTCATTTTTCTGGTTGAACATTGTATTTCGATGGATTATGGAGATTTTATGAAACAGATAAAATGTTTTAAATGTTGCAAAAAGGATTTAGCCCGGAACTACAATCCTGAATTAAGCCCTCTCGAGCATATGTTATGAAATTGATTTAGCCTTGCGGGTAATCCAGATTAAGCCTCTAGAGCATACGTTGCCAAAAGGATTTAGCCTACACTGGCAGTCCTGTTATGTAATATGTGGCTCAAGAGTTTGCTCTATGAATATGTTCTAAAAGGGCACTTTTGAATATGAATTGATAGACTGTTGACATGTACACCTTGAGTATACTACCCGTGTATCCATCAAAATTACAATAGTTCAATAAGAATTATTCTTGAAATATGGAAAGGTGAAACGAAATGAAAGTTTATATTGTGATAAGCTCATCCATGTTTGTTTGGCATTCATATGATGTTATATGCCTAACTTGTTTGATTTAGTGAATGCGATGAGTAAACTTACTCAAAATTTATAGAATGTATGTATACGTGTACTTGTTTGAATGAGATTATCAGAAAGTTCGTGTAACATAAATAAGTATGTTGATTAGCTTAAAGTGACCTATATGATTGTAAAGATATGATGTTGATGATGAATGTTGAGTCACATGTGTGTATATATGAGAGTCTAGTTAGAGGCTCTACGACCTCACCCCCTTACCAATGTGGTATTTTATAACGAAATTTTACGAGATTTATATTGAATAAGCGCACAAGTGTGAAACTAAAGAGCTCAGTGGTGGAGTAATTATTAATATGGGCAGAGATAAGAATAGTTTGACAAGTGAATACAGTTCTGGAAAAGATGCCAGGTTATTTTAAAGACCAATCGAATTTCACGATGTCACAGTTAAAGAAAAAGTTAATCTCGGCTAATCGACTCATTCAAGTATGATGTCTAAAGTATGTAATTGCTCAAATTTCTTCCAGATTCATTTTCGTTAGTAAATGGAATAATACGGGATTAGTGATGACAAAATTAGTCAGAGAAATGAAATTTGAATTGTAAATATGTCTGTGTGTAACAGTTATAGTTGAATAGATTATGATGATCTCTTTTGAGTATTCTATATATTCGTTTGTCCTCTAGGGTTTATGTAATTGTTCATTCCCTGATGAAATTTTTATCGTGTGAGAATGATACCTAACTCTAATGTTAGACGAAAGCACTGTTGGTCTAGTTGGTTTATAATCAGTATATCTTATCTCCCTTT
The DNA here is from genome assembly GCA_025698515.1 of Gossypium sturtianum. Classification (NCBI taxonomy): domain Eukaryota; kingdom Viridiplantae; phylum Streptophyta; class Magnoliopsida; order Malvales; family Malvaceae; genus Gossypium; species Gossypium sturtianum. The sequence continues at coordinate 96,414,845 of CM046948.1, forward strand.
GGAATTCTTTTCCATTATGTTGAGAATAAAAGTTGATGGTGAAAATTTATGTGAGGCTATTCTTGTATTTCTACTGGATGTTGCTTTGTTTTATATACATATTTGGAAAATATATTATCTCTGTTACAATTAATTCCAGAGCGTATAAGCATTGTTTTTCTTCTGATTTTCTATGAGGAATCGTCAATATCTTTATTATTTTCACATGAGTTATGTTCTCGGACTTCCAGTATAGTATCACATCTTGAATTTATTTATCTCAGTTTTCTTATTATCCATGTGTCGTAAATTATCAATCATGGCTCATCTTTAAAGTGTGTTCGTTGGTTTGTGATAACTTTGTCTATTATGAGTGTATTCCTGGTTCGATCATAAGAGTGTGGTGATTCTTGTATCGGGATTTCTTTAATTTTCGTGAAAGAAAATGACATTGACAAAGGTATAGATAGTGGAAACTCAATCTCAAATTGTATGATGGTTTTCTTTTCTCAGGAAGTTGTTTAAAGTCAATGAGTTCAATCAGGATATTTTGTTTTCTTGAGCTAATGCAGTTGTAAAGATCTTTTGACTAGCATGTGAAGAAAAATTTGAAAGATTGTATGTTTGAGTTGTTTTAACAGCATGAAAAAAGAGGTATTTTGACATGATATTATTTGATAGTTGAGATCGACTCAGTTGTTTTATCTGAGTGAGCTGGCCAGTTGAAAGGTAATTTGAGTCATACACATTTAAATTATCCTCAAGTATGGAAATGAATTTTGTGCATTCTTGAGTAATTAGACGGATAGTCTGAAGGAAAACTTTGTAACGCCCCGAAGTTGGGCCTATTGGGCTTTGGGCTTTGGGTCTCAGAATTTTTTTAAGTGAACGAGAAAATGACAATTGGCATGTGGGCTTTGAGGGTTAGTGAATTTGGAGTGTCTAGGGGTGTTAGAGATGTCCTGGGATCAAGTAAGGGTATAGAAAAAATTTTGGTTTTAGCCCCAAGGGAACTGTGACTTCAGTTAGTAGGCCTTTTAAATAAATGAAGAAGAAAAATGTCACAAAAGAGCTTGTGGTGTAGTGGCAAAGTGGCGCCACTTAGGGAACAGGGAGGTGGCGTCATTAGCAAGCAAGGGAGTCCAAGGTTCTAGTAGTGGCATGGTATTTTATTGGGGTATTTATTTTGCTGTCAGGACGGCCAGAGTTTGTGTTAGATTTGAACTCTAGCTTTGGAGAGTTTGAATTGGTCTTGTGAGATGGTTGTGGAGGAAATTTAGGATGAGATTGAGGGGTTATCAGGGAGAAAAGTTAGGAGCTGAGAAGTGTGAAGAGTTGGTGCCGTTTTGGGAAGTGGGAAGTGTATAAATTCGGCTTAGGAGGGTGAATGAGTGCCGTTTTTGGGTCTTTTAGGGGGTATTACGAATTTTCATTGTGGTTTTCGGCATTTAAAGAGTTTTGCAAATAAGTCAGTCTTTCTTTTCTTTACCAAAAATCCTGTAGTTACCCTCACATAAGCACATTTGATCTTTTTCTTTTCTTCTTATTACCTTTTCCAAACCCTCTAAAGCTGAATAATTCCACCCTCCCTTTGCCGAAATTCTTTTTGTGCCGTCACTATTATTTCAACCTAGCCGATTCTTATGTAAGTACTTTACTCTTTCAATTGATCTTGCTAGAACCGACTTCTCCTCTCCCTCACTCTTTCTAAATCAATTTCGGTAGGGGATTGATATTGAATATCTGTTCTTCAGATCTCTGCCGAATTACTCTTTACGCGTTTCGGGATTTGGGTAAGTATTCTTCACTGTTGGTTTTGAAGGTTGGCCGAATGGTCGTAAGTAATGTAAGGGTGACTTAAGATGGATATAAGTCACTTATGGTTCATTTTTTAATAATTAAGATTGATGCAGATTTAAGAAGTACTTGTGATTAGTGATCGAGGAAAAGCTATTAAGGCTTGGTGTGTCAGGTAAGGTTAAGGTGAGACTTCGGGTTTTTGGTAAAGTATTCGATAAGTTTATGTGATTAATCATTGAGTGACATCGTTTGTAGGATCGTGGCTAAGGAGATCACAGCGCGTTTTGTTATCAGGTGTGTACATACACTATACACACACAATGGATTGGGAAATCTCAAAATCCTGAAAGTTTGGCTTCGGTAGTCTTGCGAGTGTGAGAACATTTGTATGAGGGAAATGGAATCGATATGTTATTAGAGGCCCCATGAGCGATCTCATGGTCTTGGGCCGTGTTTTGGCCAATCGGGCCAGAATGGGCAGAAAGGGCCCGATGGGCCGTAGGCTCAAAATAGGCGAATTTGATGATTTGGTAATAAGTGATGAACTAGTCATGCTGGTTGCATGGCTTGGAATTGATTTGGGCCAAATGGGCCATATGCATGTGATTGGGCCAGGTGGGTCATATGAATGTGATTTGGGCCTAATGGGCCATACAAATGAGATTGGGCCTGGTGGACCATATGACCGCATGTGAATTTGTTTGGGCTTTGAAAGGGGTATTGGGCTTAATATTTGGTAAGTTGCTTGACCTTGCATAAAACTTAAACTATTAACTAGTTATGACCGTGGACAAGTCATAAGGTTAAGGTGTGGCAATGGGTATATGCATGTCTAAGATTGGATCTAGGGAGAGCTTGGTACTTAAGCGGTCTTAATTGTAACACCCTGGTTTAGGGGCTGTGCATATGGGGTATAAATCAAGTGTTAGTAGGTTTTTGGGAGTGCTTGGGTGAGTTTTAGAGGTTTTAAGAATGTTTGGATGAAAGGGGAAGGCTTTGGAAAATTTTGGATTTTTAAGTAATAAAGGGGAGCTTGGCTTTGGGAGGCCTTAAAGGAATTAATTGGGAGAATAGGACACATGAGAGGCTTTGGCAAAGTGGCTTCATGCGCCGCTAAGAAATTTGGAAGTAGCGCATTTGAGGGTCTTGGGTTCGAATCAAAGAGGCGGCAGGTCGGTTTTAATTTTTGGATCTTGGCGTTACAAGGCGGGAGGCCTTAAAAAAAGAAGTGGGGCGTGTTATGACACAAGAAGCACTGGTCCAAGTGGTGCTCGTGCGGCACTTAGGCGCTGGAGGAGTGATAAAGCGCGGTTCGAGAAATTTGGAGCAAACATTTTGGGCGTGATTTATTTTTAAGCGGTTATGGGTGGAGTAGGAAGGGTTTAAAGATTAAAAGGTGTGATTTTATGGTATAAAAATCAAAGTGGCCGAGTGGCACAGGCGTTGGAAGTAAGGCGTATGTGGCAGCAAGAGGAGCCGGGTTCGAATCTCATGACAAGCAATGGAGTATTTTTTTTTATGGATTGGACGGCAAGAGTTTGATTGAATTTAAACTCTCTCGTGAAGGGATCCCACATCGGAAAGACACAAAGAATGAAGGTGAAGAGCTAGCTATATAAGGAGCATCCTAGGAGGAGAGTAAACACATCTTGGAGGCGTTTGGGCACAAGAGTGATCGGAGCGCGGATTAGCCCCAGAGTCCTATCGGTGTGTAACTCTCTCTACTCTAGCGTAGAGCGGCAAATGCGAAGTGCGGTCACGGCAATAGTAGTTACACGAGCGTGCAGGCGCGCGCGTGTGGGGCTTCGGCACGCGATAGTTGAGGCCATCGTAGTATTCTCGTGGGTTAGTGCTTGGGCCTCGATAGGCGAAGTGGGCCCAATGGGCCCGTGGGCCCATATGAGTAAATTGCATGATTGGTTAGTATATGTTGAACTAGACTAGGTGGAAGTTATATACGTGGCTAGATTCGTGTTAGGTGGGCCACACGAGCGTGTGGGCCGGATGGGCCGAAAAGCGGGTTTTAGGCCCAATCGTCTGCGGTACAACCGGAAGTGGTAGTTGAGTCGCTAGTGGCGACATTAGGCCTTCGTAAAGGCCATTGCAGGTGTGAATTTACGAAAATACCCTTAGTAGGTAAAATTACGATTATACCCTTAAAGGTTGATTAGCATGATTATGTTGTTTAGTTTTGGCCGATTGTAGGGAAGGCGTGATCTCGCATATCTCGGGTTGTGGCTAGTGCTCGAAAAGTGTTAAGGAATGGGGATCTAGTGCGTTAGATCTTGATCTACGGGATTTGATAGTCGCATTAGTAGTCAGGTGTGTAAACTAACACAGTTCTTGCTTTGTATATGTTTGATAAACTGATTGATTGGTAAAACCGAAATAGTATGGTTAAGTGATATGATACCCTATGGGGTATGTGCACGGATTCAGGTAAGTCCGTTTCATTATGAGTATTGTTATTGATACATGATGTCATGATTTATGATGTATGTGCTATGAGATGCAACGTTAAACATGTTTGCATGATTTGAATACGATACATGAGTTGGTATGATGATGGGTGATATGAGTGGAGGGGGCAGTGATATTTTGTGCTGACGAGCACCAGTGTTTTGGTAACACAACTTTGTGACTTTGGGTCACCAGAGGTTTGGCACCTCCAGAGGTTTGGCACCTCCGGCGTCTCGCCCCCTCGTGGTTTCGCACCACGTGGGTTGGCCCCACAAGGCGGTATTGAGGGATTGACGCCAGTGATTTGGTATCACACGATGGGTTGGCCCCATCACTCGATTATCGTGACTACGGTCACCAGTGGTTTGGTACCACATTTGTGTCTTTGGGACACCAGAGGTTTGGCACCTCATTGCGACTCGTCCCTGTGGTTAACACCACCGTGGGTTGGCCCCACTTTTGAGATACGGGATTGTCGCCAGTGATTTGGTATCACACGATGGGTTGGCCCCATCATTGGATTTGTGACTTCGGTCACCAGTGTTTTGGTAACACATTGTGACTATACGTCACCAGTGGTTTGGCACCACCAGTGGTTTGGTACCACACGGGGTAGAAAAGGTGTATGGACGGTTAGGATTGGGTGCATATGATTGGGATGCATGATGATCATGATTATGTTTGTATGTGATATTTTGCTAATCCGGGAAAAAGGGTAGCACATCGAGTGCAGGTGACTCACCTTTTCCTTAACCATTTCAGGTAGTGCATAAAGCTGGACCGGGATCGGAGAGGACAAGGTGGCCCATGCCGAAGATGATGTTCAATTATTTCATGCTTGATTTTGATATAAGTACTTTATTTGAATTGTTGGGTTGTAATAAAGGCCATTTTATGTTTTTGGTATTACTTTAACTATGGTTTATTTAAATTAAATTGCTACGTGAAAATGATTTACGGTTTGCAACCTATTTATTCAAATTGGATATTATAAACTAAAGTTTTTAAAAATGAATGAGTTTAATAGCAAAGTTTTATTCCAAAGATATGTTTTCCAGAATTCAGCAAACTACGATGTTTTATTTTAAATTAAGAAGATTTTCAACCGTCTTTTCCCAGTGACATAACCAGATTCGGTCGTAGTGAATGGGCCGGGTTTGGGGATGTTACATTAATGACTCACCTCCTCTTCTCTGGAATCCTACCTGGTGCATAGTATCTATTCACTTTAGCCAACGAGGACTTGATAACGGGCCAAGGTAAGTAATAGACCTATAACACTGAGAAATGACTGAAATGCCCCTAAGGGCGAAAATGACTAAAATGCCCCTAGGTGTTGAATGTAAGACTCATGGATGTTACATGTACATTTGCTGCATTCATATGATATGCTGTTTAGGTTGCATATGGGTTGGGAATTATGGAACGGAGGAAGTATATGAGGATCGCATGGTTGCTTGACGACCGTGGTTCCACCTATGGCTTTTTAAGCCCAATATTTGATTGGCAGCTTTGCTGCAACGTTAGGTAGTACCGCAACTAGGCTACCCTTGAAGTGTATTGGATGGGTGGGTCGATTTAGAAATCCCCACAGAAGTGTTTCGGTTGGACAGAGACGAAGTGTACCAGATGGATTATTTGGGGAGGGTTTGCACAACATTGCATGTATGATATTATGATGTTAATAATATGATATGTATGCTATTTGTTTGTCGAGGGTCGTACACACTGAGTTTTCGAAAACTCACTCCCTCTTTTATTTTTCTCAGGTGATCCTCAGTAGGCGGTTCGACGGATGGAGGGACTCAGAGGTGGCCAACTAGCAAGACGATTAGACTTGTTTTCTTAATATCTAAATTCTGGATTTTAAGTTATTTATTTTAAGTTATTTTATTTCGGAATTTTAATAAAGTTTTCCCTCTAGTTATTATTCCATTACTTTCACTATGCATTGAAATTTTGAAACGGAACCTGGATTTATTTCTTTTAAACGTATTTCAAGGTTTTTAAAAATAATTGTGTTTTAAGGACGAGCTTTCGCTGTCAAAGGAAATTTTTACTTAGCAACAAGGAAAAGGTTTTTGGCTACACCTCGTTTTGAAAGTAAACTGGATTTTACGTAACTTTTCTCTAGAAGGGTTTTCAATGAAAACAAGGTTTTCGCAAAAACACTTCAATGTGACACGCCGAATTCGGGCCTAACTTCTAGGCCAGGTTTGGGGTGTTACAAAATTTATATTTTAGACAGTATGATACGGAGATATAACTAATAGATTTGTTCTAATCGAATGATGTTATTATGAGTTAAAGCTGTTCTGATTGATAAAGTTAACATATTTCGTGAAAGTTGAATGGTCTATTGAGTATTAGCAAAGTAGAAAACAGTTTAAGGTATTGTTAACCGGAGCACTGGTTCTGTGTTCAGTTTGAATTGAGTAAAGAATTTGTGATTTTTCAGCGATGCACTATTGAATGAATTGGAATGTGTTTTAATTCGAGAATCTAAAGTGATGATTTATGCTTCTAGACGGTTAAAGTCACATGAAAGGAATTGTCCGATGGGTGATTTAGAGTCAACCACTTTTTATGTCTGTGTTGAGAATTTGATGGCGTCGGTTGACCGAAGAAAAATGTCATATGTTTCCTGATCCCAAGAGTTTAAAGTGTCTAATGTCACAGAAGGATTTGAATTTAAAACAGCATAGATGGCTCGAACTATTGGAAGATTGTGAGCGGTTATCGATTAACCTTTGGGAAAGCAGATATAGTTGGAAATGCTTGAATGGAAAGCCTTTGAATATTTTGTGAGTATTGCACACATGATTAATCTTAATTGATGACAGTTTGTGTAACACCCCTTACCTGTATTCGATGCTGACATAGGATACGAGGCGTTACCGAACTTAACAAACCTCTTCATGCACTATCGGGCCAAAAATTTTCATTCATACTTAAAAACCCTTCATTTGTACTCATAATATCATTATTATAGGTCTATTAGACCCTAAACATACATCTAGACTGGTTCGGAACTGAACCGGAAACTTACAAACACTTAGAATTTTTTTGGTTTAAGACAGGGCTATACGCTCATGTGAGAGAAGTGACACGCCCGTGTGGCGTATCACACGCCCGTGCTTCAGGCCGTGTCCAAAATAAGGGACATTCTATTTATGATGTCAGCAAACACTTAGGGACACACGGCCAAGCCACACGCCCGTGTGCTGGCCCGTGTGACGAACTGAAATTTTCGCAAATTAGATGCAGGGGACACACGGCCAGACTACACACCCATGAAGCAGACCGTGTGTCACACACGGCCTAGACACATGCCCGTGTGCCTACCCGTGTGGACAATTATAAGGCTATTTACCAAGCCTTTTGCCACCCTGAAAAGCAACCACTCTTATACCATTTTCTAGCAACACATGATGTGACAATAATGCACCTCTAATATTCACAACCAAGACATCCACACCATAAATTCGTACTACATTCATCATGCATACACTTTACACTTCACTCATTCAAACGCACAAGCTTACTCTTCATGAAATTCACCATCATTGGATAGATATAACTTAGTTAGCTTTGGCCGATTTCAATGGCCATTTACAAAATGAATTGAGTGACATTAATAGCCAACAGATTGGCTAACCAATATGACATATAACAAAATGACCAAGTTCCTATACATGCCATACCCAAAATAATCAACTTTACTATACCAAAAGAATAGCTTGATAGTGTGAACCGAGCTCCGACGTCCTACGATCCCCGAGCTAGCTTGGCGATACTACAAGGAAAAGGGAAAAGAGAGGGGGTAAGCATAAAGCTTAGTAAGTTTGCATGAAATAAATAGCAACATAAAGGCTTATGATAACATCCATACATTACATCGAGTAATAACACAAATTCTCAAGCACATTGACATAACTTACTCATGTTTACTCTTACCAATCTCATATCACATATCGGACTCATTTCTCGTAAATTACTCATATGTACATGTGTCACTTCATCACATAACTTTAGCACTCTTACATCTTGAACATAAACTTAGCTCTTTATCCCGTTGAACCATTTGGAATATCACAGGATGCTTGAACTCGTCATACACATAATACGATACCAATGCCATATCCCAGATATGGTCTTACATGGGATCACATCTCGATGCCGATACCATATCCCAGATATGGTCTTACACGGGATCTCATATCGATGTCGATGCCATATCCCAGATATGGTCTTATACGTGATCGTATATCGACGCCATTTCCCAGACATAGTCTTACACGATTTCATACCGAAGCTAGGTCCCATAAGTGGTCTTATACGGAATCTCTATTCGATGCCGATGCCATATCCCAGATATGGTCTTACACAGGATCCAAATTTGGTGCCAAGGCCATGTCCCAGACATGGTCTTATACGGGACCTCCTTAATCTCATTTCGTGATAATGGTATCCTTTCCATTCCTAAGGTTCAACCGGGACTTCAACTTAATAAAATTTCATCATACTTTCATTGGGATTTCATTCACTAATTTCATAAAAATATTATACATTTCTCATGATATCAAGAATTTAAAAGCATAATAACATTATGTTGATTTATTACACACAAACTTACCTCTGTACCAAAATATGTATAGTTATTCGATTTAGTCTACCACCTTGTTCTTTCCTCAGTTTCGGTCCGCTCTTCATGTTTCTTGATCTATAATGACAATTTCACTTATTTAATGATCACATTGACTAAAATAACCCATGAATCTTACTTTGGAAAAATTACGATTTTGCCCCTAAACTTTCACATATTTACAAAATGGTCCCTAAGTTCGTATAATGAAAAGTACTCATTTCCTTGTTTTCCCAAGCCTAGCCGAACATTTATTGAGCTTATAACAGCTCATACTTTCCTTCAAAACTGATTTTTACTACACATTTTATCACTTTTACATCTAGGTCCTCTTTATGAATTTTCCATGAAAATCACTTAGAAAAAGATGTTTATCATACATCAAACTTACATATTCCTCCATTAAACATCAAAATACATGCATGTCATACATGGGTAAATTTTTGAACATGAACCCTAGCTTAAAATATAGCTAGAAATAGCTAAATCGAGCTACGAGGATCTCAAAAATACGAAGAACATGAAAAACGGGGCTAGGAGGTACTTACAATCAAGCTTGAAAGTTCAAGAAACCCTAGCTATGGTGAGCTTGAAATTTTCAGCCAAGGTTGAAGAAGATGGACACAAATTTTGACTTATTTTCCCTTTTAATTAACTTATTAACCAAATGACCAAAATGCCCTTAAGGCCTCTTTCTTAAGATTTTTCCTTCACATGTCTATTTTTGTCCATCATTAAATATAATGGTCTAATTGCTAAATAAGGACCTCTAATAATTTTTCTAATACTATCTCATACTTGAAACTTCTATAATCTCATATTTTTCAATATTTGCAATTTAGTCCTAATGAATAAATTGATCACTAAATTATAAAATTTCTTCATGAAATTTTCACACAATCATGCAAACATGTCATAAACCTCATAAAAGCCATAAAACACATATTTCTACTTCGAATTTGTGGTCTCACAACCACTATTCCGACTATGCCCTAAATCGGGCTGTTACAGTTTGTATCTAGCTAAGTTAGAAGCTAAAACGATATTTTCATTGCAAGATTGAGAACCTCAGGAATATGATAGTGAGTGGTAAATTGAACGAGTACTGTAACACCCATTACCCGTATTCAACGCTGGAACCGGGTACGAGGCCTTATCGGACTTAACTTACTTAAATCATACAAAATTGACCAAAATTTTTTCTTTTGAACTTTAAACTTTCATTCATAATCATATAGTTTTTATTACGGGCCTACGAGACCCAAAACATACAAATAGAGATTGAACCGAAAGCTTACGAATACTAAGAAATTTTTTACTCAAAACAGGGCCACACGCCCGTGTCTATGGTCCGTGTCCCTCACATGGCCAGGACACGCCCGTGTATTAGCCCGTGTGTGAAAACCTTGGCATTCTGTTTATGACGACAGCATACATTTAGGGTCACACGGCCAAGTCACACACCCGTGTGCTAGCCCGTGTGACAAACTGAATTTTTCATAAATTAGATGCAGGGGACACACGGCCAGGCTACACACCCACGAGACAGACCGTGTGTCACACACGCCCGTGTGTTTACCTGTGTGAACAATTATAAGGCTATTTACCAAGACATTTGCCACCCTGAAAAACAACCACACTTATATCATTTCTATTAACACATAGCATAACAATAATGCACCTCTATTGTTCACAATCAAGGCATCCACACCATAAATTCACACTGCGACCATCATGCATATACTTCACATTTTACTCATTCAATTGCACAAGCTCACTTTTCATGAATTTCATCATCATTGAATAAATATAACTTAACAAGTATTGACCAATTCCAATAGCCAATTACAAAATGAATTGAGTAACATTAATAGCCAATACCTTGGCTAACCAATATGACATATAACAAAATGACCAAGTTCTTATACATGCCATACCCAAAATAATCAAACTTTACTATACCAAAAGAATAGCTTGATAGTGTGAACCGAGCTCCGACGTCCTACGATCCCTGAGCTAGCTTGGCGACACTACAAGGAAAGGGAAAGAGAGGGAGTAAGCATAAAGCTTAGTAAGTTTACATGTAATAGATAGCAACATAAAAATCTTGTAATACACTCATACTTTACTTTAAGTAATAACACAAGTTCTCAAGCACATTTATATAGCTTACTCATGCTTACTCTTACCAATCACATAACACATATCGGACTCATTTCTCGTGAGTTCTCATATGTACCTGTATCACTTCATCATATAACTCTAGCACTTTTACCATCTTGAACATAAAATTAGCACTTTACCCCGTTGAACCACTTGGAATATCAAAGGATACCCGGAATTCGTCATACACGTAATAAAACGCCAATGCCATATCCCAGATATGGTCTTACATGGGATCAACTGTTGATGCCGATGCCATATCCTAGATATGGTCTTATACGGAATCTCTTATCGATGTCGACGCCATATCCCAGATATGGTCTTATACAAGATCGTGTATCGATGGCATGTCCTAGACATGGTCTTACACGATTTCTTACCGAAGCCAGGTCCCAGACGTGGTCTTACATGGAATCACTATTCGATGCCGATGCCATATCCCAGATATGGTCTTATACGGGATCTCAACTCGGTGCCGAGGCCATATCCCAGATATGGTCTTATACGGGACCTTATAAATCTCATGTCTTGACAAGGGTATCCTTTCTATTCATAAGGTTCAACCGGGATTTCAACATAATATAACTTCATCATACTTTCATCGAGACCTTAATAAACCACTTCCATAGAAATAATATACATTTCACGAACCGTCAAGCATTTAAAAGCATAGTAACTTGATGTTGAACTATTACACACAAACTTACCTCGGTACCAAAATATGTATAATTGTTCAATTTAGTCCACCACCTTGTTCTTTCCTTGATTTCGGTCCGGACTTCGTGTTTCTTGATCTATAATGAAAATTTCACTTATTTAATGATCACATTGACTAAAACAACCCATATATCACACTTTGGCAAAAATTATAATTTTGCCCCTAAACTTCACATATTTGTAAAATGGTCCCTAGGCTCGTATAATGAAATGTACTCATTTCCTTGCTTACCCAAGCCTAGCCGAACCTATCTTAAGCTTATAATAGCTCATATTTTCCTTCAAAACTGATTTTTACTACTCATTTTATCATCTTTACAAATAAGTCCTTTTTGTGAGTTTTCCATGAAAATCACTTAGAAAAAGATGTTCATCACACATCAAACTTTCATATTCCTCCATTAAACATCAAAATACATGGATGTCTCTAGCTCAAAATAATGGTAGAAATAGCTAAATCGAGCTATAAGGATTTCAAAAATACGAAAAACATAAAAAACGGGGCTAGGATGCACTTACTTTGAGCTTGAGAATGAATAAAACCCTAGCTATGGCTTCTCCTCAAAATTTCGGCACTTAGGGAAGAAGATGGACTCCATTTTTGACTTCTTTTTTCCCTTTTTATTAATTAATTAACCAAATAACTAAAATGCCCTTAAGGCCCTTCCTTGAGATTTTTCCCTTCCATGCCCATTTTTGTCCATCATAAGATATAATGGTCTAATTACTAAATAAGGACCTCTAATAAATTCTCTAATGCTATCTCATACTTGAAACGCCTAGAATCTCATATTTTTCAATCTTTGCAATTTAGTCCTACTAGATAAATTGATCTCTAAATCGTAAAATTTCTTCATGTAATTTTCACAAAATCATGCAAACATGTCATATACCTCATAAAAGCCATAAAACTCATATTTCTACTTTGGATTTGTGGTCTCGCAACCACTATTCCTACTAGGCCCTAAATCAGGCTGTTACAATTCTCCCCCTTAGGGATTTTCATCCTTGAAAATCTTACCAGTAAAAAGGTTTGGATATTGGTTTCTCATAGCCTCCTCAGGCTCCCATGTAGCCTCTTCTACCCCGTGTCTTTGCCACAATACTTTCACAAGAGCTATACTTTTATTTTTTAACTGTTTGACTTCTCGTGCCAAAATCTTAACCAGCTCTTCACCATAAGTCATGTAAGGTTGAATTTCAACCTCTGTCGGTACAATCACATGTGAAGGATCTGATCGGTAACGGCGTAACATAGACACGTTGAACACATCATGGATCTTTTCCAACTCAGATGGCAAAGCCAATCGATAGGCTACTGGCCCTATCTTCTCGGTAATCTCATACGGTCCGATAAAGCGTGGAATCAATTTTTCCTTTCCGGCCAAATATGAGAACCTTCTTCCATGGTGACACTTTCAAAAACACCTTATCACCAACTTGAAACTCAATCTCATTCCATTTCAAATTCGCGCAGGATTTTTGTCTATCCAAAGTGGCTTTTAAACAATCACAAATCACTCTTGCTTTCTCTTCAGTTTCTCTGACCAAATCAACTCCATGAATCTAATTCTCTCTAAGTTCGGTCCAATACAAGGGCGTTCGGCACTTACGCCCATATAATGCCTCATAAGGCGCCATTCTCAAACTCGACTGAAAACTGTTATTGTAGGAAAATTCCACTAACGGTAAATACTTTTCCCAATTTCCTTGAAATTCCAAACACAACATCGAAGCATGTATTCAAGTATCTGTATTACTTTCTCCGACTGTCCGTCGGTTTGCGGATGGAAAGCCATACTAAAATTCAACCTTGTACCCATAGCTTCTTGTAACTTTTTCCAAAAGCGTGATGTAAATCTCGGATCTCTATCCGAGATAATCGACAACAATACTCCGTGTAATCTCACTTCTGACACATACAAATCTGCCAACTTATCAAGCGAATAGTCAATGCGTACCGGTATAATGTGAGCCGATTTCGTAAGCCTATCAACCACAACCCATACAGCATCTTTCTTTTTCGGTGTCAAGGGCAAACCCGTCACAAAGTCCATAGAAATACGGTCCCATTTCCACTCGAGAACCATAATAGGCTGAAGTAAACCCGAAGGTACTTGGTGTTTAGCTTTCACTTGTTGACAAACAAGCATCTCGATACAAATTCGGAAATATCTTTCTTCATATTCGGCCACCAATACCATTTCTTCAAGTCATTATACATCTTTGTACTGCCTGGATGTACAGATAAACATCCACTATGCGCTTCATGCAAAATTTTCTGAATAAGTTTATCGTTTCTTGGTACACAAACTCTATCTCGGAACATCAAACATCCATAAGAACTAATATGAAAATCTGACTCCATACCCAATTCACATTGAACTCTTTTGGCCTGCAAATCACTGTCGTCTTTCTGAGCTTCACAAATCTCTTGGAGAAATATCGGCCTAGCTCTGAACTCAGCTAGAATAGAACCATCATCTGATAAAGCCAACTGTGTGTTCATAGCTCTCAATGCGAACAAAGATTTCCAACTCAAGGCATCGGCGACCACATTCGCCTTTCCCAGGTTGTAGTCGGTCACTAACTCATAATCTTTTATTAACTCTAACCACCTTCGTTTCCTTAGGTTCAATTCCTTTTGAGTCATCAAGTACTTTATACTTTTATGATCAGTGAATACCCGACATTTCTTGCCATACAAATAGTGTCTCCAAATCTTCAACGCAAACACAATCGCAGCTAACTGCAAATCATGTGTCGGGTAATTCTTCTCGTGCTGCTTTAACTGTCTAGAGGCATAAGCTATCACCTTGCCCTCTTGCATGAGTACACAACCCAATCAATTCAATGATGCATCACTATAAACCATAAATTCTTTTCTCGGTTCAAGTTGTACTAAAACAGGAGCTCCAGTCAACATTGCCTTTAGTTTCTCAAAACTCTGTTGGCACTTTTCTGACCACTCAAACTTTACATCTTTTTGTAATAACCTCATCATCAGTGTAGCTATCATGGAAAATCCTTTGACAACCCGTCTGTAATAACCAGCCAGGCCTAGAAAACTTCTAAGCTCCGATACATTCTTCGGCGGTTTCCATTCAACAATGGCTGAAATCTTTCCTGGGTCAACTCTAATACCATCACCCGAAACAATGTGCCCCAAAAATCTGACTTCTTTAAGCCAAAAATTACTTTTACTAAACTTGGCATATAACTTCTTATCCCGTAAAACTTGTAAGGCCATCCTCAAGTGCTCAGCATGCTCGTTCTCATCAAGAGAGTAAATCAATATATCATCAATAAAGACTACAACAAATTTGTCCAAATATGGCCGAAAGATGCGATTCATTAAGTCCATAAACACGGCAGGGGCGTTGGTTAAACCAAAAGGCATAACTAGAAATTTATAGTGACCATACCTTGTCCGAAATGCAGTTTTCGGTACATCTGAGTCTTTGACTCTTAACTGGTAATAACCGGACCTCAAGTCTATCTTGGAAAACACAGTGGCTCCCTTAAATTGGTCGAACAAATCATCGATCCTTGGCAGTGGATACTTGCTCTTTACGGTGACCTTATTAAGTTTCCGATAATCTATACATAGCCTCATAGAACCATCTTTCTTTTTCACAAATAATACGGGAGCACCCCATGGAGAATAACTCAGTCTTGCAAAACCTTTATCCGTCAACTCTTGTAACTGAGCCTTCAATTCTTTTAACTCGGTCGGAGCCATCCTATACGGAGCAATCGAAATAGGCACAGTACCTGGGGCCAACTCAATACCAAATTCAATCTCTCTAACCGGAGGCGACCCCGGCAATTCTTCCAGAAATATATCTGGATACTCACATACTATCGACACTGATTCAATTCTTAACTCAGTCTCTTTGGCATTCATCATAAGGGCAAGGTAAGCTTTACAACCCTTTCTTATACATTTCTGAGGAGTCATAGAAGAAATCACTACAGGCAAGCTATCCGATTCATCTGATTCAACTTGAAGAATATCACCACTTTCACATTTTAACTCAATGAATTTTCTTCCACAATTTACTACCACATCATGAATAGTCAACCAATCCATGCCAAGTATTACATCAAATTCATCAAACAGAAAAAGCATAAGGTTAGCTGAAAAATAGTGACCTCTAATCATCATAGAACAATTCTTATATACTTTGTCAACTAACACACATTTGCCCAAGGGATTTGACACTTTTATCACGAATTCTGTAGATTCTACAGGCATGTTCATATTAGATACTAATTTCATGCAAATATACGAGTGGGTAGATCCCGGATCAATTAAAGCAAAAACTGGAGTATTATAGAGAGAAAATGTACCTGTAATCACATCAGGGGATGACACCTCTTCGCGAGCGCGAATGGCATAAGTCCTCGCAGGCGCTCTACCCTCAGATCTTGCAGTCTGCTCTCTAGGTGTATTCTTACTACTCGTTCCATTTCCCAGATTTCTCTGCGGTCTCCCTCTAGTCGTACTACAAGATCTTGCACTCTGAAATTTCTCTTTTTCACTCATCTCGGGACAATCTCTAATAAAATGATCTTGGGATCCACACTTGAAACAAGATCTCTCGTTCGCTCGGCACTCACCGGGGTGACGCCTGCCATACTGTGAACATTTCGATCTACTTGGTCGAGCATTACAAACACTAGCAATTGAGGTGGTCTGAGCTTTAGAACCCGAGTACTGTTTACCTTTGCTTCTGTTTGAGAACCCAACTGAAACAGCTGATTGATTAATGAACTCTCTTGATTTCTTGGATGAGGATTGAAATGACTTACCCAATTGTCTCTTCCTCGAGTCACGAGATTTGATTTCAGCCTTTCTTTTCTCTTTGGCCAAATTCTCGGCCTTGTATGCTCTCTACTAGCACAATAAATTCCTTTACTTCTAGAACACCAACAAACAATTGGATATCCTCATTTAACCCGTCCTCAAACATTTTACACATAATGGCTTCAGTGGATACACACTCCCAAGTGTATTTACTGAGCCTTACAAACTCACGTTCATATTCGGTTATCGTCATTCGACCTTGTTTTAGCTCAAGGAATTCCTTTCTTTTCTGGTGAATAAACCTTTGGCTAATATACTTCTTTCGGAACTCTTCTTGGAAAAATTCCCAATTAACTTTCTCCCTTGGTAGAACCGACACAAGGGTGTTCCACCACTAGTAAGATGAATCTCTTAAGAGAGACACCACACACTTCATACACTCTTCGGGTGTGCAAGATAGTTCATCAAATACTCTGATAGTATTTTTCAAGCCAAAATTCTGCTCTTTCCGGATCGTCATCTTTATTAGCTCGAAATTCCTCAGCTCATTGTTTCTGAATTCTATCAACCGGGGGCTTTTCCCTACTTACCACTTCTACGAATTGGGGAGCTACAGGGGTAGGCTGAATGATAGGTGGAGGTGGAGAGGGTTGAGCGTTTGGTTTCGTTCGAACGAACTCCGTATACCAAGCGTTCATCATATGGAGAAAGGCTTCCCTAGCCTCTTCTCCTCCTCTCTGACTCACAGTCATTGGTCTATTTTCATTCTCAGTTGGCACCGTACCTTGGGCGGGAGCCGGCGCGTTACTTTCTACATCATCCTTCACTGCTCTGTCGGGATCCATTTTCTATATAAAAACATAATTTAAATAGTCAGGAGTCGTCACACTATCATTATGTAAATACTTATATGTATGGCATGTATAGCTAGACTTATGCATACGCTACGTTAGTCCGAGAATTGACTAAACCTGGCTTTGATACCACTAAATGTAACACCGCTTACCCGTATTTGACGCTGGAACCGGGTACGAGGCATTACCGGACTTAACATACTTAAATCATACAAAATTGACCTTAAACTTTTCTTTTGAACTTTAAAATTTCATTCATAATCATATAGTTTTTATTACGGGCCTACGAGACCCAAAACATACAAATAGAGCGAATCGGGATTGAACCGAAAACTTACGAACACTTAGAAATTTTTTACTCAAAATAGGGCCACACACCCGTGTCTATGGCCCGTGTCCCTCACACAGCCAGGACACGCCCGTGTGTGAAAACCTTGGCATTCTGTTTATGATGTCAGCAGACATTAAGGGTCACACGGGCAAGCCACACGCCTGTGTGCTAGCCTATGTGACGAACTAAATTTTTCGTAAATTAGATGCAAGGGACACACGTCCAGGATACACACCCACGAGACAGACTGTGTGTCACACACGGCCTAGACACACGCCCGTGTATCTACCCTTGTTGACAATTATAAGGCTATTTACCAAGCCATTTGCCACCCTGAAAAACAAACACACTTATACCATTTCTAGAAACACATAGCATAATAATAATGCACCTCTAATGTTCACAATTAAGGCATCCACACCATAAATTCACACTGCGACCATCATGCATATACTTCACATTTTACTCATTCAATTGCATAAGCTCACTTTTCATGAATTTCATCATCATTGAATATATATAACTTAACAAGTATTGGCCAATTCCAATAGCCAATTACAAAATGAATTGAGTAACATTAATAGCCAATACCTTGGCTAACCAATATGAAATATAACAAAATGACCAAGCTCCTATACATGCCATACCCAAAATAATCAAACTTTACTATACCAAAAGAATAGCTTGATAGTGTGAACTGAGCTCCGACGTCCTACGATCCCCGAGCTAGCTTGGCGATACTACAAGGAAAGGGAAAGAGAAGGAGTAAGCATAAAGCTTAGTAAGTTTACATGTAATAGATAGCAACATAAAAATCTTGTAATACATTTATACTTTACTTTAAGTAATAACACAAGTTCTCAAGCACATTTATATAGCTTACTCATGCTTACTCTTACCAATCACATAACACATATCGGACTCATTTCTCGTGAGTTCTCATATGTACCTGTATCACTTCATCATATAACTCTAGCACTTTTACCATCTTGATCATAAACTTAGCTCTTTAACCCGTTGAACCACTTGGAATATCGAAGGATCCCCAGAATTCGTCATACCCGTAATAAAATGCCAATGCCATATCCCAGATATGGTCTTACATGGGATCAACTGTTTATGCCGATGCCATATCCTAGATATGGTCTTATATAGGATCTCTTATCGATGTCGACGCCATATCCCAGATATGGTCTTATACGAGATCGTGTATCGATGCCATGTTCTAGACATGGTCTTACACGATTTCATACCGAAGCCAGGTCCCTGACGTGGTCTTACACAGAATCACTATTTGATGCCGATGCCATATCCCAGATATGGTCTTATACGGGGCCTTATAAATCTCATGTCTTGACAAGGGTATCCTTTCTATTCATAAGGTTCAACCGGGATTTCAACATAATATAACTTCATCATACTTTCTTCGAGACCTGAATAACCACTTCCATAGAAATAATATACATTTCACGAACCGTCAAGCATTTAAATGCATAGTAACTTGATGTTGAACTATTACACACAAACTTACCTCGGTACCAAAATATGTATAATTGTTCAATTTAGTCCACCACCTTGTTCTTTCCTCAGTTCGATCTAGACTTCGTGTTTCTTGATCTATAATGACAATTTAACTTATTTAATGATCACATTGACTAAAAAAACCCATATATCACACTTTGGCAAAAATTATTATTTTGCCCCTAAACTTCACATATTTACAAAATGGTCCCTAGGCTCATATAATGAAATGTACTCATTTCCTTGCTTACCCAAGCCTAGCCAAACCCATCTTAAGCTTATAATAGCTCATATATTCCTTCAAAACTGATTTTTACTACAAATTTTATCATCTTTACAAATAAGTCCTTTTTGTGAGTTTTTCATGAAAATCACTTAGAAAAAGATGTTCATCACACATCAAACTTTCATATTCCTCCATTAAACATCAAAATACATGCATGTCTCTAGCTCAAAATAATGGTAGAAATAGCTAAATCGAGCTACGAGGATTTCAAAAATACGAAGAACATAAAAAACGGAGCTAGGATGCACTTACTTTGAGCTTGAGAATCAATAAAACCCTAGCTATGGATTCTCCTCAAAATTTCGGCACTTAGGGAAGAAGATGGACACCATTTTTGACTTCTTTTTCCCTTTTTATTAATTAATTAACCAAATGACTAAAATGCCCTTAAGGCCCTTCCTTGAGATTTTTCCCTTCCATGCCCATTTTTGTCTATCATAAGATATAATGGTCTAATTACTAAATAATGACCTCTAATAAATTTTCTAATGCTATCTCATACTTGAAACTTCTAGAATCTCATATTTTTCAATCTTTGGAATTTAGTCCTACTAGATAAATTGATCACTAAATTATAAAATTTCTTCATGTAATTTTCAAAAAATCATGCAAACATGTCATATACCTCATAAAAGACATAAAACTCATATTTCTACTTCAAATTTGTGGTCTCGCAACCACTATTCTGACTAGGCCCTAAATCGAGCTGTTACAAGTACAGTGTGAGACGAATTTTGATTCTGATTTCTGTTATTATTACTCTGAGACAGAATTCGTGCAATGAGTTATCTAGAGCTTATGCAGAAAAGGTTGTACGAGACTCAGTAGTAGCTCGTTTGTTCATTCGAGGAGTAATGAACTGTATAGTTATTTGAAAAAGATATTTTGGTGATCGGGTATATAACTTGATAGATTAGTTGAGTTATATGTTTCCGAGACTATCCGATCAGAAAATGTACAGAAGGTAAAAGTGATTCATGGTAGTTTAAAATTGTAACACCCCTAACCTGTATTCACCGTCAGAATAGGGTTACAAGGTATTACTGATAAATACACATCATTTAACATACAATACTTATACATTTATGCATTCATACTCAAATACCATTCAACACAATCATATTGTCCCTTATAAGGGCCTACGCGGCCTTAAAAATGCTTTAGAAGCGGTTCGGGACTGAACCGATAACATACAAAATTATTGGAAAAATTAAAAATTTTTCAATCATTTAGGGGTCACACGCCCGTGTGCCTCACACGGCTTTAGACACGCCCGTGTCACAGGCCGTGTGGAAATAGGGCATACATACTGACTTGGGTCACACGGCCGACCACACGCCCGTGTGTCTAGCCTGTGTACCCTTCGAAGTGGCCACACATGCCTGTGTGCTAGGTCGTGTACTAGGCCATGCCAAACCTGTAGAGTATACTGGCTTATGCAACACGGCCAAGTCACACGCCCGTTGTAACACCCCTAACCCGTAGCCGTCGCCAGAATAGGGTTAAGAGGCATTACGAATCATTTTCGAACATTTCATAACCATTCCACAACACAAAATTGATCAACAAAATAAATCACAATCATATAGTCCCTTAAATAGGTCAATGAGACCTTAAACATGTGTTAGAAAGGGGTCAGGACTTAACCGAACACATACAAAAATTTATGAAATTTAAACATTTTTTTCTAAGTTACAGAGGTCACACGCCCGTGTGGGTAGGCTGTGTGCCTCACACGGCCTCGGAAAGGCCCATGCGTCCAAGCCGTGGAAAAATAGGGCATACATACTGACTTGACCACACGGCCTGATACACGCCCGTGTGCCTCACCCGTGGTCGAGCCTGACTTGCATCACACGGCCAGTCACACGCCCGTGTGTCTAGCCCATGGTCGAACCTGACTTGTTTTGAAATACAACCACGAGAAACACGGTCGAGCCACACGCCCATGTGCTCAACCGTGTGGGCAGTTATAGGCCATTTTCAAGGCCAAACTTGCCTCCCACTCATAGAATCACCTACAAGCTTCAAATTAATACCAATTCCTGCCTCAAAATGCATCCAAATATATCAATATTATCACCAATTCATCATCAATTATACCATCTCTAACCATACATCATTTCTATTCAAATAAGCTCATCCAAAAACAACCAATTTCACATCTTAAATTCTATCACTATGCATCATATAGTCATACTACAAATTCACACTTAATATGCCATTCTCATCAACCATTTCAAGCATGAAATATACCAATTCCAATCACACTATATCATACCAAAATCATCATTTTCATAGCATCAAGTATAAACCAACAACATTCAACTTTCAAGCCATATCACATGGCAAGGTTTATACAACTCAAAACATGCCACATTAACTAACCTATACATGCCATATTCAAATATACACATCTTCAAAAGTACCAAAATAGATTGCCGATAGTGTGATAGAGATGCTGACGATTCCCGGATCTGAGCTAGCTTTACTGACACTGTAAAATAGAGAAATAAATCATACAGTAAGCTTTCAAAAGCTTAGTAAGTTCGTAATATAATACAACTAAATCATTAAATCAAATCAATCTACAAATTGAACCATCACATAGATAATTTACCAATGATACACAAGCTCAACTATATCCAATACTCACATAACCTTCCATTCATCTACTTTCAAATTCACCCACCACATAGGTATCATACATACCTTTGCCAACACATTGTTACTCACCAATCATGCTACCCAACCTCTTGACTTTACATTTCGATCGACCTTTGCTATTCTTTTGATTGATTCGCACGCTTAGTGCCATTTTCATAGTCAAACATAATTTTCATCGCACACTTAGTGCCAATACGTTAAACCGAACTTATATCGATATCGCACACACAGTGCCAACTCAATAAGCTGAAGCTTCTATTATTTCGCACACAGTGCTAATCATCTCTGTCTCGCTTCTAAATTCACACACTTAGTGCCTCAATACTCGAGTTCATATATAACACATTTGTAACAGTCCAGTTTAGACCATGGTCAGAACAGTGGTTTCGGGACCACAAATCTGAGGTCATAAAAATATTTTAATGATATTTTCTGTGTGAATAGTATGTGACATAGCCTGTGTGAAAATTTTGTATGATAATTTGATTATTGGTGTGTCGAATTAGAATAAAGGACTTAACCATATAAAGTGTAAAAGCTGTGTGTTGATTTATAAGTGCTAAATTGTCGTTGTCTTTATAAAGGGGAGGATTAATGTTGTAATTAGCCAAAAATTATATGTGGTGGACGGCATTAAATGTTGATATGTGTATATATATATATATGTTTATAAATATATATATTAACTTATAAGTTAAAGTATATTATATATATTATATATAATATAAACTATGATAAAAAAAAAATGGGGTAGTGGATTGTTCATCCATCTCCACCGAAACAAAAAGAAAAGAGAAAGAAATAAGGAAGATTGGTATTCGGCCACGGTTCATGCTTAAATTGGGTATGTATTTTTGATCGATTTTTGATAATTTCTACATTTTTGTAATCGTTGCTTTGTGCTCTACAAAACCCATGCATAAATTTTGTAAATTGATGATGTTTGTGTGATATGCCATTGATGATATATTGAGCTTTGTGATGGTTTATGGTGTTGAGCTAGATGAACATACTTTGTTCTTGAATTTTTGATAAATTTAACTAATTAGGGCTAAATTGTGAAATGTGTATATTGAAGGGTTAAAGTGTGAAATAAATGAAATGTATGAGCTTGTATTAGCATGGGAAGAATTCGGCTAGTATATGTATTTTGAAATTTTGTGTATTTGATGATTTTGTGAAATAGGGACTAAAGTGTCAAAATGTGAAAATGTGAGGGCTATTTTGTAAAATACCCTAAATGAGTGAGTGTGGACCAAATTGAATGAGTTGTTGATTGAATGGATTGAATTTGAATGTGTATAGACCAGTAAAGGAGAGGTTCAGATCGAGATCGAGGCAAAGCCAAAGTGCTCGATTAATCGACCATTTCGGTATTTCAACATCCGAGGTAAGTTCAGACATAGTACGTGTAATTAACTATGCTTAATATTATGAAATGATTGGTATGATATATCGAATGGTAAATGCTATGTGAGAGCTTAAGTTATGTAGAACTAAGTGTACGTATTCGGAAATGTGACCGAGATGAATAGTCTTTGCGTGTGCGTAAATAATATAAGCTTTGGCTTTGTGGTTAGCACTGAGTGTGCAATATTGATATGAGTTTGGATATAATTCTGGCTATTAAATTTATATCTATGTGTTGTGAAACGAATGAATGTATATAAATGGAATAAAATGTTTTAAGTATAAGTTAAAGTATTAAGGCACTATGTGTGCAAAATTGAGTTGATACCGAGTTAATTAGCACTGTGTGTGTGAAACTATAGAAGCTACGACTTTAACAATTAGCACTGTGTGTGCGAAACTATAGAAGTTACGACTTTAATAATTAGCACTGTGTGTGCGAAAAGATAGAAGCTCCGGCTCATCGAATATGCACTGTGTGTGTGATACCGATAAAAGTTCGGTTTAACATATTGGCACTAAGTGTGCGATGACAATTATGTTTCAGTTATGAAATTGGCACTAAGTGTGCGAATAAGTCAAAGGTATAGTAAAGGTTGAATGAGAAGTAATATCGAGCAAATTGAGTAATACGAATGGTGAGTAGTTATATGTTGATCAAGGTACGTTTGAACCTACGTGGTTGATGATAGATTTAAGAGATAATTATACATATATATGTTTGAGTATGAGGTAGAGATTAATAAGGTGCCTAGTTGTGCTTTTATCTATGAATAGTAAAGTTTGATTGAAATGTAAAAACCAGGTAGTTGAGTAGCATGGTTGGATAGTAGCTATTTGTTGGCAAAGGTATGTATGATACCTATGTGTTTGGTGAAATTGAAGGTAGATGAATGGAATACTAAGTGAGTTATGAATATAGTTAAATGTGGGTATTATCGGTAAATTATCTGTGTGATAATTCAATTTGTTCATTGAGTCAATACAATGAATTACTTGTATTATTTTATGAACTTACTAAGCTTTATAAAGCTTACTGTGTGATTTGTTTCTCTCGCTGCGTGTCGTAAAGCTAGCTCGATCCGAGAATCGTCGACTCTCACCACACTATCGGCAATCTATTTTGGGTATTTTGGAAAGATGTATATGATAAAATATGGCATGTATAGGCTAGTTATTTGAATCATGTTTGAGAGTTGTAAATAGCCATGAGATGTGGCTAGATATGTGCTAGCTTTAGCATGAATGATTTTGGTATATGTGATGCATCTTTTGGGAATGGTTTGTGGGTTGAGAAATAGACTTGTGAATGGTAACTTTGTGTTAGTAAAAATACTTGTGTGAATTAGTGAAATTTAGAAGGAGTAATGTTTGGTATTTAATGTATTATGCTTGTGATGAGATAGATTTTGGTATGGAATTTGTTATGGTTGGAATGGGATTTGAATGCATAGATTGAATAGTCATATTGGTAAGTTTTTGGTTGCCTTATGTGCATGATATGTATTGGTAGGTGTTGCTTGTAGGTTTGACCCTAAGTGGGTGGCATGTTGGCCTTGCAAAATGGCCTATAATGTCACACGGTCGAGGCGCAGGCGTGCCTACTGCACTGTGGGTGAATTGGCGAATACGATTTTGTAGCACCACGGCCTCGACACGGGGTGTCGGCTAACCGTGGTGTACAAGTCGGTAGCTATCTAAGAGCACCTGCAGGCGTGCTTGGTGGCCGTGGTGGGGAAGACGAGATAGGACCACGGTCAGACACACACGGACGCGTGCACGGTGGCCGTGGGGACCAAATTAGTATATAAACATGGAAGGACACACGGGGTGTCTAGAAGCCGTCGAGGGCACACGGTCTCCTCCCACGGGCGTGTCTCCCCTGTATTCTTAGAAAAGTTTCAAATTTTCATGAAATTTTATATGTGTTTAGGTTTAGTCCCGACTCGGTTTATAAGCATGCTTAGGGTCTTGATGACTCATTTAAGGGACATTATGATTGTAATTGAATGTGGTTGAAGATGATTGACTTTGTGTCGTAAATTCTAGTTGTTAAATGTTCTGATTGATCGGTAATACCTCTTAACCCTATTCCGGCAACGATTTCGGGTTAGGGGTGTTACATTTTATTGGTATCAGAACTACGGTTTAGTCGATTCTCGGACTAATGTAGCGCGTGTGAGTCTAGCTATACATGCCATATATGAAATTGCGATAGTGTGATGAATGCTGACAGTTGAAAATGTGTTTTCTTATAGTAATGGATCCCGATCGAGCAGTTGCTGATGACGTATAGAGTAATACGCCAGCTCCCGCTCAAGGGATAGCGCCGGCCACATCTAGGCCGAATGAAGGTAGTGAGGGAGGAGAGGCTAAGCAAGCCTTCTTTTGTATGATGAGTGAATGGTTTACGGAGTTCGTTTGAACGAATCTGACCACTCCACAACCTCCACCCCCACAAGTACCTGTTGTGCCACAAGTTGTAGATCCGATCAGATTGAATAAACCACCTGTAGATAAGATTCAAAAATATGGGGCCGAAGAGTTTAGGGCCATATCTGATGATGATACTGAGTGAGCTGAGTTTTGGCTTGAGAATACAATTAGAGTATTTGATGAGATGTCGTTGAACCCTGATGAGTGCATTAAGTGTGCAGTTTCCTTGTTGAGAACATGGCTTACAACTGGTGGAAAATGTTGATATCTGTGGTTCCGAGAGAGAGAGAATCACTTGGGATTTCTTTCAAGTCGAGTTCAGAAAGAAGTATATTAGTCAGCGTTTCATTGATCAGAAACATAAAGAGTTTCTAGAGTTGAAATAGGGCCGTTTGTCTGTTACTGAGTATGAGCGGGAATTTGTAAGACTGAGTCAATACGCGAGGGAATGTGTTTCGACCGAAGCTACTATGTGCAAACGTTTCATAGAGGGATTGAATGAACATATCAAATTGTTGGTTGGGATACTTGATATAAATGAATTTTTCGTGTTAGTCGAAAGAGCATGTAAAGCCGAGGAGCTCAGTAAAGAGAAGAAAAAAGCTGATTCGGAGGCTCGTGATGAGAGAAAGAGATCGATGAATAAGTTCTCTCAACATTTAGCAAAGAAATATAGAGATGAAAGAAATCGTTCAAATGTTTCGTTGGGACATCCAAGTAGAGATCGTTCGAGGAAAAGTACTGGTTTACGAATTCAAACTCAGAATGAACCAATTGTTGGTAGTGTTAAGAATAACAAACCTGAGTGCATACAGTGTGGAAGACGACATGTGGGAGAGTACTGGGGCATGTACAACAATAGAGTTTGTTATAAATGTGGATCTCGAGATCATTTCATTCGAGATTGCCGAAGCTGACTGAGGAAGAAAATGTTCCGAATGAAAGACCGAATAATGTGACGGCTAGGGGTAGACCACCCAGAAATGCCAGGAATGTGAGTGGAAGTCAAAAAGGGATTACTGACACAACTATAAGGTCAGAGGCAAGAGCACCTGCCCGAGCTTATGTTATACGTGCACGAGAGGAAGCATCAACTCTAAACGTCATAACCGGTACTTTTACTTTATTCGATATTGATGTGATTACATTAATAGATTTGGGATCAACTCATTCCTATGTGTGTCTACTGAATTTGTGGTTAGGGTATCGAACCCCTTAGGTAAGTGTGTCTTGGTAGATAAAGTATGCAAGAATTGCCCATTGATGTTTCGTGATATATGCTTTCCGGCTAAATTGATGTTGCTACCGTTCGATGAATTGAATATAATTCTGAGTATGGATTGGCTTACTCTGCATAATGTCATTGTGAATTGTAAAAAGAAGAGTATTGAATTGAAAAGTCTGAATGGTGGGATGGTTCGAATGGAATCTAGTGATATGAAAGGATTACCAGCTGTTGTATCAACAATAAAAGCATTGAACTATGTGAGAAAGAGTTGCAAAGCTTATATAGCGTAAGTGATTGATTATCATTTGGGTAAAGCTAATGTTGTAACCGATGCTTTGAGCCGAATGACTATATGTGCTTTTCAAGCAATGAATGCTCAAAAAGATCTGTGTGATAATAGTGCGGTCTTGGCTGAGTTGAAAGTAAAGCCGATGTATGTACTACAGAATTGTGATGTCCAAAAAATTGATGTTGAAATGATGGTTAAACGAACTCAGCGTGAATTGAATGTTGATTCAGAGTTTTGAGTTGATAGTGATGATTGTCTGAAATTTAAAGATCGGATTTGTGTTCCGAGAAAATTTAGAGTTGATCCAGATGATTTTGAATGAAGCTTACAATAGTCGTTTGATTGTTGACTCGAGGAGTAAGAAATTGTACAATGATTTGAAATAGTTTTGTTGGTGGCATGGTATGAAACGAGACATCTTTGACTTTGTGTTAAATTGTTTAATTTGTCAACAAGTTAAAGCTAAACATTAGGCTCCGTCTGGATTGTTGCAACCGATTATGATTCTTAAGTGGAAATGAGAGAGAATTACAATGGACTTTGTGTCGAGGTTACCTTTATCTCCAGAAAAGAAAGATGCAATTTGGGTTATAGTGGATAGATTAACGAAATCAGCTCATTTTGTTCCGGTGAGAACATATTATACACTGGATAAATTAGTTGAGTTGCATGTTGCTGCAGTGGTGAGATTGCAGGGGTTGATCTAGCAAAAGAGTTTGAGTAGAAAGTAATAGTAATTCATGATAGTTTGAAAACGACCTCAAAACGTTAAAATTCTTATGCAGACTTAAAAAGGAAGGATATTAAATTTGAGATTGGTAACAAAGTGTTTCTAAAAGTGTCTTCGAGAAAGAAAATACTTTGATTTGGCCAAAAAGGGCAAACTGAGTCCGAGATTCGTCGGACCATATGAGATTATAGAACGAGTTGGGCATGTTGCCTATAGATTGAGATTGCCATCTGAGTTGGAAAAGATTCATAATATGTTTCATGTGTCAATGCTTCCAGTGCATGATCGGACTGCCTCATGTGATTACTCCCACGGAAGTGGAGATTCAGTCAAATTTGTTGTATAGTGAAGAACCGATCCGAATTTTGGCAAGAAAGACCAAAAAGTTGAGAAATAAGAAAATTTCTTTAGTGAAAGTATTGTGGCACAAACACAGAATTGAAGAGGCTACGTGGGAATCTGAGAACGTTATGAGAGAACAATATCCACACCTATTCACTGGTAAAATTTTCGGGGACGAAAATTGTAACATCCTGAAATATTGGGCCTTTGCGTTTAGTATGTGGTTATGTTAGTATGAGTGTTAGTGGTCCAGTATGGGCTCGGGATCGGGCTGAGGTCTTGGTTAAATTTTCTGTTTGGACACTATAGGGTTTAAAAGATGGTATCTGTGGGTTAAATTACAAAGTGGGCTTGTGGTCCAAAGAGCTGGGGGCGCAAAGGAGATATAAGGTGGCATCATTAGCAGGTGAAGAGGCTCAAGTTTTTGGCCGCTTGGGGCCCATGTATTTGGGCCATTTTTGGCACTTAAAAAGGAGCAGGTTGGACGGCAATAGTGCTTAAAAATAGGGAAATTTAATGAATGGGATAATGTAGATAATATGGCGGATAAGGAGGTTGATGAAGGGAGGAGTGTGAGAGGTGGTTTCGGCTGGGATTCCGCATGAGTGAGTGTGGATTAAGTCAGAAGATAGGATGATGAAGATAAGAGAAAAATGTGGGTTAAGGATTTGAGAGTAGGTGGTGGCCAAAAGTTGGACTCTAGGGACAAGGGGGAGAAATCGGTTTTGATAAGGCTAAGGGGTGCCGAATTTTCATAATTTCCTAGGGCATAGTTTTATTTTTATTTTCCTTCTCTTCTTTTCTCCTTCTAATTTCGGCAACTAAGGGTTCTTCTTCTTCTTCTTCTCTTTTCCGCCAAAAGTGAAAATTCCTTAAGCATTCTTTCTTTTCACACGTGTCCGCATATAGCCCAAATCATTTCTAGCCTTGGCGAAATCCTTCTTATAATCGTTCCTATCACTTCTTTACGTTTTATATTGTTCTTCCCCTCGATTAGTTCTTTCTAAAGGCGAAATCATAAACCCCATTTGATCTCTTCATAAAGTCGAACCCCTCTCGTTAGGAGAAGCCGAATCTGTTGGTGTTAAAGGTGAGTGCCGATTTCTTCGCTTCCTTTCTGCTTTGGTTTTTTGAGACCATAGCCGAATGGCTAGATGGTGGTTAGGGCCATCCTTAGTTTGACGTTTTCCCTGATCTCGTGTTTTTTCTTTGGCGGCATTTCGAGATTTGAAGGGGATCTAGTCGCCTAGGTTTCTAAGCCAGAAATCGGTAGCATTCGAACCATATTATTTTCGAGATTTCAAGGTAAGGATTTCGATTCTCCTTAAGTTGATCAATCAGGTTCTTTTTCGTTATTCGTGCCTTAACCTAATGTTTCGTTAAGCAATCATCATAGTACCTTCTGACCAAGGTCATTCATGGACTCGAATGTCACCAAATCAAAGGAAGGGGTTGGTCCGTGGTCCCACCCCAAAGTTCAAGAAACGAAGGTGGTGTCGATTCGGGATTGGCCGCGGGTTGTGGACCGGCTTTGGAGCAGAATAGTAGATGATAGCAATCGATCGACTAATGATAGTGTCGACATAGAAAGTGTCGTCTTAATCGTAATCAGGTGTGTAGATCTCTATCACACTACTTAACTCAGTATATATACATATGTTATGGGCTAAAAATGGAAAAATAGGTCAGATAAATAATCGTGTTACCCAAAAAGGGTAGGCAATGGATGCCGTGTACGTGATCATAGAAACTTCTCTATGTGTATCGATGAATGTGCTAGATTGTAAATCCTTAAGTGGTATATTGTTTGATTTTGCATGAATGTACGCATGGGATGGGGTTAATATGACTAAGGGGGAAGAGCATGATAATAGGTCACTTGGTGATCGGTGATTAAACCATGAATTGAAATGTTAGGTCACAATAGTGATCGGTGGCTAAGCCACGTTAAATTCATTCCTGATTATTAGGAATAGGCGCATGTCCACAATGTGGTGTGTAGCGGTTGGTGGGTTAATTGTAGAAATCCCAAGGTGTGATGGTTGGTACGGGCTGGTGTGTAGAGGATGGATTTCTAGGCTGGGATGGGCCATGTAACATACATATGTTTTGTTGCCATTGTGTATGGGCCAAGGCCCATAATGTGTTTGTGGGCCTCAAGCCTTTTATGTGTTTTCGGGATTTGCACACTGAGTCTTGGTGACTCACCCTTTTATTTTCCCTGACTTTTCAGATGAGCAGTAGATCGTGGACAGGGGAGCCGAGGCGGACTCGAAGGGCCATCAAGTTTTATTTTATTTATTTTCATGAATTATTTTCAGTTTTCTTTAAGTTTTAATTTTTGGAACTATTTATGTAATAAGGCCCTATGGTTTAGGTTATCGCTTTATATTGGACATTGTTTACATTTATAAATTTATGTTCAAGGACTTAAAACATAAAAAGTAATAAAATAGTTTTTCCGAACACGTTCAAAGAAAAAGCAAAGGTTTTCATCACATATCCTATTTTTAACAAATGCCTAAGTAAAGAAACTGAGATTTTCAAAAACCGTTAAAGCAACATTTTTACAATAAACCCCATAGCATACCAGATCTGGTCGTAGCATTTGGGTCGGGTTTGGGGTGTTACATTTTGGTATCAGAGCCCAGTTGCAAAACTCGGGCTGTGAAATGGGTCCAGTAGTAGGTTATAAAGTTGGTGAAAATTATTTTGGTTGAGATATGGCCTTCGAGTCTACCGACACCCGATCCACGCAGGTAAGTATTCTAACTCATGATGTGATATGCATGCTGGGTTGATGGGCTTTATGGACGTAGACTAGTATGATAGGAATTTATGGACTTTAGGCCCAGTTCAAACAATTCTTTAAATTCATAAAACTTAATCTAACTAAACATGTCCGTAAACCAGTCGCTAGGTTAAGGTGTGGCAACAGGAATGCGCATGTCTAGGATTGGATTCAGGGAGAGCTTGGTATTTAAGCAGTCCTAGTGACTCACCTCCTCTTCGCTGGAATCCTACCTGGTGCGTAGTGACTGTTCACTTTAGCCACGAGGACTTGTTGACGGGCCAAAATTTATAATTAAAACCCGGAAGGGACCAGCCACCCTATTTCGCAAATTACTAAAAATATCCCCTAGGTTTGTAAAATTTCCGAAATACCCTTGATTTGTGAAAATTTCTCAGAATACCCCAGATTTGTAAAACTATCAAAATTTGTGAAATCACCGAAACACCCCCGGTTGGTAAAATTACCAAAATACCCATGTTTTGTAAATTTACCCGAAAACCACTAGATCTACAACAGGTACCCAGTTTGCCACAATTAAATCTCCCGAAATACCCCTACTTTACAGAAAAAAACAAAAATATCTCAATTTCGAAAAAAATCACCAAGATACCCTATTTTGTGTAATTACGAAAAATACCCTATAGGAAAGAACTACGAAAATACCCCTGGGTAGTGAAATGACAAAAATACCCTTATGTGATGAATGTGGGTTCATGGATGCTACTTGTATGTTGATGTATGCTGGTTGAATGTATGTGGAACTAGAAGATATAAACTTGTGACTGGAACCCGTAGATATAATTTTGAAATCGAAAGAACTACTCTTAAAACTACTGTCCATAAGATTGTTTGTGGTTAATCAGTGGAAGAAATTAATAATTCATAAAATTTCTAATGAGATAAACGCGAATCGGTAGAATGAGTACAAGAGGTCGTGGACGTCCTGCGCGTGGCCGAGGTAGGGGTAGGATGGCTGTGTCTGAACCAGTAGGATCTGGTTATGGGTTTGGAAATGAGATACCAGTACCACCAGCTGCGGAGGTGGAATTTCAGGACCAGACACCGGAGATGATGTGGTATCCCAGGCGATGTTAAGGGTTTTAGAGAGGGTTGCTGGGGTAGGCATGGGCACAGGAGCCTGAAAATCTGTGTCGGAGCGACTTAGAGCTAATGGGGCAGAAGTGTTTAGGGGAATTTCTAGAATAGCCCCGAGTCTGGTGAGTCTTTGGTTGGAGGCGGTTGAGCGTATAATGGATGATCCGGATTTCACGTAAGAGGAAAAGCGAAAGGGTTGATTCGTAGGAGGCTCGGAAAGGAGTTTGTGATTTACTGTGATGCTTCACACACGGGACTGGGATGCGTGTTGATGCAAGGTGGAAAGGTTGTTGCGTACGCATCTCGACAACTAAGACCGCACGAATCAAATTATCCCACACATGATTTGGAATTGGCGGCAATGGTTTTTGCCCTGAAGATTTGGAGGCATTATCTGTACGGGGAAAAATCTGTTATTTACACCGATCATAAGAGCTTAAAATACCTTTTGACCCAGAAGGAGTTGAATCTAAGGCAAAGGTGGTGGATCGAGTTGCTAAAGGACTATGACTGCTCGATTCAGTACCATCCGGGTAAAGCTAACGTGGTGGCGGATGCCTTGAGTCGTAAAGTAATCTCTGACTTGAGAGCAATGGTTGCTCACCTTAGTCTATATGATGATGGGAGTTTATTAGCTGAACTCCAAGTGAAACCCTCTTGGGTCAGTCAGGTTAAGGAGAAAGAGCAGACTGACGAGTTGCTAAAGGAGAAGTTTTCGGTAGGATCAAGTGAAGGATCAACAGAATTTGGCGTGAACGAGGAAGGGCTATTATGTTTTCAAGGGAGAGTGTGTATGCCGAAAGATCCTGAGTTGAGGCATAAGATTTTGCAAGAAGTGCATGGTAGTCCATACGCTTTGCACCCTGGAGGAACTAAGATGTATCGAGATCCGTGGATCGGCCCGTGGCCGGGTTTGAAGCGAGAGGTGACCGAATTTGTGGGAAGTGTTTGACTGTCGGCAGTAAAGCGGAACATCGATTACCATCGGGGTTGTTGCGGCTGGTGAAGATTCCATGATGGAAGTGGGAAAGGATCACAATGGACTTTGTTAGTGGGCTACCCCTCACGCCTACTAAGAAAGATTCGGTCTGGGTGATTGTTGACCGCTTGACAAAGTCTGCTCATTTCATACCAGTACGTGTCGATTACTCTCTGCAGAAATTGGCTAAGCTATACATAGCGGAGGTAGTAAGATTGCATGGGGTACCAGTATCAATCATATCGGACAGGGACCCTAGGTTCACCTCACAATTTTGGAAGGCGTTGCATCAAGTGTTGGGTACGAAGTTGGATTTCAGTATGGCGTTTCATCCTCAGACCGACGGACAGTCTGAGTGGGTAATTCAGATCTTGGAGGACATGTTGAGAGGATGTGTCATTGATTTCAGGGGTAGTTGGGAAGAGTTTTTACCATTGGCGGAGTTTGCATACAACAATAGCTACCAGTCAAGTATTCAGATGGAGCCCTATGAAGCATTGTATGGGCGGAGGTGTCGTACTCCTACCTGTTGGACAGAATTAGGGGAACATCGGTTTTTGGGTCCGGAGTTGATTACCGAGACAGAGGAGAAGGTTGAGGTAATTTGGGCTCGATGAAGGAAGCGTCGGACCCATGCGAAGTCCTATCTCGACTGAAGCGTAAGGACATAGAATTTGCAGTGGGTGACAAGGTGTTCTTGAAGGTGTCGCCATGGAAGAAAGTACTGAGGTTCGGACGGAAAGGTAAATTAAGTCCCAGATTTATCAGACCTTATCGGGTGTTGAAACGAGTGGGACCGTGAGCTTATGAGCTAGAACTACCTCCTCCGAGCTAAGTCGATTCACAATGTTTTCCACGTCTCTATGTTAAGACGCTACCATTGGATCCATCTCATGTGGTGCCGATGGAAGAAATCGAAGTAAGACCCGATTTATCCTTTGAAGAGTAGCCAGTGGAAATCCTGGATTGTGATGTCAAAGTATTACGGAGAAACACAGTTCCGTTGGTTAAGTTTCTGTGGCGGAATCACAGTGCTGAGGAGGCTACTTGGGAACCGGAAGAAGCGATGTGGCAAAGCAATACCTCATCTTTTACGACTGTGTAATTTCGAGGTCAAAATTTCTTTAAGGGGGTAGAAGCTCAGAACATCTCGAAATATTGGGCCTTTGCGTTTAGTATGTGGTTATGTTAGTATGAGTGTTAGGGGTCCAGTATGGGCTCGAGGATCGAGTGAGGTCTTGGTTAAATTTTTCTGTTTGGACACTATAGGGTTTAAAAGATGGTATCTCGTGGGTTAAATTTCAAAGTGGGCTTGTGGTCCAAAGAGAGTGGGTGCCGCAAAGGAGCTATAAGGTGGCGTCATTAGCAGTGAAGAGGCTCAAGTTTTTGGCCGCTTAGCCCATGTATTTGGGCCATTTTCAGACTTAAAAGAGGAGCGAGTTGGATGGCAATAGGGCTTAAAAATAGGGAAATTTAATGAATGGGATAATGTAGATAATATGGCGGATAAGGAGGTTGATGAAGGGAGGAGTGTGAGAGGTGGTTTCGGCTGGGATTCTGCATGAGTGAGTGTGGATTAAGTCAGAAGATAGGATGATGAAGATAAGAGAAAAACGTGGGTTAAGGATTTGAGAGTAGGTGGTGGCCGAAAGTTGGACTCTAGAGACAAGGGGGAGAAATCGGTTTTGATAAGGCTAAGGGGTGCCGAATTTTCATTATTTCCTAGGGCATAGTTTTATTTTTATTTTCCTTCTCTTCTTTTCTCCTTCTAATTTTGGCAACTAAGGGTTCTTCTACTTCTTCTTCTCTTTTCCTGCCAAAAGCCGAAAATTCCCTTAAGCATTCTTTCTTTTCACACGTGTCTGCCATAGCCAAATCTGCCCTAGCCTTGGCGAAATCCTTCTTATACTATTCCTATCACTTCTTTACGTTTGATATTATTCTTCCCCCTCGGTTAGTTCTTTCTAAAGGCCGAAATCATCAACCCCATTTGATCTCTTCATAAAGCCGAACCCTCTCTGTTAGGAGAAGCCGAATCTGTTGGTGTTAAAGGTGAGTGCCGATTTCTTCTGCTTCCTTTCTGTTTCAGTTTTTGAGACCATATCCGAATGGCTAGATGGTGGTTAGGGCCATCCTTAGTTTGACGTTTTCCCTGATCTCGTGTTTTTTTCTTTGGCGGCATTCTGGGATTTGAAGGAGATCTAGTCGCCTAGGTTTCTAAGACAGAAATCGGTAGCATTCGAACCATATTATTTTCGGGATTTCAAAGTAAGGATTTCGATTCTCCTTAAGTTGATCAATCGGGTTCTTTTTCGTTATTCGTGCCTTAACCTAATGTTTCGTTAAGCAATCATCATAGTACCTTCTGACCAAGGTCATCCATGGACTCGAATGTCAGCAAATCAAAGGAAGGGGGTTGGATCTGTGGTCCCAGCCCCAAAGTTTAACAAACGAGCGGTGTCGGGGGTTCGAGATTGGCCGTCGGGTTGTGGACCGGCTTCGTAGCAGAATAGTAGACAGATAGCAGTCGTATCGACTAATGATAGTGTCGACATAGAAAGTGTTGTCTTAACCGTAATCAGGTGTGTAGATCTCTATCACACTACTTAACTGTATATATACATATGTTATGGGCTAAAAGCGGAAAAATAGGTTGTATGAGCGAGTCGTGTTACCCAAAAAGGGTAGGCAATGGATACAGTGCACGTGATCATAGAAACTTCTCTATGTGTATCGATGAATGTGCTAGATTGTAAATCCTTAAGTGGTATATTGTTTGATTTTGCATGAATGTATGCATGGGATGGGATTAATATGACTAAGGGGAAGAGCATGATAATAGGTCACTTGGTGATCGGTGGTTAAACCACGAATTGAAATGTTAGGTCACAATAGTGATCGGTGACTAAACAACGTTAAATTCATTCCCGATTATTAGTAATAGGCGCATGTCCATCGATGTGGTGTGTAGCGGTTGGTGGGTTGATTGTAGAAATCCCCAAGGTGTGATGGTTGGTAGTGCGAAATTTGGTGTGTAGAGGATGGATTTCTAGGCTGGGATGGGCCATGTAGCATACATATGTTTTGTTGTTATTCAGTATGGGCCAAGGCCCATAATGTGTTTGTGGGCCTCAAGCCTTTATGTGTTTTCGGGATTTGCACTGCGAGTCTTGGTGACCCACCCTTTATTTTTTCCCGACTTTTCGGATGAGCAGTAGATCGTGGACAGGGGAGCCGAGGCGGACTCGAGGGGCCATCAAGTTTTATTTTATTTACTTTCATGAATTATTTTCGGTTTTCTTTAAGTTTTAATTTTTGGAACTATTTATGTAATAAGGCCCTATGGTTTAGGTTATCGCTTTATATTGGACAGTGTTTACAGTTTATAAATTTATGTTCAAGGACTTAAAACATAAAAAGTAATAAAATAGGTTTTCCGAACACGTTCAAAGAAAAAGCAAAGGTTTTCATCAGATATCCTATTTTTAACAAATGCCTAAGTAAAGAAACTGAGATTTTTAAAAACCGTTAAAGCAACGTTTTTACAATAAACCCCGTAGCATACCAGATCTGGTCGTAGCATTTGGGCCGGGTTTGGGGTGTTACAAAAATCCCTAAGGGGGGAGAGTTGTAACAGCCCGGTTTAGACCCTGGTTGGAACAGTGATTTCGGGACCACAAATTCGAGGTCGTAAAAATATTTTAATGATCTCTTCTGTGTGAATAGTACGTGACATAGCCTGTGTGAAAATTTTGTATGATAATTTGATTGTTGGTGTGTCGAATTAGAAGAAAGGACTTAACCGTATAAAGTGTAAAAGCTGTGTGTTGATTTATAAGTGCTAAATTGTTGTTGTCTTTATAAAGGGGAGGATTAATGTTGTAATTAGCCAAAAATTATATGTGGTGGACGGCATTAAATGTTGATATGTGTATATATATATGTTTATATATATATATTAACTTATAAGTTAAAGTATATTATATATATATTATATATTATAAACTATTATAATAAAAAGAAATGGGGTAGTGGATTGTTCATCCATCTCCACCGAAACAAAAAGAAAAGAGAAAGAAATAAGGAAGCTTGGTATTCGGCCATGGTTCATGCTTAAATTGGGTATTTATTTTTGATCGGTTTTTGATAATTTCTACATTTTTGTAATCGTTGCTTTGTGCTCTAAAAAACCCATGCATAAATTTTGTAAATTGATGATGTTTGTGTGATATGCCATTGATGATATATTGAGCTTTGTGATGGTTTATGGTGTTAAAAGAAAGATTTGAGCTAGATGAACATACTTTGTTCTTGAATTTTTGATAAATTTAACTAATTAAGGCTAAATTGTGAAAAGTGTATATTGAAGGGTTAAAATGTGAAATAAATGATATGTATGAGCTTGTATTAGCATGGGAAGAATTCGGCTAGTATATGTATTTTGAAATTTTGTGTACTTGATGATTTTGTGAAATAGGGACTAAAGTGTCAAAATGTGAAAATGTGAGGGCTATTTTGTAAAATACCCTAAATGAGTGAGTGTGGACCAAATTGAATGAGTTGTTGATTGAATGGATTGAATTTGAATGTGTATAGACCAGTAAAGGAGAGGTCTGGATCGAGATTGAGGCAAAGACAAAGTGCTCGATTAATCGACCGTTTCGGTATTTCAACATCGGAGGTAAGTTCGTACATAGTACGTGTAATTAACTATGCTTAATATTATGAAATGATTGGTATGATATATCGAATGGTAAATGCTATGTGAGAGCTTAAGTTATGTAGAACTAAGTGTACGTATTGAAATGTGACCGAGATGAATAGTCTTTGCGCAATGTGCGAAATAATATAAGCTTGGCTTTGTGGTTAGCATCGAGTGTGCAATATTGATATAAGTTTGGATATAATTCTGGCTATTAAATTTATATCTATGTGTTGTGAAACGAATGAATGTATATAAATGGAATAAAATGTTTTAAGTATAAGTTAAAGTATTAAGGCACTATGTGTGCGAAATTGAGTTGATACCGAGTTAATTAGCACTGTGTGTGCGAAACTATAGAAGCTACTGCTTTAACAATTAGCACTGTGTGTGCGAAACTATAGAAGTTACGACTTTAATAATTAGCACTGTGTGTGCGAAAATATAGAAGCTCCGGCTCATCAAATATGCACTGTGTGTGCGATATCGATAAAAGTTTGGTTTAACATATTGGCACTAAGTGTGCGATGACGATTATGTTTCAGTTATGAAATTGGCACTAAGTGTGCGAATAAGTCAAAGGTATAGTAAAGGTTGAATGAGAAGTAATATCGAGCAAACTGAGTAATACAAATGGTGAGTAGTTATATGTTGATCAAGGTACATTTGAACCTACGTGGTTGATGATAGATTTAAAAGTTAATTATACATATATATGTTTGAGTATGAGGTAGAGATTAATAAGGTGCCTAGTTGTGCTTTTATCTATGTGATGATATAAATTTATAAGTGTATTAATAAATTAAAAGAATAGTAAAGTTTGATTGAAATGTAAAAATCGGGTAGTTGAGTAGCATGGTTGGATAGTAGCTATTTGTTGGTAAAGGTATGTGTGATACCTATGTGGTTGGTGAAATTGAAGGTAGATGAATGGAATACTAAGTGAGTTATGAATATAGTTGAATGTAGTATTATCGGTAAATTATCTGTGTGATAATTCAGTTTGTTCATTGAGTCAATACAATGAATTACTTGTATTATTTTATGAACTTACTAAGCTTTATAAAGCTTACTGTGTGATTTGTTTCTCTGCTTTGCAGTGTCAGTAAAGCTAGCTCAGATCCGAGAATCGTCAGCCTCCCAGTCACACTATCGGTAATCTATTTTGGGTATTTTGGAAAGATGTATATGATAAAATATGGCATGTATAGGCTAGTTATTTGAATCATGTTTGAGAGTTGTAAATAGCCATGAGATGTGGCTAGATATGTGCTAGCTTTAGCATGAATGATTTTGGTATATGTGATGCATCTTTTGGGCATGGTTTGTGGGTTGAGAAATAGACTTGGGAATGGTAACTTTGTGTTAGTAAAAATACTTGTGTGAATTAGTGAAATTTAGAAGGAGTAATGTTTGGTATTTAATGTATTATGCTTGTGATGAGATAGATTTTTGTATGGAATTTGTTATGGTTGGAACGGGATTTGAATGCATAGATTGAATAGTCATATTGGTAAGTTTTTGGTTGCCTTATGTGCATGATATGTATTGGTAGGTGTTGCTTGTAGGTTTGACCCTAAGTGGGTGGCATGTTGGCCTTGCAAAATGGCCTATAATGTCACATACGATCGAAGCGCACAGGCGTGCCTCTGGCAGACCGTGGGTGAATTGGCGAGAATACGCTTTGTAGCACACTGGCCTCGACACGGGGGTGTCAGCTAACTGTGGTGTACAAGTCAGTAGCTATCTAAGAGCACACGGGCGTGCTTGGTGGCTGTGGTGGGGAAGACAGTATAGGACCACGGTCAAGACACACGGACGTGCCTGGTGGCCGTGGGGACCAAATTATTATATAGACATGGAAGGACACACGGGGGTGTCTAGAAGCCGTCGAGGGCACACGGGCTCCTCGCACGGGCGTGTCTCCCCTGTATTCTTAGAAAAGTTTCAAATTTTCATGAAATTTTATATGTGTTTAGGTTTAGTCCCGACTCGGTTTATAAGCATGCTTAGGGTCTTGATGACTCATTTAAGGGACACTATGATTGTAATTGAATGTGATTGAAGATGATTGACTTTGTGTCGTAAATTCTAGTTGTTAAATGTTCTGATTGATTGGTAATACCTCTTAACCCTATTCCGGTGACGGTTTCGGGTTAGGGGTGTTACAACATTTCTATTTCATTAATATAAATTCATTAATTTCTCATCACATAGATACAAGTTTAATGGTAAGTATTATATCCGAACTTACCTCGGACGTCGAAATACCAAAATGATCAATTAATTGAGCACTTTGTCTTTGCCTCGATCTCGATCCGAACCTCTCCTTTCTTGGTCTATACACATTTAAATTTACCTCATTCAATCACCAATTCATTCACTTTAGTCCACACACACATATTTGGGGCATTTTGCAAAATAGCCCTCACATTTTCACATTTCGACACTTAGTTCCTAATTCATCAAATCACAAAATACACCAAATTTCTATTCACATAAGCTTAGCCGAATTCTTCCCATGCTAATACAAGCCCACAAATTTCATTTATTACACATTTTAGTCCCCCAATTTCTCATTTTCACAATTAAGCCCAAATTACTCAATTTCACTAAAAATTCAAAGACAAAACATGTTCATCCTTCACATATCTTCCACATTTCATCATCAACTATCACAAAGCTCAAACATTCATCAATGAAATATCTCAAAATCACCATTAAATTCTAAAATTAAAGCATGGGCTAGCTAGAGCACAAAGCAACGATCGCAAAAACGTAAAAATTATCAAAAACCGAGTCAAAAATTTACCTTAATCAAGCTAAGCCTTAGACGAATTTATCAAAGCTTCAAACTCTCTTCTTTGGTTCTTATTTCGGTGGAAGATGGAGAATAATATCCACTTTCCTATTTTAATTTGATATAATATAACCTATTTTAACATTATTATTGTTTTACCTATTTAACCTTTACTAAATATTACATGAAACATATATTATAAGGTTAATTTAGTCCATTGCCGTCCACTACCTTTATTAATGGCCAAATTGCATCATAAAGCCTCCATATTAAAAAGACAACAACAATTAGGCACTTATAAATCAGCACACAGCTTTTGCATTCTACGCGATTAAGTCCTTTCTCATAATTCGACACACAAACGATAAAATTTTCACACCAAATTTTCACACATGCTCAATCACATATTATAAACATCAAAAATAATAATAAAATATTTTTTCAACCTCGAATTTGTGGTCTCAAAACCACTGTTTCGACTAGGGTCTAAACCGGGCTGTTACACCCGTGTGCTAGGCCGTGTGCCATTTAGGGGGTATACTGACTTGTGCCACACGGGCGGTCACACGCCCGCGTGTGAGACCGTGTGGAGCATACTGACATCATTTTAATATCAACACCAGGGGACACACGACCGTGTAGCATGACTGTGTGTCGCACACGACTGAGACACACGCCCATGTCACTGCCCGTGTGACAAAAATAGGCCATTTGCAAGGCCAATTTTCCACCCATACTCATGCTCACCTAAACAACCAAAATGGTACTATTTCATCACACAACTAAGCAGCCAAAATCATCATTCAAATGCACAAATCATTTCATATCCATTTTAACGAAATTCAATACTCAATTCAATACCAAATACCTATTCAAATACTTATCAACTCAACTTCTAAAATCATACTTCACCAAAGCATTTCTCAAGCATTTCACTCCATAAATCAATTTAACCATTTGCAACTATAAAACCATAACCATTTTCTTACTAAACATACCAAAATAAGCCATCACTCATGGCTATATATACAACCAAAACATATGCATTTACAAGCCATTTCTAATAGCCAAACACACAACCATATTAACATCATTTACAAGCCAACCCTCATGGCTATATTCACAACCAAAATACCACAAGTAGCCTATACATGCCATATACCATATATACACAACTCAAAAGTACCAAATAGATGTCTGATAGTGCGATGATGTTCCCGAAGACTCCCGGATCCGAGCTAGCCTTGATTCACTATAAAACATAGAAAAGTACACAAAGTAAGCTTCATAGCTTTGTAAGTTCTTACTAAATATACTCAATAATTCATGAAATACAATTAATCAATTTGAACAAGTTAATGTATCATTCATGATAATATCAAACCTTTCATAAACTTATTCATATACTAATATGCAAAGTCATAATCTTTTTTATTTGATCTTCATACTTACATGTACAAACCTGTACCAATTTATAACAAACTCATAACTTCCCGTAGCACTGTCGAAAACTCGATGTTTAGCACACTAAGTGCCATCGTATAGTCGAAGCTATTATAATTTCGCACACTAAGTGCCTTACTCGATGTTTCGCACACTAAGTGCCATCGCATAGCCGAAGCTATTATAAATCTGCACACTAAGTGCTTTACATAGCCGAAGCTATCTCAGTCTCGCACACTAAGTGCCGTATATAGCCGAAACTATCTCAAATCGCACACTAAGTGCTAAACATTGTAAATTTATCATTGAACATGACCGTAGTCTCGTGTATACAATTTATGCAATATCAAAGCATTAAAAGCATAATTGTAACAATGTTTATCGTGTACGAACTTACCTCGAATTCAGAATTGACGGATCGGATCGACTACTCAATAACCTTGCTTTTCCCCCGATCTAAATCTGAATTCTTTCTTTCTTGATCTATATGTATTCAAAATTAACTCATTTAATCATCTACTCATTCAATTTAGTCCAAAAATACACATTTGGGCATATTTGTATATTAGCCCCTATACTTTCACATTTACTCAATTTAGTCCCTATTTCACAAATACACAAAATTCACAACTTTTCATTAAACCCAAGCTTGGCCGAATTTCATATAAGTCCCTAGCAGCCCAAAACCTTCATTTATTTCACATTTCAACCAATCAATTTGCATATTTCACAATTTAATCCCTATTATGCAATTTCATCAAAAATCACTTCACAA
Organism: Gossypium sturtianum; assembly: GCA_025698515.1. Lineage (NCBI taxonomy): Eukaryota > Viridiplantae > Streptophyta > Magnoliopsida > Malvales > Malvaceae > Gossypium > Gossypium sturtianum. Next base: position 96,458,101 of record CM046948.1, read on the forward strand.
AACATGAAAGTCTATCATCAAAAATTCATATTTCATCCTCAAACACAAAAGAACACATAATCTCATCAATGGAAACTCATAAAATCTTTAACAATTTCGAAATTAAAGGTACGGGCTAGCTAGAACACGAAGCAACGATCACAAAAACATAGAAATCATCAAAAACCTAGCAAAAATGGACTTACAAATTGATCTTGAAGTGATCGAATATTTCAAGCCCTAATATGGCTTTCTTCTCCTTCAAAGTCGGCAATAGTAAAAAGATGAAGAAATTTTTAGTTTAGTTTTGTTTTATTAAACATATATTTATTAACATTTTTACTAATTTAACCTTAGTTAAAATCAATAAAATTCACTTGTTTTATGCCCATAAATGTCCATTACCTATAATAATGGTTTAATAACATCATAAGGACTTTCATTTATATAATCCATAGCTAATAGATACTTTAATCTATTAGAACAACACTTTTACACCTTACGCGATTTAGTCCTTTCTATCAATTTAACCATTCAAACAGTAAAATTTCTTTACGAAACCTTCACACAATAATTCTATCATGCTGTAAACTTTAATAAAATAATAAAATAAATATTCTAACCTCAGATTTGTGGTTTCAAAACCACTATTCTGATTTGAATAAAAACGGGCTGTTACAAGAATCCACTTCAAATTGTTAGAAAACGTATGTGAATTTGAAAAAATAGGGATATGAAATACCCGTTCAGCGATAGCATGCTTTCAAAAGTATTGCCTTGGAAAGAGATATATGAGGTGGAATTAAGTTGTGATTATGAGGAAATGGGTGAAAGTGATCCATGAAAGTTGAAAGCAACTTCATACTGACATAAGTAGTATACAGATTTGATGATTTAAGATATTGGATTCCAGATCAATGACAGAGTGCTTCTGGAAGTATTTCCCTCGAAGAGGACTCCTCAATGAGGTAGAGGAAACTACGAGAATGTTACCCTAATCTCTTTTTTGGTAAGATTTTCGGGGACAAAAATCCCTAAAAGGGGAGAGTTGTAACAGCCCGAATTAGGGTCTAGTCAAAATAGTGGTTTTGAGACCACAAATATGAAGTGGAAATATTTATTTTATGATTGATTTAAGGTTCATGATATGATTGCTTGATTGTGTGAAAGTTTCGTTGAGAAATTTTGTTGGTAAAGTGTCCAATTTGACTTTTAGGACTAAATTGCAAAAGTTGCAAAATGTGTGTTCTAGAAGCTTTAAGTATGAAATAGTTATGGATTCTTAATTAGAGGTCCTTAAATAGAAATTTGACCAATTTCTATTTTTATGGACAAAAATAGACATGTTGATGAAAAATTTCAAAGAAAGGCTTTAGTGGCATTTTGGTCATTTGGTTAATAAAAGAATAAAAAGGGAAAATCAAGTCAAAATTGGTGTCCATCTTCTCTCCTTGGCTGAAAATTTCAAGACACCATAGCTAGGGTTTTCTTCAATTATCAAGCTTGATTGTAAGTACATCCTAGCCCGTTTTTAATGCTCTTTATGTTTTTAAAGTCGTATTCACCCGATCTTTCTATTTCTACCATCATTTTGAAGTAGGGTTCATGTTTAAAATTTTACCCATGTATGACATGCATGTGTTTTGATGTTTTATGGTAGAAAATGAAAGTTTAATTTATGATAAACGACTTTTGTTAAGTGATTTTTCGGTAAAAACGTCAAAAAGGACTTGTTTGTAAAAGTTGTAAAATGAGTAGTAAAAATTTGATTTGATGAAAAATATGGGCTATTATGAGCATGATTTAGGTTCGGCTAGGCTTGGGATTCAAGGAAAATGGATAGATTTCATTTTACGAGCCTAGGGACTAAATTATAAAAATATGAAACTTCAGGGGCAAAATGTATTTTTTCCATAATGTGATTTTGGGCTAATTTGAATAGTATAATGATTAAATGAGATGAATGTGATATCATAGATAAAGAAAAATGAGGTTCGGACTTAGAACAGAGGAAAAACGAGTAATTGACGATTAAGGGCTCCTTTGGTTTAGTTGTTAACATCAGTGTGGTGCAGTTAGGGCTACCAAACTCACTGATATGTTGTTTGGTTCAACAGCACAGTCCAGTGAAAATTGATTTCAGCCACACTGATATCTTTGAAAAGTGGTGGGGTTTCAAAGAATGATTAAACCCAGTGGGATAGTAGGTATTATTAAGAGACAAAAATACCCATACTTTTAGTTATTATTTTACCATTTTATCCTTGAAACTTAAATTAATTTCTTTCCCAACCTTATTTGTTTTCAGATTTGGGAACGAAACAGCCATTTTCTTTTTCATATTTGAGAAGTAAAACAATGATTTCTCCCCTCTTTTTTGCTTTGTTCTTGGTTGTGGTTGCTTTTTGAAGGTATTTTCATTAATTTCTTGTTATCTCTAGTTCTGCCTTCATCTACTCTTCTTTGTCGCAGTTGTTATTATTATTACTATTATTTTTGGGAATGAAGCAGCCATTTTCTTTTTCATATTTGAGAAGTAAAACACTGATTTCTCCCCTCTTTTTTGCTTTGTTCTTGGTTGTGGCTGCTTTTTGAAGGTATTTTCATTAATTTCTTGTTATCTCTAGTTCTGGATTCTTCTACCCTTCTTTGTCGCAGTTGTTATTATTATTACTATTATTTTTATTATGATTTGTTAGTCCTTTTGACTATTGATGTTAATGGCAGTAGATTATGTGAAAAGGTTATCAATGAAACTAAATAGTCTCACCATTGATGAATTTCTTAGAACTATTGAGTTCCGACCTCTAAGGGCATTGCAGGTTCTGTTACTATATGATATCTGAAGATGAAATGAAATGTTATGATTTTCATTGCTAAAGAGTTTGTTTTGGGGCATGGATAAGAAAAGTAACAGAACGTGTAGTTGCTTTCTAATTTCCTATACTAGACTAGAGGTGAATGCTATCTGTTGAATTTAATTCATGATCACCCTACATAATCTCACCTTTGTAGCAATGCTGCCATTTCTGTTTTTTGGCGCAAAGTCTCTTTGTTTCTTCTTGATGCTTTCTGTATGTAATTTCTTTTCATTCTTTCATTTCTTTACCCTTTTTTATGTTTCCTTTTACTTCCATTATAAATTAAAATGCAATTTTGAAACTTTAAGGAATACTCGTGTTGTCTGTTGCAAGGCTGGAAATCAATAAGAGACCTTTGAAACGCCCCTTTTTTTATTTTGAGAAACTATCGATATCTGAATCATCCCAAAGAGGTATCTCTTTTCTTGAATAAATTCAAGGGTCATTCTTAATTTGCATGCTCCATAATTTAGAAATTTCTAAAATTGAGGCAATGATGTTGTTTATTATTAGAGGAGTTGAAGAGTAGTCATGTTTGTGGTGAATCACAGGGGCAGTAGTCATGTTTGTGGTGTGTGAGTTGGCAGTGGTTTACTTATTGGTATCACTATTTCTTCATAACTACATCTTTCTACTGATGATATATTTTCTAAAGTTTATGTCATACTTGGCTTATATCTTATAATCCATCAATACATCAACATGTTCTCTGGGCTAGTTTGGAGCTAAATGAACTGAGGTAACTAGATTGGTGAGATTTCTATTAATGGACTTTGTTAGTTACTTTTCTTAAAACATAATGCAAAAGGAATATCAATATAGGGGACAGGGTGAGGAAGTAAACTTGATTCTTATTTTACCTAGAGCTGTTAATTTAGAGTTTGCACTGTGATTTACTTGTTATTGTTTACCATGGATTTTTGAGAATTTTTTCTTTACTGTTCATCTTATGGCTTTCATCTTTTTGTGATGTGTTATTCTTAATTTTTTATGAAACTATATTATTATATCTAATTATATATTTATGGTTTTATGTCAGTTGACATTTAAAATCAAAATAATAATACTAGATGGTAAAGACACGAAAATTTATGGAGGGAGAAAGTACCTTAGCAACAAAAGCTGTTTGGGATGATGAGCTGACATTGATATTTTGTGAACTTTGCGTGAATGAAGTCAATGCTGGTAATAGACCGACAACTCATCTAAACTCAAAAGGATGGGAAAATGTCGTTGCTCTTTTTCAAGCAAAAACACAAAAAAATAAGGGAAAACCTCAATTGAAAAATAAGTGGGATACATTAAAAAAGGAATGGAGGTTATGGAGGGAGTTGCTTAAGGAATCTACAGGTATTGGATGGTGTCCATCTAAAAAGACGGTCGATGCTACCGAAGAATGGTGGGCTGAAAAAATACAGGTTAGTGTTAACTTTATCATTATTTTAATGCATAAAGTTTATTGAAATTAATACTTTACAAATATAAAAATCTTAGTATAACATTTAACATTTAACATGTTATGTAGGAAAATCCTAATTTTAAAGGATTTAAGAAGAAAGGAATTGAACCACGATTGAATGATTTAATGTGGCAAATGTTTGGTGGCATTGTAGCCACTGGAGAGAATGCATGGGCACCTTCATCTGGTGTTCTTCCAAGTGGGGTTCCTATGGGAAATGATACACCTAATGAGGGATTTGGTGATTCAGATGAAAATAGTAATGAGAATGAAGGTATCCCTCCTAATGAGGTACCATCAAACCCTTCTCATGAAACTCCTAATCGAAGAAAGGAAACACTTGGGGTTGTACACGGTAAAGGAAAAAAATCAAGTTCAAGTAGAAAATCATCAAGAAATTCATTAGCTACTCATATTGAGAAATTGTGTGAGAGTATGGCTAGTCCAAGGAAGTCAGTGAATGAAATTATTTTTCCTCACTCTCAATATACTATTTCAAATGCAATGGATGCTTTGCGTGATTTGGGAGATGAAATTCCAAAAAAAAGATGAACTGTACTATTTTGCCATTAAAATGTTCCAAATATCGGTGAAACGAGAAGTGTTTTTGAACTTAGATCCAGATGTTAGGATTTGGTGGCTTCGACGTGAGTATGCTAAAAAAAATCCATTTGCATCATTTTCATCCTTGGTAGCAACATCCTCATTTCCCTTCCAACACTACCATCCACCACCTCCACCATAAGCTCCTTAGAATTATTATTGTAATATAACTATACTACTTTTTTATATGTAAAACTAATGTATGATCTACTTTTTTATATGCAAAACTAATGTGTGAACTACTTTTTATATGTGAACCTAATGTATGATCTACTTTTTTATATGCAAAACTAATGTATGATCTACTTTTTTATATGTAAACCTAATGTATGATCTACTTTTTTATATGTAAACCTAATGTATGATCTACTTTTTTATATGTAAAACTAATGTATGATATTTTTTATGTTTGGTATTTTTATGCTATGCTTTTATTCAATTTTTTGTGTTGTATAGAATGTCACAAGTTATTAATTTATTTTCATTTGATTACTTTTTCAGGTTAAGGATGAATTTAACAATATGTATAATAGTTTTTATATGAATTATGATACCCCTGAATTAAGTGAAGAAGCTCAACGAAGAATAGCCACAATTGTTACACAAGTTGAGCACAACAATTATCATGAAGAGGAAGAACAAGTGTTAAGCTGTGTATTGGTACACCATGAAACTTATTTCACTAAGCAACCGTGTATGGATTCAAATTATACAGCCCCTGAATTCAGTTTTAGGATGCCAAAAAATACATTTCACAGCTTGTTGCATGATTTGCAAACAAATTATGGCTTAAAGCATGGGAAGGTATCTGCGATGGAGAAGTTAGCATTATCATTGTATATTCTTGGAAATAGAGAATCAAATTCAAATGCAGCAGAGCGATTTCAACGATCTGGGGAAACTGTTAGTTGAATTTTTACTGATATGTTACATATATTTGCTCGAATGGGAATAGACACGATTAAACCCACTGAAGGTCAATTTGAGGAAGTACCGAACCATATTCGACATGATACAAGATATTGGCCTCACTTTAAGGTAAAATTTACACAATCTTTATATTTTTAAAATATAAATTATTTCTAACTTTTATCTCATTATGTAACATCCCCAAACCCGGCCCATTCTCTACTACGAATCGAACTGGATATGTCTTTGGGAAAGACGGTTGGAAATCTTAGACTTTAGAATTAAACTTGAAAATTTTAATATCTCTGGAAATCGTGCCCATTTAAAATTTAATAAATAATATAAGTTCGTTGAAAACTTCCGAATTAAAACATTATTATAAGTTGCTATAATATGAATCTTTTGCGAAAATATTACTAAGTGTAGTGTAAACTTCAACATTAATAAATAGAGTACTTTAAATCAAAGAGGCCCTTATTACATCAAATAAAATCCCAAAATACTGATAATATAAAATGCTTAAACAAAGTAAAACATCTTCTGTATGAAAATCTCCTTCTGCATGGGCCACCTTGTATCCACTCCAACCCGTCCACTAGTCACGACTCACCTGCGATGATTAAAAAGTTGGGTGAGTCATACAGACTCAGTGTGTAAGTTAACCACTGAAATCCACCCACATGCTTAGCCACATAATATCCCAATTATCAAATGCCACAAGTAATATATATCATTTTAACAATTACCATAATCTGGGCTTGGCCCACATTCAAATCACATCACATACTGGGCTTGGCCCATTTCTCAATAAACCACATATCATCTGGGCTTGGCCCATTTTCCACGTATGTTTCCAAACCATACCTATCCACATGTCATATTGGGCTTGGCCCATTTCCATATTATTACAAAAATAATGCAACATGATTCCCAACCCAACCTAGGGTCCATCCGCTACACACCCCTTATCCAAACCTACACACACACGGGGACTATCGAGTCACCCTCTCCTTTTCCCTCCAAAAGGCAACCAATGCCATCCACGATGTAGCGTATAGCTAACATCAAACCACGATGGAGCACACGGCAATCCATCAAGCCACGATATGGCATAAAGCCCATATCAATCAAGGTAACCACGCGAACTAAATCGCAAAGATCCACAACGCGACCTCGATCGGCGCCAATCCACGATGTAGCACAAAGTCGACATCAACCACGCACTCAAGTACACCCGCACCTTCTTTTCATAACCCACCCATGCACATGTAACATAATATAATGCGAGGATGATGCATGTGCATGCTATTCACAATCATAGGCATACTTACATATTAAAAATCAATCATCACATATTAGCCAATTTGCTACTAACTGGTCATCATCATACCCTTTAGGGGTATATATGGCACACTCCTTCTAATGCACTTGTTAGTAAAACATACAACACATAAAACCGGAAACAAATGGGTTAGTTACACACCTTATTATTAGGAGTTCTAGACTCTCGATCCTCGACACTATCGTCTAGCGAAACTACGGCTTTTCGCCTAACGCTTTCTTGCCGTTGGCCCACACACCGTGGCCAATCTCAGAGCAATGAAACGGATCTCTTCTTGAACTTTGGGATGGGGACTTTCCCTTGCCCACCTTGACTGGTACTCGAACCCACGTCCATCGTAATCACTTAATTAGAACCCTTTGGTTAAACACCATAATACAAAATCTCAAGCGAACAACTATAATTTAACTACTTACCGAAACGATCTTAAACCTCAAAGGCTCCTCTGTACTTTTGTCGACTTGCCAATTCAAGACCTTCCTTTAGACTCCTTGGCGCTGGCTACAAGCTCTGAATGTCGACAGCACTACACCTCACCAGTTCGGCTTCAAACTTGATAAAGTAGGAGAGAGATGGAGGGCTAAGGATTTCGGCTATCAAGGGGCTAAAAGAAAATAAAAGAAATACTTGGCTACAAGGCCAAAGGAGAAATCGGCACACCAAGAGGGAGAGGCAAAAGACTTGATGAACAACTAGCACTCTACCCTCCCCTATTTATAGCATTCGGCCAACCCCCCTTGAAGTCTCCAAAATTTGGCCAACACCTCACTAATTTAATTCCACTTAAACACTTCACTAATAATCCAATAATAATTCTTTTAATCTTCATAATATCCTTGATTATCTCCTATAACAATCCTAAAAAAACTCATATTATCCTTAATATTAACCAAATAAAAATCCAATAATAATGCTCATATTATCCCATTATTATTAAAAAAAAATAAATAATAATTATCCCACTTAATTTAATTAATAAATAATAATAAATAATCCTATAATAATAAACTAACAAAGCTACCCCTCCAGCCGAATTTAAAAACTAACCACTAATCTAATCCTATTAAAATACTCCTACAATTATCCTATTATCTAAAATAAATAAAAAAAATAAAATAAAACCCACCCTTATCACTCCAGCCGAAATAAAACAAAATTAATCTTAATCTTTATCCCCACCTGCAGGTTCCATGTGCCGTCCATCCTTCAAATTTGCTACAAAAATCAAAATAAAAACAACACCCCAAATTGTCGCCCATAAGTCTCGAACACTGGGACTGGGAAGCAACGACCAAGTAGTGCCCAGCCATTCGGCCACTTTGATTTTTATGCTAGAAACCCCAAAGATTTTATTTTTAAACCCTTCCTACGCAAAAGCCCATAACCGCATATAAAATAAAACACCAAAATGCCGCTTCTACCACTCGAACCAGCGCCCTCACGCACCTTCAGCGCCTAAGTTCGCACAGGCACCACTGGACCATTTGCTCCTTGCGACCAAACACGCCCCAAATTATTTTAAGGCCTTCTACCCCTGCAACGCCATACTCCAAAAATTAAAACCCATCTGCACGCCTTCTTGGATCGAACCTAAGACCCTCACAGCGCTACCTCTAGCCTCCTTTAAATCTGCAAGACATGACCACTTTGCCAAAGCCTCACTTGTGCCAAAAATTACCAAAAATTAATCTTAAGGCCTCCTTGGCCCAATTCCTTTACCCTAAAAATCTAAAAATTTTCTAAGGCATTCTTTGCCTTCTAGGGTTCTCCAAACCCCTCAAAATTCCTCCAACATGACCCTAAGCCTACTAAACACTCGGGTTATGCCCCAAACGCATAACCCCTAAATCAGGGTGTTACACATTACTTGTATTTAATTTAAAGGATTGTATTGGGGCCATAGATGGAACACACATAAAAGCATGCATTTCACCTTCTTGTCAAATACCTTATATCAGATGGAAAGGTGAACTAACTCAAAATATTATGGCAGTTTGTGACTTCAACATGTGCTTTATTTTTGCATTTCCTGTTTGGGAAGGAATAGTACATGACAGTAGAATTTTTTTACAAGCACTTAGAAAACAAGAGTTAAAGTTTCCACACCCTCCACCAGGTTGAACTTTAATTTTTTAATTAATCTTTACATAGAAACAATATTAAAATTTTTAATTTATTTTTAAACTTGATATTATGTTTTACTTTTTTGTAGGAAAATATTATCTTGTGGATTCAGGATATCCGCAAATGGCAAGTTTTCTAGGTCCATATAGGGGGGAACGATATCATTTACCTGACTTTCATCGAGGTAATCATCGAGCATCTGGAAAAAAAGAAATCTTTAATCATGCCCATTCTTCGTTATGCTCTGTGATTGAACGAACATTTGGAGTGTGGAAAAAAAATGGCCAATATTAAGAGATATTCCAAGCTATTAATTCGACAAGCAAGTTTTAATAGTTATTGCAACAATGGTTTTGCATAATTACATTCGAAGACATGCTTGGTCAAATGATGAGGATTTTCGTCAATTTGAGAATATACCCGACATGCCAATCTCTTCAGGCCATTTTGATAGAGGTGAATCGAGTTCTTCTAACAGTGAAAGTGACCTTGAAATTGCAATGTTAAGGGAAACCATTGCAAATAGTTTAATGAATCAATATTTGTAAAAACAATTTTGTATCATAACCTAATTTCTAGTAATAATGAAACTTGTTATGTCTTATGTTACTATTTTTTTTATTAAAAATCATTCGTTTAGATACTTCAAAATTTTATCCAGGTATAATGTTACTATTTGTGAAAATAATATTTATCATTGTTATAAAAGAATATTTAACTATAAAAATTAAAAATAATTTTCATTTTATCTAATAAATAATTTAAATTGATTATATAATTCATTAAAATATTTATAATAAAATATTAGAAGATACATTTTAATATTTTATTAAATGAATTTATAAATTCACATATTTTAATAATTTTATATAAGTAAAATAATTTAAAAACTTCTATTATATATCAATTCTAATCTGATGTCCTTAATAGTCATTTTTTATTTTCACCTACCGCTACAGCTGCGTTTGAATCCAAACACACACTCCACCGCTGTTTCTAATCTCACTGCTACAGTGTCCAATCTCACCGCTACAGTAACTAATCTCACCGTCACCGCTGTTTTTAACCTCACCAGAGGTAAACACACCGCCCATCCAAACTAAGCCTAAGTCCTTTTGCCATTTTGATGTCGAGGTAAGTTCGTATGTAAATAACGCATTGTTTAAATTATTTTTTAAATGCTTTAATATTATATGAATTATAATCGACTCCTTGAACGTAATCGACAAAGTTCGACAAGCGAGAAAATTTCCCGGTTGAAGCTTAGGAATAGATAGGATACAAATGTCATGACATTAGGGTCACTAAGATTACGTGTAGGACCATATCTGGGATATGGCATCGATTTGAGACTTCGTGTAAGACCATATCTGGGATATGGCATCGATGCGAGACTTCGTGTAACATCATAGTTGGGCTATTGGCATCGATACGAGATTACATGTAAGACCATATCTGGGATATGGCATTGGTACAGTACTGTATGTACTAGATTCCCGAGTATCCTTTAGTATTCCAAATGGTTCAATGAGAAATTTAACGTGTATGTCAAAGAAGAGAAAGAGTATGTAAGTACTACGAATTGGTACAGGTATGTACGTAAAGTTTATAAGTATTGACTTCGTGAAATTGTGAGTTCATGATTTTCCACGAGAATGATTTTTATGAAGACCTTGTGATTATTGGTCTATACTTATGATGTATGAAAGACATGGTAAATTCGATTGACGATTTTGTAATTGGCCTTCGAGCCAAATTATGTTAGGACATAGCATGTTTTATTCATGCAAATTGTGATTTATCGGATATGAGATAAAGGAAAGATTGGAAAAATTGCCTATTAAAATGATTATGGAAGCATGGAAAGATAAGAGTTTAGGCAATTGAAAGATGTAAGAGTATATGATTGAAATGTAAATGCTCGTACTTAATGTGTATGTTTTATGTGAGGTTTGAAATGGTTTGTTGATTGTGGTAAGTGATATATTATTCTTATGATTGAGCAAGATGTGCTCATTAAGTCTAATGACATTTATGTTAATATATGTCATGTTATTCATATGACAATGTGTAATTAATGTTGTTTATTATTTGCATATGAACTTACTAAGCTATATAGCTTACTCCCCTTTCCTTTCCCATTTCTTATAGGGTTAATAAGCTAGCTCGGGTTGGAGTTCGCCGGAGATCCTATCACACTGTCAAGCTATCATTTTGGGTATAAGTGAATTCAAATATTTTAAGTCTATGGCATGTATAGGGACTTAATCATTTTGTTAAATGTGTCATTGTGATTGTAGCCCATGTGTTGGCTCATATTGGCTAACATGGTAGTAAGCCTAAGTATATTCATACATGTGTCAATATCTATGGTGATAAAATAATGGTATGCTTGGTGAAAGTGGAATATTTGGAAATGTGATTTATGGCGTAATTGTGTAATGTTGAAATTGTGACCTATTGATAAGATGAGGAATTTGAGTATAATTTGGTAACTAGATAGAAATTGAATGAAGCCTAATAAATGTGGGATTTGAATGTTTGATTTAGGGCTTAATAAATGTAGTGAGTATGTTGGATAAACATATAAAGTTGATATGTTTCAACCATGAATATGGATGCTTTGGTTGCCTAAGTATGAAATGTTATGTGCCTTTGAATTGACGTGAGTGTATTTGTGAATATGGGTGACAAGTGGCTTGGTAAATAACCTTTTTATTGTCCACACAGGTAGACACACGGGCGTGTGTGACACACGGTCTGCCCCACGGGCATGTGATCTGGTCGTGTGTCCCCTGCACCCTAAATAATTGCAAAACAGAATGCTCAGTAATGAGCACACGGGAAGAGACACGGACGTTTGTCTCAGCAGTGTGGACGGCACGGCCTCGATCACGGGCGTGTGCTCTAGCCGTGTGAAGTCTGCACCTATTTTATGAATAATTATGAAAATTTAATCGATCACACGGCCTAAGCACACGGGCGTGTGACTTGGCTGTGTGACCTTAATTTGATGATGACATCATAAACAGAATGCTCCCTAATTTGAACACGGCCTGAAGCACGGGCGTGTCTTAGGGTCACACGGGCGTGTCCTGAACTCACACGGGCGTGTGACCCCTTTTACATGAAAAATTTTCTAAGTTTTCCAAAGGTTTCTAAAGTTCTCAAATTAGTCCCAAACCACTTCCAATGCATGTTTTGGGCCTCGTAGGCTCGTTTTAGGGGCCATATGGATGTTTTTGAATAGTTTTAAATTTGAGTGGAAATACATGTCTCGGTTTTGAATGTTTGCTTGTGAATAAGTCTGGTAATGCCTCATACACTATTCCGACGTCGGATACGGGTAAAGGGTGTTACATTACAAAACTCAGAAAATTTTTGCTAATTGCAGGGCTCACACGCCCGTGTGGTCCAAGGGACACACCCGTGCTTCAGACCGTGTTCAATTTAGGGTGCTCTCTGACTTATGCGACACGGCCGTGCCACATGCCCGTGTGCTAGGCCATGTGGTCTATTTAATTTTCATAATTTTTTAAAATAGGTGCAGACTTCACACGGCCGGGGCACATGCCCTTGTTCAAGGTCGTGTAGCACACACGGCCGAACACACGCCCGTGTCTCTGCCCGTGTGCTCAATTCTGGACATTCTATTTCTCAAAATTAAGGTGCAGGGGACACACGGCCGGAACACATGCCCGTGGGGTGGACCGTGTGTCACACACGGCCTAGACACACGCCCGTGTGTCTACCCGTATGGACAAAAATAAGGCTATTTACCAAGCCATTTGCCACCCTCATTTACACCTACACTTACACCAATTCAATAGCACAATTCATGGCATACTTAGGCAACCAAGACATCCACAACCAAGGTATTAACATCACATCCACATGCTAACCTCTAACATGCATAAACATCATGATCTATCAATACAAGTTATGCAAGTTTTCACATTCATGAATGGTATCAACATATGAATATACTCGTAACCAATATTAGCCAACTTACATTGCCATATACAAAAATGAAATCATTAACCAATATAAGCCAATACATTTGACCACATCACCAATGACACATATAACAAAATGACCAAGCCCATATACATGCCATACATTCAAAATGCTAAGACCATTAATACCCAAAATGAGAGTTTGATAGTGTGATCCAAATCTCCGACGATTTCCGATTCCGAGTTAGCTTGGCAACACTATAAAAACATGAGAAATAAACAGAGTAAGCTATATAGCTTAGTAAGTTCGTATGCAAGAAATAAACAACCTTACCATGCATATAACATTCAATTATTATAACATAATTAAATGTAGACTTACTATGGTCTCATGATCATAATCTATTCCATCACAAAAACTCACCTCATATTCATCATTTCACATATTTATTAAACATGAGCTTTATGTACATACCTGAGCCATCTCGAAATGAACTTACACATATTCTCATTTTTGACATACCCGTGAACCACTCAGAATAACAATGTCGGATACTCAAGAAAATTTGCACACTAAGTGCCACATATGTAGCCAAAGCTGCCTAAGTCTCATATCACATAATTGCTCGCTCTCGAGCTATCGGCGGGCCTGCTCACACAAGCTGTCAGTCAAGACGTAGCTACACAGTGCTGCTCACACAAGCTGTCAAGTATCCGCAACATATGCCAGTATACTTAGCCACTGGTAGGGCGTACGAGACCAGCACCCGGATCACATAATCACATAACACATAATGACCCTAGTGACATGTCACTTGTATCCTAACCTATTCCTATGGTTCAAACGGGATTTCTTGCTTGTCGATTCATCTTTGGACTCATTCGTAGGATTGTACTCAATCACGAAATTAAACATACAATTCATGCAATATTAAAGCATTTAAATACAATTATTCTAAAGCTTATTTTTAACATACGAACTTACCTCGCTACAAAATGGATTATTGTTCGATTTAGTCCACAATCTTGTTCTTTCCTCGGTCTAGGTCAGAACTTCGTCTTTCTTGATCTATAATATCAAATTTAGCTTATTCAATTATCACATTATTCAATTTAATCCCAAAACACCTTATGGCAAAAATTACATTTTGGCTACTAACTTTTTAACTTTTTACATTTTAGTCCCTAGGCTCGTAAAATGAAATATAGTCAATTTCTTCAAAACCCAAGCCTAGCCGAACTATTTTCATACTCATAACATCCCACATTTTTCATTAAATCACACTTCTACCACATATTTTACAACTTTTACAAATAAGTCCTTTTTGACATTTTCATCAAAAATCACCTAGTAAATGTTGTTTATTTAACACCAAACATACATTTTCTACCATTAGAAATCAAAATACACAAATATCTACCATGGGTAAAATTTTAGACTTTGACAATACTTCAAAATAGTCCTTGGAAAAGCTAGATTAGGTTACAAGGATCTCAAAAGCATAAAAATCATTAAAAACGGGGCTAGAACGAACTTACAATCGAGCTTGAAAGTGGCCAAAACCCTATCTATGTCTTCTCTTGCAATATTTGGCCATGGAAAACTAAACTGATGAAGATGAAGACTTTTATTTAGTTATTTTGGCTTTATTTACTAGATTACCAAAATGCCCTTCTCTTAAACTTTGAAATTTTTCGTTAATCATGCCCATTTTTGTCCATACTAAATCATAGTGCTCTAATTACCATCTAAGAACCTCTAATTTAAAATTTCATAGCAATTAGACACCTTTAGCTTCTAGAACACACATTTTGCACCTTTTTTTCAATTTAGTCCTTTTAATTAAATTGAGTGCCCAAAAGTCAAAATTTTTGAACGAAATTTTCACGAAATCATTCCATAAAACTGTAGACCATAAAAATATAATAAAAATAAATTTTATTGCATCAAATTTGTGGTCCCGAAACCACTATTCCGACTAGACCCAAAATCGGGCTGTTACAACGGCTTCCTCTAATGTGGGCTTTAGAATTTGGGATGAAAGATTGGAAACCTAGGTTTTTTGTGGAAAGGGTTTTGGAAATTAAAGAGGTTTTAGAAGGTTTTCGGTGTTAAAATTAGGTTAGGTTAATTTAATAGGGTATTTTTATGCTCAAAACTATTATTTTTGGGTTTAAAATCTGGGTATTTTAAGGGTTAAAAAGTCAGGTTGCGCAATTGGGTCAGGTTGACCCTGTAAAAAGTTACAGCAATGTCGCAACACAGGGGTTCCGTGTCGCAACATCCCTACCAGATTGCTCATGTTGTGACACATCCTGTAGCTTTGAAATTCTTGAACGACTGTCTTCCATGTCGCAACGTAGGATAGTGGTGTCGCGACGTTGATATGATTTTTGTAATTCTTTGCTTCTGCCCACGGTGTTGCAACATGAAATGCCCGTGTCGCGACGTTGATTCCTGTTTCAGAAAATTTTCTATCTTCAGAGTGCTTTTAAGTGTCTGGTATCCCAGTTTTTGATCTACATATAATATTTTAATTAATTGGTTAGCGAAATATTCAATTTTGTACAGTTAGTAAGAACTTTTGAATAAAAAATGTTAGGTATTGCTACAGGACTCGTCCTTCAGCTCGGTTAATATACACCTAGGTGTTCCCTGTAAATTATCTCTGTTTGTATTTGTCCAACATCCATCATGCCATTCTATTCGTCTACGATTGTCTCTCTCTTTGAACTTTTCTTTTCGACCTGCATTAATCATCGGCAATTCTTTTCTCAAATCATAACTATTAATTATTTGAAGAACCACACAACCACTTTAGTTTGTGCTTAGCATTCTTGCTTCAAAAAAATGTTGAAAATTGTGGTTCATACTTGTCGCTCATTGTGTTTTTGTCCATCTCAGCAATGAAGAATGGTTTTTCAGGAGTACTATTTATGATGATTAACAAAGGGATTGGTAAAGAATTTTGCACTATGTCACTTGGATTCTGAATCTGTGGGATTCTAAATTTGTCCATGTGGTTGCAGCTGATTCTCTTGAATGGATTTTGTGAGAACCAAACATTTTGTGGTGCCTGCAACTTGAAGCCTATGCTCATCATGTAACACCCCTCACCTGTATTCACTATCAGAATAGGGTTACGAGGTATTACCGATCAATACACATTATTTATCAAACATAACTTATACACTTAAGCATCCATTCTCAAACACCATTCAATCATATTCACTATGTCCCTTATACGGGCCTACGAGGCCTTAAACATGCTTTAGAAGTGGTTCGGGACTAAACCAATAACTTATAAAAATTTTGGAAAATTAGAAAAATTTCAAACATATAAGGGTCACACACCCGTGTCTCAGGCCGTGTGAAAACAGGGCATACATACTGACTTGGGTCACACGGTCGACCACACGCCCGTGTGCTAGGCCATTTGCTAGGCCGTGTCAATCCTGTAGGGTATACTGACTTATGCAACACGGTCAAGTCACACGCCCGTGTGCTAGGCTGTGTGCCATTTAGGTGGTATACTGACTTGTGCCACATGGCCAGTCACATGCCCATATGTGAGGCCGTGTGGAGCATACTGACTTTACTTCAATATCAACACCAGGGGACACACGGCCGTGTATCATGACCGTGTGTCGCACACGGCTGAGACACACGCCCGTGTCTCTTCCCGTGTGGACAAAAATAGGCCATTTGTAAAGCCAATGCCTCTTGAAGTTTCTTCCAAAATCGTGAAGTATTTGAATAACTCACTCAGATTGACCATCCGTCTGTGGGTGAAATGCGATACTGAAATGTAAATTTGTACCCAATGCCTCTTGCAGTTTCTTCCAAAATAGTGAAGTGAATCTCGGATCTCTATCCGAAATAATAGAAGTAGGCACTCTGTGCAATTTCACAACTTCGGAAATATATAACTCAGTGAATCTATCGAGTGAATAGTCTGTACGCACCAGAATGAAATGCGTAGATTTCGTTAATCTGTCAACAACAACCCAGATTGCATCTTTCTTTCTCGGAGTTAAGGGCAAACCCGAAACAAAATCCATAGTTACTCTGTCCCATTTCCACTCAGGAATCATGATAGGCTGTAATAAACCTGACGGCACTTGATGCTCAGCTTTGACTTGCTGACAAATCAAACATTTCGAAACATATTCTAAGATATCTCGTTTCATGCCATGCCACCAATAAAACTGTTTCAAATCATAATACATTTTCATGCTTCCTGGGTGTCTTGATAAATAATTACTATGTGCTTCGTTCAAAATCATCTGAATCAACTCTGAATTTCTCAAAACACACATTCAATCTCTGAATCTCAAACAATCATCGGAATCAACTTGAAACTCTAAATCAGAAATTGACTCACACTGAATCCGTTTTGCTTGTAGTTCATTATCAAACTTTTGAGCTTCATAAATTTGCTGTATAAACATCAGTCTCGCTTTCAACTCGGCTACTAACGAACCATCGTTAGACAAAGCCAAATGTGTGTTCAAAGTACGTAAATCAAACAAGGACTTTTGGCTCAAAGCATCAGCAACTACGTTCACTTTCCCCGGATGATAGTCAAATACCAAGTCATAGTCTTTTAACAATTCTAACCATCTCCATTGTCGTAAATTCAAATCTCTCTTAGTCATCAAATATTTCAAGCTTTTGTGGTCAGTATAAATATGATATTTCTCACCAAACAAATAATGGCGCCAAATTTCAACGTGAAAACAATCGCAGCAAATTCTAAATCATGTGTCGGATAATTATTTTCATGCAGCTTCAACTATCTCGAGGCATAAGCTACTACTTTTCCTTCCTGCATCAAAACATAACCAAGGATATTTAACGATGCATCACTAAAAAATATGAATTCTTTACCCGACTCAGGCTGAACTAACACTGGAGCTTCAGTCAATAAAGCTTTTAACTGGTCGAAACTTTCTGGCATTTGTCTGACCACTCAAACTTAACATCTTTTTGAAGCAATCTTGTCATCAAAATTTCAATCATTGAAAAGCCTTTTACAAACCGTCTATAATATCCCGCTAGTCCCAGAAAACTGCAGACCTCAGAAACATTTCTCGGAGGCTTCCAATCTATAATCGCAGATATCTTACTCGGGTCAACCTGGAAACAATTAGCTGAAACAATATGTCCCAGAAATCCAACCTTTCGTAGCCAAAACTCACATTTGCTAAACTTTGCAAACAACTGTTTATCTCTCAAAGTTTGTAAAACAATTCTCAAATGCTCGGCATGTTCAGATTCATCATGAGAGCAAATTAAGATATCATCAATGAACACAACTATGAGTCGGTCTAAATACTGCCTAAAAATTTGGTTCATCATGTCCATAAAAACAGCAGGTGCATTCATTAGTCCGAAAGGCATAACCAAAAATTCATAATGTCCATACCTTGTTCTAATGTAGTTTTTGGCACATCGGAGTCTTTAACTCGCAACTGGTAATAACCTGGTCTCAAATCGATTTTTTAAAACACTGTTGCCCCTTTTAACTGATCAAACAAACGGTAGAGGGTATTTGTTCTTTATAGTCACTTTATTCAGCTGTCTGTAGTCAATACACATTCTCATCGTGCCATCTTTCTTTTTCACAAACAACACCGGTGCACCTCAGGGAGAGAAAACTCGGTCTAGCAAAACCCTTATTTGTCAACTCTTGCAACTTAGCTTTCAATTCTTTTAACTTTGTCGGGGCCATTCTGTACGGAGCTATTGATATCGGCGTTGTCCCTGGTACTAATTCAATACCAAATTCAACTTCTCTGATAGGTGGTAAACTCGGTAACTCTTCGGGAAATACATCTGGATATTCACACACAACCTGTACTGATTCAATCTTTGCTTCGGTCACTTTTGTATCAAGTACATAGGCAAGGTAAGCTTCACACCTCTTTCTCACAAGTCTTTGAGCTAACGTAGACGAGATCACAACTAGCAAACTATTTAGATCATTAGATTCAATTCTAATAGTCTCATTATTCTGACATTTTAGTTCAATTGTCTTTTGTCTACAATTCACTACAGCACCATGCATCGTTAACCAATCCATACCCAAAATCACATCAAATTCATCGAACAGAAAACAACATCAGATTAGCCAGAAAACAGAAATCCTGATGCATTAACGGACAATTCTTGTAGACTTTGTCAACCAAAACACATTTGCCTAAGGGGTTTGATACTCTAATAAAAAATTCAGTAGACTCTACAGGCAAAGTCTTACTAGATACTAAATTCATGCATATATAAGAATGAGTTGATCCTGGATCTATCAATGCAATCACATTAGTATCAAAGAGAGTGAAAGTACCGGTAATCACGTCTAGCGAGGATGCCTTCTCCCATGCACGGATAGCATAAGCTCGGGAAGGTGCTCATGCCTCAGACCTCACAGTAGAGTCTTTTGTCGCTCTCTGACTACCACTCACATTATATATGGGTGGTCTCCCTCTAACTACAGTATTACTCGGCTTCATACTCTAAGCGTTATCTTTTTCAGCTAACTCAGGGCAATCTCTAATAAAATGATCTAACAATCCACATTTAAAACAAGCCCGATCATTCAATCTACAATCACCAAAATACCGTTTTCCACATTGTCTACATTCGGGTTGATTTGGTTTCGCACTCCCGACACTAACTATCGAGATAGCCGAAGCTTTAAAGCTCGAAAGTTGCCTTTCACGATCTCTGTTTGAATGTCCCATTGATGCACTAGAACAATTAAACGAGTCTCAAAATTTCTTCGATGAAGATTGATACGGCTTACTCATTGATCTTTTTTTTGAGTCTTTAGCATCTGAATCTGCCTTTTTCTTTTCTTTACTAAGATCCTCGACTTTACAAGCCCTCTCAACTTGAACGACAAATTCTTTCAACTCTAGAATTCCAACTAGTAACTTTATATCTTCATTCAATCCATCTACAAATCGTTTGCACATGATTTATTCAGTGGAAACATATTCTCGGGCATACTTACTTAAACGTACGAATTCTCTTTCATACTCAGTGACAGTCATCCGACCTTGTTTTAAATCCAGAAACTCTTTATGCTTTTGATCAAGAAATCTTTGACTGATGTACTTCTTTCGAAATTCAGATTAGAAAAACTCTCAACTAACCCGTTCTCTAGAAACCACAGATATCAACATTTTCCACCAATGGTACGCATTATCTCTCAGCAAGGATACAACACATTTGATACATTCATCATGAGTACAAGACAATTCATCAAATACTCTGATTGTATTTTCGAGCCAGATGTCAGCTCTCTCCGCATCATCATCAACAATAGCCCGAAACTCTTCAGCCCCATATTTCCGAATCTTATCTATTGGCGGCTTGTTCATCCGTATCGGATCTATAACTTGAGGAATAATAGGGATTTGTTGAGGAACAGGTGGGGGTGGAGGTTGTTAAGCAGCAGGATTCGTTCGAACGAACTCCGTAAACCACTCACTCATCATCTGGAAAAAGGCTTGTTTAGCCTCTCCCTCATGGCTACTAGATACAGGCCTAGAGTCAGATTGTGCTACCCTTTGAGCAGGAGCGGCGCGTTACTCTCTACATTGTCAGCTACAGCTATTTCGGGATCCATTACTATATGAAAACACAATTTAACCTATCAGGAATCATCACACTATCGCAGAGTATATATATATGGCATGTATAGCTAGACTCACACACACGTTACGTTAGTCCTAGAATCGACTAAACCGTAGCTCTGATACTAATAAATGTAACACCCCTCACCTGTATTCACTATCAAAATAGGGTTATGAGGTATTACCGAGCAATACACATTATTTATCAAACATAACTTATACATTTAAGCATCCATTCTCAAACACCATTCAATCATATTCATTATGTCCCTTATACGGGCCTACGAGGCCTTAAACATCCTTTAGAAGTTGTTCGGGACTAAACTGATAACTTATAAAAAAATTTGAAACTTAGAAAAATTTCAAACATATAAGGGTCACATGCCCGTGTAAACAGGCCGTGTACCTCACACGGCTCCAGACACGCCCGTGTCTCAGACCGTGTGAAAACAGGGCATACATACTAACTTGGGTCACACGGCCGACTACACGCCCGTGTGTCTACCTTGTGTGCCCTTCGAAGTGGCCACACACGCCCTTGTGCCAGGCTGTGTGCTAGGCCATGTCAATCCTGTAGGGTATACTGACTTATGCAACATGGCCAAGTCACACGCCCATGTGCTAGGCCGTGTGCCATTTAGGGGGTATACTGACTTATGCCACACGGCCGATCACACGCCCGTGTGTGTGGCCGTGTGGAGCATACTGACTTCACTTCAATATCAACACCAGGGGACACACAGTCGTGTAGCATGACCGTGTGTCACACACGGCTGAGTCACACACTCGTGTCTCTGCCCTTGTGGACAAAAATAGTCCATTTGTAAAGCCAATTTGCCACCCTTTTTGCACATACCTACACAAGCTCAAATGGCATCATTTTAAGACACAAATATGCAGCTAAAAGTTCATCAACCAATACATAATCATACCATATTCATTTCAACTAAATTCAATACTCAATTCCATACCATTTCCCTATTCAAATCATAATCCAAAACATACTAAAACAATACGCCATTACCAACAATTTCACCTATCTTCTCTATGCATTTTTCTCGTCATCTTATCATCTATTTTAAACCTCAAATCATATCAATTGACAACTAGCTAAATGAGAAACCATATAACCATCACAACATCCATGACAAACATGCCAAAATACAAGGCCATTTATATACATCATATTTCAGTTACCAAACTCATAAAATAAGCTAACCCAAATGGCCAAATACAC
The DNA here is from genome assembly GCA_025698515.1 of Gossypium sturtianum. Taxonomy (NCBI): domain Eukaryota; kingdom Viridiplantae; phylum Streptophyta; class Magnoliopsida; order Malvales; family Malvaceae; genus Gossypium; species Gossypium sturtianum. Next base: position 96,480,212 of record CM046948.1, read on the forward strand.
ACCAACATTTACATCATTTATGAGCCAAATCTCATGGATAATATCATATCCCAAAACACATCATCATATCACTAGCCTATACATGCCATATACCATATTTACAAAGCACCAAAAGTACCAACAAGTTGATCGATAGTGTGACGATATTCCTGATGATCCCCGAGTCTGAGCTAGCTTTGATTATTAAAACAGGGAAAGAACACACAAAGTAAGCTTTAAAAGCTTAGTAAGCCATATACAATAAAATTACCACATGAATCAACATAATTTCCATCAATAGGTAAACTATGAGTAAACACATATAAGCTCACAAACCTTTCCCAATGTATACATATTCAATATCATAAGTGAATTTATCAAATACTTCCCTTTTCAATACTTGTATGAATCTCATACGTACCTGAGTCACTTAACTCATTCACACATTCTTTCTCGACTTGACTTTTCCCATTGAACCTTTTGGAATTGTTAAGGATACTCGGAAATCACATATAGCTCGTACAATGCCATATCCCAGATATGGTCTTACATGTTATCACATATCGATGCCGATAGCCCAACTATGGTCTTACACGAAATCAAATAACAATGCCAATGTCCCAGACATGGTATTACACGTAATCACATAATGATGCCAATGTCCCAGACATGGTCTTACACATAATCACATCTCGATAATCCTAATGTCATGACATTTGTATCGTATCCTATACTATTTCTGAGGTTCGTACGGGACTTTTGGATATTGTAACCTTGTCGATTCTTTCTCGTATTTAATCATTCGACATTCATAGCAGTTCAATGACAATTAAACATATATAATTCAATTTAAAGACATTTATTTGCATATGAACTTACTTTGTATTCGGAATAAACGGACTGGATCAACTATTCGATAACCTTTGATTTTCCTCGATCTAAATCCGATTTCTTTCGTTCTTGATCTATATACATTCAAAATTAACTCATTTATTCATCAAATCATTCAATTCAGTCCACAAACACATATTTGGGCATTTTTACACTTTAGCCCCTAAAGTTTAACATTTTTACAATTTAGTCCCTATTTCACAAATACACAAAATTCATGAAATTTCATGAAACACAAGCCTAGCCGAATTTCATGTAGGTCCCTAGCAGCCCAACACTTTCATTTATTTCACATTTCAACCCCTCAATTTACACTTTTCACAATTAAACCCCTAATAGGCATTTTTACTCAAAATCACTTAACAAAACTTGTATAGCTATCAACAAATATTCATTTTTCATCATAAAACATTCAAAAGCTCAAGTATTCATCAATGGCACTTCACAAAATCATTAATAACTTCAAAAATTAAGGCATGGGCTAGCTAGAATACAAAGCAACGATCTAAAAAACGTAAAAATCATAAAAAACCGAGCAAAGAACATACCTTAATCAAACATTCAAATGACCGAACCCTAGCCCTCTTTTTTCTCAAGAAAATCGGTTGAAGATGATGAAATGAAGACCAATTTTGATTTTGTTTTACTTAATAATAAGCTTATTTACTAATTTCCAATTTTAACCTTTAATTAAAAATATTCAAAGCATCCATTTAATGCCCTTTTATGTCAAAATCCACTATCAATGGTCTAATAACATCATAAGGACCTTTGGTTTAATGAATCATAGCAATTAAACACTTTTAACAAACAGAATGTAACTTTTTCATTTTACGCGATTTAGTCCTTTAATCAAATTGAGCTATTAAACGATAAAATTAGCTCACTAAAATTTCACACATATATAATAACATGCTGTAAACACCAAAAATAATATTAAAATAATTTTCCAACCTTGGATTTATGGTTTCAAAACCACTGTTCTGATTTAGCTGAAATCGGGCTGTTACACGTTAGTTGTCTAGCTGGGTGGAGGCCTGCTATATAGTTGTAAGTCTTGTCAATATATATTTTTCCAACTCTTTTCAGCATCTGGAAAATTCCTAAATCATTGAATTTTTGGGGTGCCTGGTTTAAGACTAAGGACATGCAAAGGATAATCAACCCTTGCTTATCAGCTATGACTGTTGATTTCTCTTTATTTTGCTATGTGAATTCCTGAATTGATAGACATTCTTCCATTAGATCAGCCATGACTACCATTGTCTCTATTAGTTGGTCTGTGTTGTGCTACTCTTGTGTTCCAGCCTTCTTGGAAGAATTTGAAATTGCTGGAACGGTGAGTTCCATGCTTATCTGATTCTTCGGTTCACTGGCCATTTCCCCCAGCTCTATATCTTCTCTTGCTATAGTTTTGTTCAATTGATCTGGATATTCTTCTATCTGCTGAAATGGATAATATTCTAGGATTTCATTTTCTTCACAAGCATTTATAGTGGCATTCTCTCCTTTGCTCAGTCTAGACTTGACACTTCTTTATGCCTTTCTGAGGGTATACCAATATGGTCGTTATTGTAGTAGGAAAGAACTAGGGTTTCTCCTCGAAGTTGACTTAATTCAAGCATTAATAATCATTGGTTCTCCTGTATCTCCCAATCCTCAGAGACTCGTTCTTTGTAAATATTGACATCGTAATCTAAGCCTTCGTCTGACCACATATAATTGAAATCATCCATTCTCCTGTTGATCAATCTCCTTTATCTACAGCGATTGTTGTTCTAATTTGGAATGTACAGTAAGGTCTTCCTAAAAAAAATAGATAAGTAATAGTGGAATTAGTTAGTTGAATAAATTAAAGATCTGTAACACCCCAAACCTGGCCCAAAACACCACGGCCGAATTCGGAATGTTACTGGGGAAAAATGTTTGGAAAAAAAATTTGGCTTTGAAGACGAAAGAGAATCAGTTTTAAGTTCTAAAACAGTTACTTCATTTAAAAAGGGGTTTGCCGTTCTGAAAATAGTAGTTTGCCGAGAAAACAAAACTTAGAAGGTTGTGTAAAGTTTAAATCATTATATGTATACAAATTTGAGAGAACGGGTGCTTGTGAGTAGTCCGGGTTTGAAAACTTTAATTTGATTTTTAAGTTTTATATGTCTCGAAATCATTCCCAATTATTAATTCGCTAATAATTCTAACTCAAACCATAATAAAAATCTATAAACATTTTAAGCGGCCTTATTACAATAAAAATGTCCCAAAATGTAATGCAAAGTTTAATATGTGAATAGAAATAAACAGCTTTTGCATGGCCACCTCGAATCCACTCTAGCCCGGTCCATCGAATCATGTCTCACCTGCATGGTTTTTGAGAAAAATAGGGTGAGTCAAACCGACTCAGTGCGTAATTAAACCACATGATCCACAAATGGGCTTGACCCCAAATCCACATCAACCACATACCACGCATAATAATGCAATATGTTAACCCAACCCAACCTAGTATCCAACAGCTGCACACCACCCGTATATCCAGCCACCACACACCTGGGGATTACTAAATCGACCCTCCATCCGCTACACACCTTTTTGGCACTCAATGCCGTCCACCTAGTGGTCTAGCCACTGATCCACGTGATTAAAATCACCAATATCCACGATGAGACTCAAGGCCAACATCAATCCACAGTGAGGCTCGAGGCAATCACTAATCCACGTACATAGATGTACACACTTCCCCTTATTCAATATATCCCGAACCCCATGCACATGCAGCATACCATGATGGAATGACAATGTAATCATGTGAACATAACAGATATCCATATATAACATGCTTACAAAGATCCACATATATCCATCCACATTTTAATATAGGAAATGTACTAACTTTGACACGGATTACCCAATATGGGTAACAATACCACCATGACCACTTTATCGGCTACCACACATATCACAAGCATTTGACTAATTAAACAAAGAAGCAAAGTGTATTAACTACACACCGAGAACTGAAGCACTAGACTCTCGATTTCCCTAACGTCCTCACTCGAAGAGACTACAGCGATCTGCTTGTCTCTTTTCGACGCTGGCCCACACCCCGGTGGCCAATCCCGAACCGCTGAAATAGACTGTTTCTTGAACTTAGGGGTAGGGACTACGTGTCCAACCCCTTTCTCTCCTTGGTTGATATTCGAATCCATCAAACAAAGTCTTCGATCAGAAGAGTCGGGTTAATACGTTAATTCAGATCTAAACGAAACCAAACGAATGCTAAAATCAAAAGAACACTCTTACCAAAGTAGACCTAAATCCCGAATGAAACACCCCAAACCCGGCCCACAAGCCCGACCGGATATGGTATGCTTCTTAAGAAAAACTCATTTTTTTGTCGTTTTGTAATAAGATGTGATTTTTGGGGTAAAAGAATAAATTTAAGTACGAACTTGATAAAACCGTTTTTAATACGATTATCGAAAATATTTAATTGATTAGTTGAAATTGATCGTAGCGTAATATAAATTTAAAACGTAAAAGTAACATAACTAATGGCGGCCTTATTACAAAAACATATCCAAAAAAAAAATCCGAAATATATATAAGAAAACGTAGTAAGTTTAATAAAAGTGAAAATTTCAATTTACTGAGTTGAGCAATGGCCACCACGCGATCCTCTTTGACCCGGTCCAAAATCATTGTGTATCACACTGAAATAGTTATCCCACGAAGGGTGAGTCAACAGACTCAATGTGTAACATTATACTAAAAGTCCAATCGATCATAGTAACAAAGTTCATAATATAACAAATCAATAATAATATGATTAAATCACATATACATATAAATGAAATGCAATCCCGAACCCAACTTAGATATCCATCCACACACCACCCGTACCTACCAATCACACCATGGGGATTTCTAAATCGACCCTCCATCCGCTACACACCATCGGCGCGCTTCTGCGATCAACTAGCACATCGCCCTTATAAATTGTGGCATAGCCACGAGATAATTGTGGACAGAGTCACCGAATTTATAGTATATGACCAAGTCACCGGATTCATAATATCGTGACCGAAGTCACCGGATTATGTGGTAAAACCACCGGAACACTTCCCTTTCAATATTGCCCATATGCCCATGCAATAACATATTATTTCAATATCATGCCATATATACCCCATAATCATATCGGAATCGAACGCATTTCATATTATGCATATAGCATTATTTATGATATAAATATCATGCCTTTGAATCATAATCCCAAAATCATAATCAATTATCGAATATGTTTCATATTAAAAACTTACATAGTACGAAGGAAAACGTACCTCAATTCATCGTACCATTGAGTGGTACCCAAAGCTATAATCGTTTATATTTCATTATAAACACATCTATATAAATAAAGCTACTAATCAATTAGATGTTTAGTATAAGTTACACACCTTGCAAACACAAAGAGCGATAGAAACTTTAGGATTTCCGACTCTTGCCTACGTCGCCAGAACCTACATATCACTATGTGAGAAATCGGTTATCACTAAAAGATATGGCCTTTGGCGAATATCATTATCCCTTACCTTGGATTATTCAAATTTGAATGATCTCTTCCTAACGTTGACTACAAGACAACCCCGAAAATCTTCCTTCAAAGGTTTAGCCACGGAGAAATAAGAGGATTAGATTCCTAAAATCGATTAATCCAAAGAAAATAAAGAAAAACCATTGATAGAAAAGCCTTACCCGAACACGATGATCGATTAACCCTTACTAGAACTATCAAGAAATTCGGCCTTAACAACTTAAAAGAAAAGAATGATAATTTTGGCTTTAACAAAAGAAAGAAAAGGAAGGAAAAGAATGATGAAAAGGTATAGGATAATTTTTGGTTATGATAGGAAAAGGGAAGAGAGGAAGAGAATGAAAAAGAAAATAAAAGAGAATGCTTTTGTTGTAAGATGGATTCGGCACTAGAGAGGAAGAAAAGAATGGTAAATGTCTTCAAAGATGACAATATTTTGGTTCCAAAAGAAAGTAAACTTGAGAGGAAAAGAAGAAATAAAAGTATCTATTTGGTCAAAATGCAAAGGCCAAAACAAAGCAAACTTTTTACCAAATGCCTATTGATAAATTCGGTTAAGAGAAATATTTTTGGACAAAGGAAAAATGCACAAATTGACAACTTTTGGTCAACTAAAACCTCCCAAATCCCAAACCAAAAATTCGCCAACACAATAGCCTACACAATCCCCTTTTTCCTCCTTAATTCTTCCCTATCAACCCCATAATTTCCAACACAATTAAACCACTCCCTTAGCCCCTTATGCCGTCTAGGTTCATGGTCACATGACCATGGAAAAGCTTCCAAAACAACACCCACTCTTCAAGCCTCTTGTCCCCTAAACTTTCCTTATCCACTTGATTCCTTACCATAACTCCTAACTTGCCTTTTCCTATTGGTCTACTATCCAAAAATAAAAGAATAGTCCATCTATTAAGGATAAGGTTTGACCGACACTATAGGGAAGAAAACAAAAATTAAAATTCCTCCCAATTGCTAGCTAAAGGATTCGAACCTCTCACCTCATGCATTCACCCATGCACCTTCACCACTTTACCAATAGCTCAACTTATGATCAAAACATCAAATTAATTCTCTTAAGGCCAAACTTGCTTAGTTCCCCTTCTAAGATTAAAATCTAATATTTTCTAAGGCAATCCTTTACATTCTAAAATTCCCAAAGTCCCTAGAACTCATACAAAGAGCACATAACAACAATGCACACATTCAAGCGAAAATTTTCATAACCCCTAAATCCGGGATATTACACCGAAGGCCCTCACTTGAACTTGAAGGTTGTCGAAATCCCTACACGAGCCATGTTAGATTCGGCCTAACATCTATGGACAAAAGAAATGGCCTTTGGTCGAACCAAATACCTTCTTACCTTGATTGATCAAGTCCCGAAAGATCCTTAATACTCCACTACTACTATTCCGATTGAGAAGATTGGTAGGAGATGAACGACAATGTCCCCTTTACAGGCTCTGACAGATTCGGCCAAGAGATATAATTGGAGAAATAAATACAATAGTAGAAGAGAAGAAAGAGTATGAACGAAAAAGAGAAAGGAAATGGTGAATGGGAGATTCGGCCAAGGTATAGAAAAATTGTTCGGCTTTGATGATGAAACAAGTGATGGAAGAAAAGAAGAGAAAGTTTGAGGTTAAGAGGTTCGGCTATAGGAGAAAGTGAAGGAAAAGGTTCGGCTATGGTGAAGATGGAGGGTGTATTTCGACTTTTTAGAGAGTGAAAGAATAACCTTCGGCTTTAGACTATAGTAAAAGAAGAAGACCGAAAATGAATTACTCTTGTTGACACTTTCTAAGCAAGACTAGAGAAGAGAGAAAAATGATTTCAAAAGAAGGAAAAATGACCACACACACTCTACCACACACCTTATTTGGCACCTAAGCCCCTAACCGAACCACTCTCTCTCTTGTAGAAAATGCCACCCCTAGAACCCCACATTCGGCCAACTCTCAAGCCCCTCTCCTCATCCCTTCTTTTCATCCTAAATTTCCTCCCCTTCACCCATTCAAATGAGTTTGACTCATTCAAACCTCATGCCTCACTCTCCACCACATATTCAAAATGTTTGACCCATTCAAACTTCCACCTTCCAAGTGCCATAGTCGAATCCGCTACCTCCTCCCTGCTTGACGCAAAAAGCAACCCAAAATGTTGTCCATGCTACTAGAACCTCCTCCTCCCTTGCAACTCCTTTAACGCAAACTCCCCTGCACCCAAAGTAGCGTCCCCTTGCCACTCCACCACCTCGCTGCTTGTGTCCATGCTCACCACATTTAATCCTTTAAGGCCTAGCTCCCCTTTCTCTCCTCTTAACAACTTTGAACCAAAAATTTTACTAAGGCTCCTACCTAGCCCCAAGGTTTCCCGAAGCCCCCAAACACACTCAAATAGCATACAGAGCATACTAACACATAGATATGAATTAAAATGCAAGACCCCTCAAAATCCCGGATAGTACAGTTCTACCCCTCTTAAAGAAATTTCGACCTCGAAATTACCTGGTCAAAATAGGTGAGGGTATTGCCGTTGCATTGCCTCCTCCGGCTCCCACGAAGCTTCTTCTGATCAATGGTTCCGCCACAACACCTTGACTAGAGGAACTAATTTCTTCCGTAATACCTTCACATCCCGCTCCAAAATCTGAATCGGCTCTTCCTCATAGGATAAGTCTGGTCTCAATTCAACTTCCTCAACTGGCACCACGTGAGATGGATCCGATCGGTAATGACGTAGCATTGATACGTGGAACACATCATGCATCTGCTTCAATTCTGAAGGCAACTCTAACTGATACGCCACTGGTCTAACTCGCTTCAAAATCCGATAAGGCCCTATAAACCTAGGACTCAGCTTACCCTTACGTCCAAATCTCATCACCTTCTTCCACGGCAAAACTTTCAGAAACACCCGATCACCCACGGAAAATTCTATCTCTTTTCGCTTAAGATCCGCATCTGATTGCATGTCGCCGGATGCCTCCTTCAACCGAGCCCGAATTACCCTAACCTTTTCTTCTGATTCCGCCACTATCTCTGGACCCAAAACATGACGCTCACCCAACTCTGTCCAACACGTAGGAGTGCGACACTTCCGTCCATACAATGCTTCATACGGTGCCATCCTAATACTAGCTTGATAACTGTTGTTGTATGCGAACTCTGCTAAGGGTAGAAATTCCTCCCGGCTACCTCTGAAGTCGATAACACATCCCCTCAACATATCTTCCAATACCGAATTACCCTTTCGGGATGGCCATCTGCTTTGCGGATGAAATGCCGTGCTAAAGTCTAATCTGGTGCCCAAAGCCTGATGCAATGCCCTCCAAAACTGCAACGTAAATCTAGGATCCCTATCTGATATTATTGACACTGGCACCCGTGCGTGCGACCTTACAATTTACGCGGATCTGACCGCCAACCTCAGAGAATAGTCGACTCGCCTTTGGTATGAAATGTGCGGACTTCGTCAACCGATCCACAATCACCCATACTGAGTCTTTCTTAGTAGGCGTAAGGGGAAGCCCACTAACGAAATCCATCGTGATTCTCTCCCACTTGCATTGTGGAATCTTCACAGGTTGTAGCAACCCCGAAGGCACCTGGTGTTCAGCTTTGACTTGCTGACACGTCAAACATTTCCCTACAACTTTCGTGACTTCCCGCTTCAGTCCAGGCCACCAAAATTGATCTCGCAGATCCCTATACAACTTACTCTCTCTAGGATGCATAGCGTAAAGGCTACTATGCGATTCCCGAAGAATCTTCTGCCTTAATTCCACATCCTTCGGCATACAAACCCTACCCCAAAAACACAAAACTCCATCGCTGCTCACACTGTAGTCCTGTAATCCCCCATTCTGTACTTGCAGAAGTCTAGCACTCAGAGCCTCATCCACCAACTGTTTCTCTTTTACCTGACTTAACCATGTCGGCTTCACCTGCAACTCCGCTAACAAACTCCCGTCGTCATAAAGACTAAGATGAGTGAGCATCGCCCTCAAATCCGACACTACTTTCTGGCTTAGCGCATCCGCCACCACATTTGCTTTACCCGAATGGTACTCAATCGAGCAATCATAATCCTTTAATAATTCCACCCACCTCCGCTGTCTCAAGTTCGGTTCCTTCGAGTCGTGCAGATACCTTAAACTCTTATGGCCCGTGTAGATCACCGACTTCTCCCCATACAAATAGTGCCTCCACACTTTCAAAGCGAAAACCACTGCAGCCAACTCCAAATCATGCGTCGGATAGTTAACTTCATGTGGTCTCAGCTGCCGAGATGCATAGGCAACCACCTTCCCTTCCTGCATCAGCACACAACCTAACCCCGTATGAGAAGCGTCACAATACACCACAAAATCTTTCCCGCCACAGTGAATTAGAACCTGACCTCTGTCAAAACCCTTTTTAATTTCTCGAAACTCTCCTGCTGCTTGTCTGTCCACACAAAAGGTACCTCCTTCCTCAATAACTTAGTCAAAGGTGCTGCTATCGAAGAAAACCCTTCAACAAACCTCCTATAGTAGCCTGCTAACCCCAAGAAACTGCGAATCTCTGCCATTGACTTAGGTGGTTTCCAATCCAATACCACCTCAATCTTCTGAGGGTCCACTCTTATCCCTTCTGCAGACACCACATGACCCAGAAAAGCAACTTCACTTAACCAAAATTTGCACTTGCTAAATTTGGCGTATAACTTCTTTTCCCTTAAAACCTGCAGCACCACCCGAAGATGCGCATCATGCTCCTCCTTTGACTTGGAATATACTAGGATGTCGTCTATAAACACCACGACGAACTGGTCCAAGTAGGGTTGGAAAACCCGGTTCATCATATCCATGAACGCAGCTGGGGCGTTCGTCAAACCGAATGACATTACTAGGAATTCATAATGCCCGTATCGAGTCTGGAAAGTTGTCTTATTGATATCCGCTTCCTTCACCTTAAGCTGATGATATCCCGACCTCAGATCTATCTTCGAGAAGACCGCAGCCCCTCTGAGCTGATCAAACAAGTCGTCTATCCTTGGCAGCGGATATTTGTTCTTGATCGTCAGTTTATTCAACTGGCGATAATCTATGCACATACGCATAGATCCGTCCTTCTTCTTCACAAATAGAACCGGTGCTCCCCATGGAGACACACTGGGTCGGATAAACCCGCGATCTAGCAACTCTTGGATTTGGGCCTTCAGTTCAACCAACTCCTTTGGTGCCATCCTATAAGGAGCGATGGACACCGGCGCTGTACCCGGCAGCAAGTCAATTCTAAACTCCACCTCACGATCCAGAGGCAACCCTGGAAGTTCTTCCGGAAAAACATCCACAAACTCCCTCACTGTTCTAACCTCCCCCACAGCAGCTTCCTTTTCATCCAGAGCACTCACAAACATTAAGAATGCTATACACCCCTTCTTCACCATCTTCTCCGCCTTAAGAGCAGACACTACATTAGATAGGTAGTCTCTCCTCTCACCTATCACCACAACCTCATTGTCCTCGGGAGTCCTCAATGGCATGCGCTTAGAATCACAGTCTAAATTCGCACGATACCCCACTAGCCAGTCCATGCCTAGTATCAAGTCAAATTCTCCGAACGGCAGCTCCATCAAGTTAGCCGGAAACACTGACCCCTGAACTTCTAAAGGCACGTCTCTAAAAGTTTATCTACCACTCACGATTGCCCTAAAGGACTAAATCTTTGTCATCTTCCTAGAGACAATTTCGGGACTCACATTTAACGTTCGGACACCATGCTAGAAATATATGAGTGTGTCGATCCAACTTCAATTAAAGCAAAGAAAGGTAACCTGTAAGAAAGGAAGGCGTACCCGTTATAACGTCAGGTGCATCCCCCTCCTCACGACGTCTGGCTGCGTAAACCAACCCTGGCTGCCTAGCATCTGCACTCCCAGTACCTCTACCCGGTGCTCCACGACCTCGGCCAGAACCATTCCCTCCACGGTTCGGACCACGACCCCTCGACGCCTGTTGACCACCCCTTCCGGGCTGCACATACCCTTGACCTGCCATTCGAGTCCTATCCATGCCCTGAGGACAGTTCTTAACCAAGTGATCCTTCGACCCACACCTGTAACACTCTTTGTTCCTTCCCCAGCACTCTCCTACATGAGACCTCCCACACTGGGCACACGGTCGAAACTGATTCCCAGCAACTGGCATAGAAACACGAGCAAAACTTTCAACCCTAGGCTTTTTCTGAAAACCCCCAGATGATGCTGACGGTCCAAAACTCCTCTTATTCCTGCCTCTGTCCCTATCCCTATTCTGCCTCTCAGTACGCTTAACCTCTTCCACTATTCTAGCTTTTTCTACCAAAGTGGCAAAGTCCCTTTCTCGCTGAGGAGCGATCAACACCCGTAGCTTATCTCACAGCCCATCCTCAAATCTAACACAGCGCTCGTAATCAGTAGTAATAATTCCCCGAGCATACTGGCTCAGCCGCAAAAATTTTGCCTCATACTCCGCTACCGTCTTACCCCCTTGCACTAAGTTCAGGAATGCCTTCCTCTGTGCATCCACATAACTAGCCCCTACGTATTTCCCCTCAAACTTAATCTTAAAGAAACCCCAATCCACTCGATCTACGGAGTACCTCTCTCGACGGTGAGCCACCACCTGGTAGGCCTCATCCGAAGTAATGAAACAGCGCCCTTCAACTTCTCCTCAGCAGTGCAGTCCAAGTCATCCATGATCCTCTCGACTGCCTCTAACCAATACTCTGCCACATTCGGAGCTACCCCAGAGACACCTCTAAATATCTCAGCTCCATTCGCTCGAAGTCGCTCAGACACGGACTTAGAGCCCCGCATCCATATTAGCTCCGCAACTCTTTCCAAAACCCACGGCGATAGCACGCAACATCGCGTCATCTCTACCCGTTTGATCCTGAAACTCCGCTCCTACGACCGGTGGCGGCGCCTCGTTCTCGATCCACGACGGACCCAGCCCGGTTTCGATCTGACCATCCCGCCTCTACCACACCCACGGGTATTACGACCACGTCCCCTAGAACTCATGTCTAACGTCACGTCTTAATCGAATTAAGAAGTTTTATGCATTAGCTTTCTTTCCACCCATTGATTAAAGGAGTAGTTTTATGGTATAGAATTTGAGTTATTCTTTCAGTAAAGAGCACACATCCCTAAAGTTTAGTCTCTAGAGAGAATACCTAAATTCTATCATCCACAACAATATCCACAATAATGCATCATATATCCACTTCCACTCAATTCATTTATACAGTCAGGGGACTTACCTGGCAGACCTGGGCCGAAAGATTCGAGTGCCATGCCTTTAAAAGTCCATTCCACAGAAAATTTCTTTTAACTAACTTTGAAACACCAAGTTTGAAAATGTTGTGGGCCTCAAAACCCATAGGCCGAGTTTAAAATCTGGGCTCTGATACCAAAATTGTAATACCCCAAACCCGGCCTAAAACACCACGACCGAATTCGGAATGTTACTGGGGAAAAATATTTGAAAAAAATTGGCTTTGAAGACGAAAAAGAATCAGTTTTAAGTTCTAAAACAGTTACTTCATTTAAAAAGGGGTTTGTCGTTCTGAAAATAGTAGTTTGCCGAGAAAACAAAACTTAGAAGGTTGTGTAAAGTTTAAATCATTAGATGTATAAAAATTTGAGAGAACGAGTGCTTGTGAGTAGTCCGAGTTTGAAAACTTTAATTTGCTTTTTAAGTTGTATATGTCTCGAAATTATTCCCAATTATTAATCCGCTAATAATTCTAACTCAAACCATAATAAAAATCCCGAAACATTTTAAGCGGCCTTATTACAATAAAAAATGTCCCAAAATGTAATGCAAAGTTTAATATGTGAATAGAAATAAACAGCTTTTGCATGGCCACCTTGAATCCACTCCAGCCCGGTCCATCGAATCATGTCTCACCTGCATGGTTTTTGAGAAAAATAGGGTGCGTCAAACTGACTCAGTGCGTAATTAAACCACATGATCCACAAATGGGCTTGACCCCAAATCCACATTAACCATATACCACGCATAATAATGCAATATGTTAACCCAACCCAACCTAGTATCCAACCGCTACACACCACCCGTATATCCGGCCACCACACACACGGGATTACTAAATCGACCCTCCATCCGCTACACACCTTTTCAAGCGATCAATCTTTGTCCATCTAGTGGTCTAGCCACTGATCCACGTGATTAAAATCACCAATATCCACGATGAGACTCAAGGCCAACATCGATCCACAGTGAGGCTCGAGGCCATCACTAATCCACGTACATAGATGTACACACTTCCCCTTATTTAATATATCCCGAACCCCATGCACATGCAGCATACCATGATGGAATGACAATGTAATCATGTGAACATAACGGATATCCATATATAACATGCTTACAAAGATCCACATATATCCATCCACATTTTAATATAGGAAATGTACTAACCTGATTACCGGATTACCCAATATGGGTAACAATACCACCACAGCCACTTTATCAGCAACCACACATATCACAAGCATTTGACTAATTAAACAAAGAAATAGTGTATTAACTACACACCTGAGAACCTGAAGCACTAGACTCTCGATTTCCCTAACGTCCTCACTCGAAGAGACTACAGCAATCTGCTTGTCTCTTTCCGACGCTGGCCAACACCCCAGTGGCCAATCCCGAACTGCTGAAACAGACCGTTTCTTGAACTTAAGGGTAGGGACTACGTGTCCAACCCTTTTCTCTCCTTGGCTGATATTCGAATCCATCAAACAAAGTCTTTGGTCAGAAGACCCGGGTTAATACGTTAATTCAGATATAAACGAAACCAAACGAATGCTAAAATCGAAAGAACACTCTTACCAAAGTAGACCTAAATCCCGAAGGCCCTCACTTGAACTTGAAGGTTGTCGAAATCCCTACACGAGCCATGTTAGATTCGGCCTAACATCTATGGACAAAAGAAATGGCCTTTGGCCGAACCAAATACCTTCTTACCTTGATTGATCAAGTCTCGAAAGATCCTTAATACTCCACTACTACTATTCCGATTGAGACGATTGGTAGGAGATGAACGACAACGTCCCCTTTACAGGCTCTGACAGATTCGGCCAAGAGATATAACTTGAGAAATAAATACAATAGTAGAAGAGAAGAAAGAGTATGAACGAAAAAGAGAAAGGAAATGGTGAATGGGAGATTCGGCCAAGGTATAGAAAAACTATTCGGCTTTGATGATGAAACAAGTGATGGAAGAAAAGAAGAGAAAGTTTGAGGTTAAGAGGTTCGGCTATAGGAGAAAGTGAAGGAAAAGGTTCGGCTATGGTGAAGATGGAGGGTGTATTTCGGCTTTTTAGAGAGTGAAAGAATAACATTCAGCTTTAGACTATAGTAAAAGAAGAAGACCGAAAATGAATTACTCTTGTTGACACTTTCGGCAAGACTAGAGAAGACAGAAAAATGATTTCAAAAGAAGGAAAAATGACCACACACACTCTACCACACACCTTATTTCGGCACCTAAGCCCCCTAACCGAACAACTCTCCTCTTGGCCGAAAATGCCACCCTTAGAACCCCACATTCGCCCAACTCTCAAGCCCCTCTCCTCATCCCTTCTTTTCCTCCTAAATTTCCTCCCCTTCACCCATTCAAATGATTTTGACTCATTCAAACCTCATGCCTCACTCTCCACCACATATTCAAAATGTTTGACCCATTCAAACTTCCACCTTCCAAGTGCCATAGCCGAATCCACTACCTCCTCCCTGCTTGACGCAAAAAGCAACCCAAAATGCTATCCATGCTACTCGAACCTCCTCCTCCCTTGCAACTCCTTTAACGCAAACTCCCCTGCACCCAAAGTAGCGTCCCCTTGCCACTCCACCATCTCACTGCTTGTGTCCATGCTCACCACATTTAATCCCTTAAGGCCTAGCTCCCCTCGCTCTCCTCTTAACAACTTTGAACGAAAAATTTTACTAAGGCTCCTACCTAGCCCCAAGGTTTCCTGAAGCCCCCAAACACACTCAAATAGCATACAGAGCATACTAACACATAGATATGAATTAAAATGCAAGACCCCTCAAAATCCCGGATATTACAAGATCATATTTATAACCTAAAAATTTCCTAATTAGTCTGTTTTAAAGTGCAAAAATTAAAATCGAACTAGTGACGTTGCCTCCCTAGCAACGACACCAACAACTTGACCGCCTCCGGATGTACTAACGTCCAGAGTGTGAATAATACAGTAAAAGATAGGGATATATAAGGCAGCATCTGCAAGTATACGGGTCTAGTTGTAATATAGTTTCAACAAAGTAGGTGAGTACTCCGAGGATCGTACCCAATGGAGGCGAGTGCTAGATTAATTTTAACCTAAATACCGAAAAATCTAGTTAGTACTTTAATTTAGTTATAGTACAAAAGTAAAATAAAAGGAGTTTTTAAGATTTTTATAATAATAAAATAAAATAACATAAAGAAATAAAATTCAAGAGATCAAAGAATAGAATAAATCAAATCTGATTATGGGTGATTAGCTTGCTTCGGTAATCCCCATCAACTGTCGATTTAGGTTCCTCATCAATGAACTAGTCGCTACCCCAGTAGGATCTTCTGATCTTCCATTCAAACAATGAGTTAGCACGAACTACTTGTCTTTCGACCTCACAGTTGAAACTAGTTTGGGGTGACGGTGTTCACGGATAGGGCATACCAATTTTGAGTTAATTATCACCTTGATGACTTCCTAGGGTTGTCAAGCCTAGGATTTAGGTCCTTCCTTTCCCAAACAGTTGATCTGTTGAATAACCCTATAAAACAGTTAACAGATCATACCTCCACTCAGTAATCCCTCATAGAGGGATTACTTCCTTATGGTTTTCATAAACAATATGGAATTGATGTAAAAAGAGAACATGGTAAATGAATTAAGGTGTAGAGTTTAAGAAAATGTCTGATTTGTATTAAAGATGAATATGAATCAACAAAGTTTGATTGTCTTCACAAATCAAATCTCTCGAGATAAATTAAGAACAACTTGAAAATAAATCTAAAAACCTAAAACAAAGAAAATCTGAACTGGAATTAAAAGAAGAAAGGTATACTAAGGAATTGATGTCTTGTAACACCCCTAACCCGTATCCGACGCCGAAACAGGGTTACAGAGCATTACTGAACTTATAAATTAAATAATCATACATTTAATATTCATTTCTCATTCAAAAAAAAACCATTCAAATCCATTCATATGGTCCCTAATACGAGCCTTTGAGGCTCAAAATAAACATTAAAAATGGTTCGGGACTAAACCGAGTAATCAAGAAATTTTTAGGAAAACATTGAAATTTTTCAAAGTGTAGTGGACACACGCCCGTGTGGCCAGGCCATGTGGGCATTCGAAATGGGGACACACAGCCGTGTCCGAACCTGCGTAACTCACTGACTTAGGTCACACGGCCAGACCATACGCCCATGTGCCAGGCCGTTTACCCTTCGAAATGTCCTCACACGTACGTGTGCCAGGCCGTGTGAAAATTAGAGGGTATACTAACTTGTGTCGCACGGCCAAGCCACACGCTCGTGTGCTAGGCCGTGTGAAGCTACTGACTTGTTTTCTATAGAAGTATCAGGGGACCCATGGCCGTGTCACCTGGCTGTGTGTCATACACGACTGAGACACATGCCCGTGTCTCTGCCCGTATGGACAAAAATAGGCCATTTTCCAAGCCATATTTCTCAACCAAAATGGTACAAACCTATACACACATCAATTTGCATAACCATGGCATAAATAGACAATCAAAACCACCCAATATCAAGCTTATAACATGTAATATCCACACATACAACATGATGTCCATAAGAACTTCATTTGACCACATATAATCATGCAATTTATGTAACTCAAACATACCTAAATGGTCAAATACATACATTCATCATTGTGCCTAAAACTTAACATATATGTCACTCAACAATCTCAACCATTTGGTACCCAAAATCCCAATTCACAAGCAAGGCATTCACATGGCATCCATACACAATATATAATAAGGCCATTTACATAAATATATACATAACAAAATATACCAAAACAAGCCAAATCAAATGGCCAAAGTCATGACCAAAACATAGAGGCTACATTAGCCACCATAACCTATACATGCCATTAAACCGAAATATAAACTCCAAAGTACCAAAATAAGAGTTTGATAGTGTGATGCAATCTCCGACAACTTCCAATCCGAACAAGCTTCCGAAGCACTACAAAATACGGAAAATAAAATAGAGTAAGAAATTAAGCTTAGTAAGTTTGTATAACTATAAATACAATTTACCAATCAACCACAATCTAGGTAAGTACCATTTAAGGCATAATACAACTCAATTTGGCCCAAAAATCTAACACATAATCATCAACCATGTTAGCCATGTATTCATATGTCAAATATAAACCACTTCTTGTATTTCACATAAATACTTGTACTAGTTTGTATCGAACTCGTATAACTTCGTAACAACACTGTGCCCGTTGAACCACTTGGGATAATATCATATACGCGGGTATCTCGCACATTAAGTTCCAATACGTGGTCAAAACCACCATTATCTCATATCTCGTATCAATGCTCTCTCTCGAGCCATAACTGGGTCTACCCACAAAAGCTGTTAGTCATGACGTAGCTACACAGTGCTACTCACACAAGCTGTAAAGTAACCACAACACATGCTAGAAACTTAGCCACCGGTAGGACGTACGAGACCAGCACCCAAAACATGGTAACCCTTAATGACATGTAATTTGTATCCTATCTATTCCTAAGGTTCAACCGGGATCCTTATGTCATCAAAACTTCGTCAAATATTTTAGTGGAGTCGTATCATTACAATTATAATAATAAATGTAATAGCCCGATTTAGGGGCTAGTCAGAATAGTGGTCTCGGGATCACTCATCCAAGATTTGAGAATGTTATTTTCATGGTATATTATGAGTTAGAACATGATAGCATATGTACATGAAAATTTTGATGCTTTAATTTTAGCGATTTCGTGTTTAATCGCGAAAAAGGACTAAATCGCATAAAGTGCGAAAGTTCCATTCTATAAGCTAAAAGTGCCAAATGGCCATAGATTGTAAATTGGAGGTCTTTAGAAGGCAATTAGACCCCCAAATTTAGCATGGCTGGCCATAGGAGACAAAGATGGACAATGTTGGTCAAAGTTGGTGATAGTTGGTGACTTATTTGACTAATATTAATAAAGTAAGGAGAGAAAAAATATATCATCTTTTCTCCTTTCATCTTCCACCAAAAATTAGCAGCAAATAGGGGTTTTGAATGCTCAAAATATCAACAAGCTCTCATCCATTCAAGTAAGTGTTCTAGAGAACTTTTCTTGAAAGTAATTGTACTTTTGAAACCTCTAAAGCTTAAGCTTTCAAAAGAGGGGACTATTGTGCAATATGGCAAAGAGTTTAAAGTTTTGCCATGAGAGCTATTTTAGTTATTGTTGCATTTTTATGGAAGAGAATGAGGCTTAGTTGTTGTATGAACAACTTTTGTGAAAGGTGTTAGCATGAAAACACCAATAAGGACCTTGATGAAAAGGTTACAAATTTTGTAGTAAGTATGTGAAATATTGATTTTTGATGATAGATTTAAGAGTGTTAAATGTTTATCTAGGCTTGTTGAAGGTAGAAATGTAATTAGAGTTTATTTTCGAGCCTAGGGGCAAAATGGTCATTTTGCCAAAGTCTAGGGGCAAAATGGTAATTTTGCTTAAGCATGGTTATTGAAATGCTTGTATTAATGTTGTGATTAAAATTAGCTAATTTGCTATTATAGAGCAAGAGGAGACGAGAATCTACCTCGAACGGGGAAAGAATAAAATCTTGGACTGAACCGAAGAAACTAGCTCATTTTGAAAACGAGGTAAGTTGTATGTGACTTAAACCATATTCATATTAGCATGTTGAGAAATGCTTGGCATTATATTAAAGCATAATGCATTACTAAATTGAGTAGTTATTGTGAATGAGATGTTGGAGTCCTAATTGGGCCATGTTTATTATAGAAACGCTATCATTGAAATATGGAGTAAATAAGGTCCCGTATAAGACCATGTCCGGGACATGGCCTCGGCACCAAGTTGAGATCCTGTATATGACCATATCTGGGATATGGCTTCGGTGATAAACATGGAAATCGTATAAGACCATATCTGGGATATGGCATCGTTACACCTAGAGGTAATCCCATATAAGACCATGTCCGGGATATGGCATTGGTACCTAGAGAAGAGTCCATGTAAGACCACCTCAGGGACGTGGCATTGGCTGTACACTTATAGTAATGGCTATAAACACGTGTCTATGACTATCCCTTGTGAGTGGTGGGATAAGTGGATGAATTTAGAAGTAGAGATGAAAATGATATTTAAGTCATGTGAATGAGTAAATACAGGTACTCTTGACTAGGTCACGAAGAAATAATTACGATGTGTGGCACGGTACGTACTAAGTTAGGGTGAATCGTAAGTAAGCATGGCAAGAAGCCTTGATTTGTGTATGGTTAGATAATACCGTGGATGGATTATTTTTATGAGTATTATTATTGTTTTTTTTATTTCCATGCAACTTACTAAGCTTTATGCTTACCCTTTTTCATTGCCCTTCTTCCTTGTAGTATTGCCAAGGTAACTCGAGGATCGTGACTGTAGGAGTTCGGAAATCACACTATCGGCAGCACTTTGGTATAACAATCTTAGACTTGTTTTGAGTATGGCATGTATAGGACTTGAGTATTTTGTCAAGATGTGATTGTTAGTTAAAGTGTTGGCTATGTAAGTCATTTTGTAAATGGCCCTATGAGTTAGACAAATACTTGGCAAACTCTTTTGTTTAATGAAGATGAAATTCAGGAATTGTGTGTTTATTTCAATAATGTGTATGTTGGATGAGTTCTTAGACTTGCAAAAGGGTTAAAAGTGGTATTTTTTTTAGTAGAGGTATGTTTGTGTGCACCCTTAGGTGGCAATGGCTTGGTATATAGCCTACTAATTGCCCACTTAGTTAGACACACGGGCGTGGGTCTAAATCGTGTGGGAGGCACGGCTAGCCCATGGGCGTGTACCCAGGCCGTGTGAAGTCTGCACCTTGCTCATGAAATTGTAAATGCCCCATGGCCATGATACAAGGGTGTGCCATGGCCATGTGATTTTAGTCAGTGTCAACCACGGGTGGAAGGCACGGGCGTGCTAGGGCCATGTGATTTTAGTCAGTGTCGACCACGGGCACAAGGCACGGGCATGCCTTGAGAGAGCACGGGCGTGTCCCAAGATCTACACGGACGTGTGAGCCCTGCAGTTATCAAATTTTTTTTTAAATTTTGTAAAAATTTGTAAAGTTCTCGGTTTAGTCCTGAACCACTTCCAATGCACATTTTGTGTAATGACCTGAAATTGGGCCTAGTAGGATTGGGCCCATTGGACCTTGAGCGTAAAAGCGTTTTAAAATTTATGGGAATTTGAGAACGGCATTATTTCAAGTTTGACTTATTAGGAGGGTGATTTTGGAATGTTACGGGGTTCTATGAAGTTTCGGGTTCAGATTGGGCCTTAGCAAAATTTTTGTGTTTAAGCACTTTAAGGAGATATAGTAAGTGACCTCAATGTTTATAGAAATAAATAAGTAATGTGCTAGCATAATTGAGCATATGGCAAAGAGGCTATGGCGCCACATGAAGGACTTTAAGGGAAGAGGTTCAAATCCCATAATGTGCAAATTTTGACTATTATTTTTGTACTCTTTCCCTAAGTGTCATTAGCTTGTAAATAAGGCAAGTTGGACTTTTTATTTTTGGCAAGGTGGCTAAGGAAATTAGGAAAGGATGAAGGTAGGAAAGAAATCAAAAGAAAGGGAAAGTATGGGGAACATGTTGGCACAAAGAGAAGAAAGTGTTATGGAAAGTTTTAGGTTGGCAAATTTTGGCCTATTTGCAAAGGCATGGACGGTTTTAGCATAGGGAGGGCTTAGCCGAATTTTCTTTGTCTTTTGGTAAAAACTTTGGTGTTTGTTTTGGCCAAAATTCTTACTTCCAACCTTTTGTGTCATTTTTTTTCTTTCTCTCCAAATTTCTTCTCCTCTTTGCCGAATCTTCAAGCCTTGAGTGTGCATTTTGTTTCTTCTTTTCTTCCTTGTTTGCCGAAAGTACCTAAGTCTTTGAGACCAATTTGTTTCACTCGTTTTCTTTTGGAAAACCGAACTCTCATAAACACTCCTTTTCATCTTTCTTCTCCTTTTTACAAAATTGTCCAACCCTTTCTTCTTCTCAAATCCATATCCTCCATAGCCAAATATCATTGCTCATTTTCCTCTATAACCGAACCCTTCATCCCTTCCTTATCTTTTCTTCTCATCCGTATTAACACTCACTCCTTTGATCAATCTGTGAGTGGTCCTTTTCAAACATTTTATTTTTCTTTCTCTTAATGCCGAATTTATGCCTTGGCTTGGGATGGTCATATTAACCGAGACCATCATTTTATTCTACTCTCTCAAATGAGATCGCTTTCCCTTTTATAGTATTTTAGAGGGAGGCCGAACATCATTCTAGCCTTAAGTTGAACGGTGCAATCGGATCCAACGTTTATAAGGTAAGGAGTTCTTATGAATTATTGATATTATTCAAGATTCGATTGGTTTTTAACGGAGTAATGATTTGAAATAATTGACTATATGTTTTAGGGACTAAATCACTTGATCTATCGACTTGAGATCATACGATTCTAGTGGTAAGCCGATCTTTTCCTTAGTCAATCATCCCATATCAATGTAATATCGATCTAACTAAGATCTAATCGAATGGAGGCTTGTGGTGCCGATTCGAAAGGAAAGGCGAGTGGAGAACTCAAAAGGAGTGGATGTAAGATTCCTACTCCTAAATTCAAGTGAAGGGCAGTATCGGCGGTTCAGGATTTTCCACTGGGTTGTGGACCGTCATCCTGGGAAAATCGACAAATCGTGGTCATTCACGATTCCAAGGGTAAACACCTTAGATCGTTCTTTTTAGAGTTGATTAATAAATCACATATGTCGACTAATCGAGTGTTACGATATCTTAGGTGTCGACGATCAAGAAGGCTTAGTGCTTACTGTAATCAGGTGTGTAATCTCACACCGTTTTTCGTGGGTTTAAGATTGATATCGTATTGGAAACAAATCGCTATGATTAAAATCGTAATATGGTGTAAACATGAAAAATTGGCCTAAAATACATTATTTTGATAAAAGTTATAAAATCGGTAATAACACTGTGAGAATTACGAAATTGCCTCTAAAGGTCTAAATTACGAAAATGCCCTTAATGGGCCGATTTGATATATAGTTAATGGGCCAATTTGATATATTGCTTAATGGGTCGATCTGATATATTGCTTAATGGGCTGATCTGATATATTGCTAAATGGGCCAATTTGATATATGTCTTGATGGGCTGATTTGATATAATGCCCTAATGGGCCGATTTTGCAAAGTGTTAATGGGCCAAATTGTTTGTAATAAATCTCTGAGTTATTAATTATCGTTGTTATATTGTAAATATCATGATTTGATATGTATGATGCATTTACATGACTTTGCATGGGATGGGAAAATGTTGAAGAGAAGTGATTCTAGTGGCACTGCCACAAATATGTTTGATAATTTGATTCGCTATGATTCTGGTGGCTTGACCACAATTTGAATATATTATAAATGGCTAAATGCATCCGATTGGTGTGTTGACGGGGTGGGTTAACTTGATCCCCACAGGTGTGATGGATGGTACGGGTGGTGTGTAGCGGATGGATTATTAGGTTTGTTTGGGATTGCATTACATTCATATGAATTATTTGATACATTATTATGCATAAAGGGGCTAAGGCCCAAAATATTGCTAAATGGGTTTCAGACCCAGTGAACAACGGTAAGGGGGTTATACACTAAGTTCTAGTAACTCACCCCGTTTCCTCATTCCTTTCAGGTAATGCTCAGTGACGGGGACTTGGGCCATGGATGACTCGGTGGAGGCCATACTACAAAAAAAAACGGTTTTATTTGGACTTTGGATTTCTTTTTAGTACACTTAATTACTTTACTATTTTGAGTTAAGGTTGTAATAAGGCCTCTGGATTATTTTTATTTTGTTTTATGTTTGACGTATTTATGTTTTGCTCTAAGTACTTTAAATGAGATTTTTCTAAAAACTTAAATAAACACTTTTCAAAAATGGAGATACAAATGGATTTCATAATAAACTTTCATAAATATTTTAATTCAGAAATCTTCTTTTAAATTATCATCAACACTTTTCAAAAGACATGGTTGTACAATTATTAGCTCAAATTTATCGATTTATCAATCAATCTTCTATTCAGTAATACTTTGTCAAGAATTTTTAAATGGGAAATTTGTTTTACTTAATTTTAAATCATTATCTATTTACGTACGAATGAAAAGGACCTAAAAGCATTTTTCTCCTGTGACATGTTAGATCTGGCCTTAACGCATGGGCCGAGTTTGGGGTGTTACATTTTGGGCCTCGTAGGCTCGTATTAGGGACTTTATGATTGAATACAAATGTTTTTAAATTGGACAAAAATTTATGACTCGGATTTATGTGAATGCTTGTGTTGTAAGTTCGGTAATGCCTCGTACCTTGTTCCGGTGTTGAATACGGGTAAGGGGTGTTACATTTATTGGTATCAGAGCTACGATTTAGTTGATTCTCAGACTAATGTAGCGTAAGTACGAGTCTAGCTATACATGCCATATGTAAGAGTGTCTGAGTAATGATAGTGTGACGGCTCCTGACGTATAAATTCGTGTTTTATGTAGTAGATTAATTCTGATCCAGACCGAACTGTAGCTGATGATGCTGCGAGTAATGTGCCGGCTCCCGCTCAAGGTACCGCGCCAGCTAATAGTAGACCTGAGACTTTGAGTCAGGGGGAAGAGGTTCGAGAAGCCTTTCTCCATATGATGAGCAACTGGTATACTGAGTATACCCGAGCAAATCCTAACGCTCAACCCCCTCCGCCCCCACCAATTCCTCAACCCGCTCTAGTAGCCCCTCAAGTAGTTGAGGCGGTGAGAAAAGAAAGACCTCTGGTGGATAAGATCCGGAAGCAAGGAGCCGAGGAATTTTGGGCGAATAAGGATGATGACCCGGAGAAAGCGAAATTCTGGCTCGAGAATACCATTCAGGTATTCGATGAGTTATCCTGCACGCCTGAGGAGTGCTTAAAGTGTGCGGTGTCTCTCCTGAGAGATTCAGCCTACCAATGGTGGAACACCCTGGTGTCGGTGGTACCAAGGGAGAGAGTTAGTTGGGAATTCTTCCAAGAGGAATACCGGAAGAAGTATATCAGCCAGAGGTTCATCGACCATAAGAGAAAGGAGTTCTTGGAATTGAAGCAAGGCTGTATGTCAGTGACCGACTACGAATAGGAGTTTGTAAGGCTTAGCAAGTATGCACGAGAGTGCATGTCTACGGAAGCCATCATGTGCAAGAGATTCGAGAACGAACTGAATAAAGATATCCGTCTATACGTGGGAGTTCTCGAATTAAAGGAGTTTGTAGCGTTGGTGGATAGGGCCTGTAAAGCTGAAGAATTGGCTAAAGAGAAGAGAAGAGCTGAATACGAGTCTCGTGACTCGAGGAAGAGACAACTGAACAAGTGTCACC
Organism: Gossypium sturtianum; assembly: GCA_025698515.1. Classification (NCBI taxonomy): domain Eukaryota; kingdom Viridiplantae; phylum Streptophyta; class Magnoliopsida; order Malvales; family Malvaceae; genus Gossypium; species Gossypium sturtianum. The sequence continues at coordinate 96,505,431 of CM046948.1, forward strand.
AATCCTCATCTAAGAAATCGAGGGATTTCACTACTCGATCGGTCACTTCAGAGGGGTTTTCAACCTGAAATAAAGGCAAGCGACTCTCAAGATCAAAATGGCACACTACATCAGTTCCTAGTGTGGGCAACGTTTGACCAAATAGACCTGAATGCCCTCAGTGTGGCAGGCACCATTCTGGTGAGTGTAGAGCTAATGAGAAAGCTTGTTTCAGATGTGGGTCCTTAGACCATTTTATCAGAAACTATCCTGAGGTAGACGAGAAAGGAAGGCCTCAGAATGCGTGATCGGGAAGTACCACAAGGGGAAGACCATTGCGAAACCCGGGGATTGATATGGGAAGCAAGAATCCACCCAGAGAGCAAGCTGCTAAAGTTGAGGGTAGAGCACCGGCGAGGACATATGCCATTCGTGCTCGTGACGAGGCATCTTCCCCCGACGTGATCATGGGTATCTTTTCTCTCCATAATACTCGTGTTATAGCTTTAATTGACCCGGGATCTACTCACTCATACATATGCATGAAATTAGTCTCTAGCATGAGCATGCCTATAGAGCCTACCGAATTCATTATAAGAGTATCTAATCCCCTAGGTAAGTGTGTGTTGGTTGATAGAGTTTGCAAAGGGTGCCCTTTGATGATTAAGGGTCGTTGTTTCCCAGTCGATCTTATGTTATTATCGTTTGACGAATTTGATGTCATTCTCGGGATGGATTGGTTAGTTACCCATAGTGTAATTGTGAATTGTGGGAAGAAGTATATCGAGTTGAGAGATGAAAATGGTAATTTTATTCGTGTTTAATCAGATAAGCTGGATAGGTCACCAATAGTGGTATCAACCCTGTCAGCTCAGAGGTACCTAAGGAAGGGGTATGAGGCTTACCTTGCCTTGGTGTTGAACACTAAAGAGGCGAGTTGAAAATTGAGTCGGTTACCCATAGTATGCGCAGTACCTAGATGTTTTCCGAGAAGAGTTGCACAGGCTACCTGCTTTGGATAGAGAGATTGAATTTGGGATTGAATTATCTCCGGGTACTGCCCCTATTTCTATCGCTCCCTATAGAATGGCCCCAACCGAACTGAAAGAGTTGAAAGCACAGTTGCAAGAATTAATAGATAAAGGTTTTGCGAGGCCGAGTTTTTCTTCGTGGGGTGCACCCGTCCTATTTGTGAAGAAGAAAGATGGTTCCATGAGACTATGTATACACTATCGACAACTCAACAAGGTGACAGTGAAGAATAAATACCCATTGCCGAGGATTGACGATCTATTTGATCAATTGAAGGGAGCTACAATATTTTCCAAGATAGATCTAAGGTCAGGGTACTATCTGTTGAGAGTCAAGGACTCGGATGTGCCGAAAACCGCATTTAGAACTCGGTACGGCCACTATTAATTTTTGGTCATGCCTTTTGGTCTAACAAATGCCCCCGCTATCTTCATGGATTTGATGAATCGTATTTTTCGACCGTACTTGGATAGGTTTGTTGTGGTCTTTATCGATGACATTCTGATCTACTCTCAAGATGAGAATGATCATGCAGAGCATTTGAGTATGGTTCTACAAGTTATGAGAGAAAAACAATTGTATGGAAAATTCAGTAAGAGTGAATTTTGGCTCATGGAAGTGGGATTTTTGGGGCATATTGTCTCTGGAGAAGGGATTAGAGTCGACCCGAGTAAGATTTCGGCAATTATCGAATGGAAATCGTCGAGGAGCGTAACTGAAGTGAGGAGTTTTCTAGGCCTAGCAGGCTATTATAGGCATTTTGTCAAGGGGTTTTCCATGATAGCTACCCCGATGACGAGACTTTTATAGAAAGATGTAAAGTTATTTCGACGAGAAAAGTGTCAACAGAGTTCGAGGCTCAAGACATCTTTGTTGGTGAGGCTCCTATTTTGGTGTAACCAGAACTGGGAAAAGAATTTGTGGTTTATAGTGATGCGTCCTTGAATGGGTTGTGTTGTGTACTTATGCAAGAGGGTAAAGTGATTGCATACGCCTCTAGACAATTGAAGTTGCACGAGAAGAACTACCTGACTCATGATTTAGAATTGGCCGCAATTGTGTTTGCGTTTAAAATTTGGAGACATCATTTATATGGTGAAAGTTGTCAGATTTTCACTGACCATAAGAGCCTAAAATATTTGATGACTCAAAAGGAATTGAATTTGAGGCAACGGAGATGGTTAGAGCTGATTAAAGATTATGAGTTGGTAATAGACTACAATCCGGGAAATGTCAATGTAGTCACCGACGCTTTGAGCATAAAATCTTTGTTTGCACTAAAAGCCATGAATACTCAGATGACCTTGTTAGATGATGGTTCTGTTTTAGCCGAGTTGAGGGCTAAACCATTGTTTCTCCAGGAGATTTGTGAAGCTCAGAAGAATGATAACAGTTTGCAAGCCAAGAGAGTTTTATGTGAGTCGAACGTTGAGACAGACTTTCGAGTAAATCTTGATGGATATCTAACATTTCGAGATTGAGTCTCTGTACCCAGGAATGATGACCTTATCCGCAAAATTTTGCACGAAGCACATAATGGATGTTTGAATGTACACCCAGGCAATACGAAGATGTACCATGATTTGAGAAAATGGTACTAGTGGCTTGGTATGAAGAAAGATATTTCCGAGTTTGTATCGAAATGCCTAATTTGTCAACAAGTGAAGGCTGGACATCAAGTACCTTCGGGTTTACTTCAGCCCATTATGGTTCCTGAATGGAAATGGGACCGTATTGCTATGGACTTCGTGACGGGTTTACCATTGACTCCAAAGAAAAAAGATGCAGTGTGGGTAGTGGTTGATAGACTCACTAAGTCAGCCCACTTTATACCAGTGCGAGTCGACTATTCGCTCGACAATTGGCAGATTTGTATATGTCTGAGATAGTAAGACTTCATGGTGTACCATTGTCGATCATTTCAGATACAGATCTGAGATTCACGTCACGGTTTTGGAAAGAGTTACAAGAATCATTAGGCACGAAATTGAGTTTCAGTACAGCTTTTCATCCACAAACTGATAGACAGTCAGAGAGGGCAATTCAGATACTAGAAGACATGCTTCGGTTTTGTGTTTTGGAATTCCATGGTAATTGGGAGAAATACTTGCCATTGGTGGAATTTTCCTATAACAACAACTTTCAATCAAGTTTGAAGATGGAACCTTATGAGGCCTTATATGGGCGTAAATGTCGAACGCCCTTGTATTGGTCAGAACTCAGAGAGAAACAGATACACGGGGTTGACTTGGTTAAGGAAACTGAAGATAAAGTAAAAGTGTTACGTGATTTGTTTGAAAGTCGCCTCGAGATAGATGAAGTCCTATTCGGATTTAAAAGGAAAGAAATAGAATTCAAAGTTGGTGATAAAGTGTTCTTGAAAGTATCAACTTGGAGGAAAGTCCTTAGATTTGGCCGAAAGGGCAAGTTAAGTCCGCGCTTTATTGGACCTTATGATGTTACCGAGAGGATAGGACCGGTAGCTTATCGGTTAGCCTTGCCACTTGATCTGGAAATAATTCACGACGTCTTTCATGTGTCTATGTTGCGCTGATACTGTTCAGACCCTTCACATGTTATAGAGCCGACAGAGGTAGAGATACAACCGGATTTAACGTATGGAGAAGAACCAGTTAGAATTTTGGCTCGTAAAGTCAAACAGTTAAGGAACAAAAGCATAGCCCTAGTGAAAGTCCTATGGCAAAGGCACGGTATAGAAGAGGCTACATGGGAGTCCGAGGAAACAATGAGAAACCAATACCCCAATCTCTTCACCGGTAAGATTTTCGAGGACGAAAATCCTTAAGAGGGGGAGAATTGTAACAGCCCGATTTAGGGGCTAGTCAGAATAGTGGTCTCAGGATCACTCATCTGAGATTTTAGAAATTTATTTTCATGATATATTATGAGTTAGAACATGATAGCATATGTACATGAAAATTTTGATGCTTTAATTTTAGCGATTTCGTGTTTAATCGCGAAAAAGGACTAAATTGCACAAAGTGTGAAAGTTCCATTCTATAAGCTAAAAGTGCCAAATGGCCATAGATTGTAAATTGGAGGTCTTTAAAAGGCAATTAGACCCCCAAATTTAGCATGGCCGGCCATAGGAGACAAAGATGGACAATGTTGGTCAAAGTTGGTGATAGTTGGTGACTTATTTGACTAATATTAATAAAGTAAGGAGAGAAAAAGATATCATCTTTTCTCCTTTCATCTTCCACCGAAAATTAGCAGCAAATAGGGGTTTTGAATGCTCAAAATTTCAGCAAGCTCTCATCCATTCAAGTAAGTGTTCTAGAAAACTTTTCTTGAAAATAATTGTACTTTTGAAACCCTTAAAGCTTAAGCTTTCAAATGAGGGGACAATTGTGAAATATGGAAAAGAGTTTAATGTTTTGCCATGAGAGCTATTTTAGTTATTGTTGCATTTTTATGGAAGAGAATGAGGTTTAGTTGTTGTATGAACAACTTTTGTGAAAGGTGTTAGCATGAAAACACCAATAAGGACCTTGATGAAAAGGTTACAAATTTTGTAGTAAGTATGTGAAATATTGATTTTTGATGATAGCTTTAAGAGCATTAAATTTTTATCTAGGCTTGTTGAAGGTAGAAATGTGATTAGAATTTATTTCCGAGCCTAGGGGCAAAATGGTCATTTTGCCAAAGTCTAGGGGCAAAATGGTAATTTTGCTTAAGGATGGTTATTGAAATGTTTGTATTAATGTAGTGATTAAAATGAGCTAATTTGCTAATATAAAGCAAGAGGAGACGAGAATCCGCCTTGAACGGGGAAAGAATAAAGTCTTGGACTGAACCGAAGAAACTAGCTCATTTTGAAAACGAGGTAAGTTGTATGTGACTTAAACAATATTCATATTAGCATGTTGAGAAATGCTTGGCATTATATTAAAGCATAATGCATTACTAAATTGAGTAGTTAATGTGAATGAGATGTTGGAGTCCTAATTGGGCCATGTTGATTATAGAAACGCTATCATTGAAATATGGAATAAATAAAGTCCCGTATAAGACCATGTCCGGGACATGGCCTCGGCACCGAGTTGAGATCTCGTATAAGACCATATCCAAGATATGGCTTCAGCGATAAACATGGTGGCACGGTACGTACTAAGTAAGGGCGAATCGTAAGTAAGCATGGCAGAAGCCTTGATTTGTGTATGGTTAGATAATACCATGGATGGATTATTTTTATGAGTATTATGATTGTTTTTTTATTTCCATGAAACTTACTAAGCTTTATGCTTACCCTTTTTCATTGCCCTTCTTCCTTGTAGTATTGCCAAGGTAACTCGAGGATCGTGACTGCAGGAGTTCGAAAATCACACTATCAGCAGCACTTTGGTATAACAATCTTAGACTTGTTTTGAGTATGGCATGTATAGGACTTGAGTATTTTGTCAAGATGTGATTGCTAGTTAAAGTGTTGGCTTTGTAAGTCATTTTGTAAATGGCCCTATCAGTTAGACAAATACTTGGCAAACTCTTTTGTTTAGTGAAGATGAAATTCATGAATTGTGTGTTTATTTCAATAATGTGTATGTTGGATGAGTTCTTAGACTTACAAAAGGGTTAGGAGTGGTATTGTTTTGAGTAGAGGTATGTTTGTGTGCACCCTTAGGTGGCAATGGCTTGATATATAGCCTACTAATTGCCCACTTAGTTAGACGCACGGGCGTGGGTCTAAACTGTGTGGGAGGCACGGCTAGCCCATGGGCGTGTACCCAGGCCGTGTGAAGTCTGCACCTTGCTAATGAAATTGTAAATGCCCCACGGCCATGATACACGGGCGTGCCATGGCCATGTGATTTTAGTCAGTGTCGACCACGGGCACAAGGCACGGGCATGCCTTGAGAGAGCACGGGCGTGTCCCAAGGTCTACACGGGCGTGTGAGCCCTGCAGTTAGCAAATTTTTTTTTAAGTTTTGTAAAAATTTCTAAAGTTCTCGGTTTAGCCCCGAACCACTTCCAATGCACATTTTGGGCCTCGTAGGCTCGTATTAGGGACTTTATGATTGAATGCTTGTGTTGTAAGTTTGGTAATGCCTCGTCTCCTGTTCCGGTGTTGAATACGGGTAAGGGGTGTTACAATAAAGCATTTAAAACACATATAATTTAATGCTTATTAACATACGAACTTACCTTGAATTAGTACGGAGAAAATTGATCAATTAGTCCACTACTTTTTCTTTTCCCTGATTTAATTCCAAAGGTTGCTTATCTTGATCTATATAAACAAATTGAACTAATTTAATTCTCATACTATTCAATTCAATCCAAAATTCATGTTATGGAAAAATTACCATTTTACCCCTATACTTTTGACTTCTTTAAAATTTAGTCCCTAGGCTCGTAAAATGAAATTTATGCAATTTCACCCCTAATCAAGCCTAGCCGAATTTAATACATGCTCATAGCAGCCCATAAATTTCATAATTTCACACATTTACTACACAATTTACACATTTCTCAATTAAACCCCTAATTGACAAATTTATCAAAAATTCCTTTACAAAAATTGTTTATCTAACAACAACCATTATTTTTCTACCATTAAACTTGAAAACCTTAACATGCACATTAATGGCAAAACTCAAACACTTTAATAATTTCACAAATTAGTCCCCGGGCTAGCTAGATTAAGCTACAACGATCCCGGAAACATAAAACTTAACAAAAACGGAACAAGAATCAATCACCAATTGAGCTTCAAAGATGTCAAACCCTAAGGAGAAAAAATGGCTTCTTTTTCCCTTCACAATCGGTTGAAAGAGAAAAAGAAAAGATGATGCCTTTTAATGTTTTATTTATTTTATCATTTATTTTTTTACCAAATAAACCTTTACAACATTTAAAAATAACAAAATTACCAAGTCATGCTCATCTAGTATCATCTTTAATGGTATAATTACCAATAAGGACCTCCACTTTAAAGTTCTATAGCTATTTAACACTTTTAGCTAATAGAACACAACTTTTGCACTTTACGCGATTTAGTCCTTTTCATCAAATTGAACATGTAAACATTAAAATTTCTTAACAAAAATTTTATACTATAATTCTATCATGCTGTAGATATTAAAATAATATTAAAATAATGTTTTTGACCTCAAATTTGTGGTATCAAAACTACTGTTCTGATTTCACATAAAACAGGTTGTTACAATTCTCCCCCTTAGGAATTTTCGTCCCCAAAAATTGTAACAGTATGAATTTGACCCTAATCAGAACGGTGGTTTCGGGACCACGAATCCGAGTCCGATAAATTTTTAAATATTTTTTTGGTGCTAATTATATGTGATTTATGATGTGTGAAAGTTTCGTATAAAAATTTTATCGTTTGAGTGTTTAATTTAACAAAAAGGACTAAATCGCGTAAAGTGTAAAAGTTGCATACTATAGTGGAAAGTGCTTAAATTATGATGGCTTTCTAATATGGGGTATTAAAAAGGTAATTAGCCCATTTTTAAGTTAGTGGGTGGTATATGACATAAGTAACCTTAAGTTATATATTAGTTTTATTTTATTTGAAAGGTTATATTAGTAATTAAGTAAAATCATATTATATGTTAAAATAAAACAAATGAAATGGCCATTATCATCTTATTTCTCTTGGTCGAATATTGGAGGAAGAAGAAGAACTTGGTTTCTTTTTATTTTCGGCACATATAAGCTCAAATTCAAGGTTAGTTTGATTTCGGTTTTTGTTAATTTTTACGTTTTAGAGATCATTGCTTCGAACATTAGTTGACCCATGTTAGAATTTTTAAATTTGAGCATGTTTGATGTTCAGCCATTGTCATGTTCTTGTAGTTTTTGATGTTTGATGATGTTATATTAAAGTTATGTTAAGGATTAGCATGTTTTGTGTTGGAAATTTTAGTTAATTTGAGTATTTTGGACTAAATTACAAAGAATAAATTTTTGAGGGGCTAAAATGCAAAATAAATGAAAGAAATAGACTTGTATAGTCCCTATGAATATTCGGCCCTTGAGTGGTATAGTGGAATTTTGTGTATTTTGTGTTTTATGCAAATAGGACTAAATTGTAAAAATATGAAACATTAGGGGTAAAATGGTAATTTACCTGTTTATGTGTTTTGGGACTAAATTGAGATGAAATGTGCTTGAATGAGCTAAATTTTAATGTGTTTAGATCAAGAACAAAGAAAAAGCAGTTTGGATCGGAGAAACCTTGAAGGTTATCGAATAAGCTAGGTCTCACGTTGTCCGTCGATAGTCGAGGTAAGTCCTTAAGAGAATATATGTTAAAGAATTAATTATGAACATGGTAAATGATGATATTTGATAATTTTGAGTATAAATCTATGTGATGGCTGAATGTGGTGGTATATTATTGGATTGACTTTATGTTGTTTAATGTAATGTGAATAAGTAAGTTCGGTTTGATATGTGAAAGAAATATGAAGTATCTGAAATGTTTGTGAATTTAGCACTAAGTAATGCGAATTGAATGGTTAATAGTGTTGATATTCGGGCTTGAGCCTAGCGGGCCTTGTCTTGCAGTGAATTATTTCGGGCTTATTGCCTAGCGGGCCTTGTGCGATGAATTATTTTGAGCTTATTGCCTAGCGGGCTTAATGCCGGTGTTCGAACTTGGACTTGGGTCTAGCGGGCTTAATGCCGGTGATATGCTATAAACGGAGAATCCAAAAATCAAACAAGGTGACACATATATAGTGCTATGTGCTAAAAGCTCGGGTAAGAGTTAGCCTACTATATTAGTAAGGAATGAAGTAAGTTAATTTATTATCGTTTTATTTAAGTACGATGTGATAAAGTGGATGATTCTACAAGTATTTTATTTTATAATGTTGAGCTTATCATTAATGTGTATGAACATTATATGTGTGTGAAATTGAGATATATACATGCTTATTACATTGAAGATTCAGTTACAAATGGAAAGATCAATGGTGAAAGAGTTTGAAAGTGTTTGCATATATGTATAAGTAGATATAGGAGATCGATACCTAAGATGTGTTCATGTGACTTGGAATATACGATTAAATATGATATTCATGAGATTTGATAATATATATGTTCATGGTGATATAGTGATAATATTTAAATCAAGGGTATTACTAGTATTCGGCTATGTACATTGTTTTTACATATTGAAATATTTATGTTCAATTCTATAAGCCTGAAGATTTAAAATAGTTAAGTGTATGATCATTACATTTATAGTTGCTTGAGACTTACTAAGCTAGTGAGCTTACTTTGTGTGTGTTCATTGTTCGTTTTATAGATTTTGGTCAAGCTACGGGCTCGAAGGATCGTTGGTGAAGTGAACCACACTATCATCCCTTTTTGGTACTTTTAAGCTAGTTATTTTGAATCAAAGGCATGTATAGGCTAGCTAAATGTTGGAATGATGTTATGTTTATATATATATAATAGCATGCGAAAATGGCTTAAACATTCATTATAAGTTCGGTTTTATTTGTTCTTGACTATGTGATTAAAATGTTTGGTTTCAACAATTCGTCTATGGGTTGTTTCTTTACTTCAAGCTTATGTATTATGCGTTCTATATGATTGCTTGTTTGTAATGCCAATGTTTGTGTTAAATTAGTCAGGTGTTTCGGCATTTAAGTTAATCTTTGCATGTATAAGTCTTGGTAGGTATGTGTTAGTTGAGCATCATTCAGAATTTATGTGTGTGTGTCAACTTTAGTCGATTTACGAAGTATGAATTATATTGAGTAATGCGTGTATGTGTATTCGGCCAAAACTAGGTGATAGTTGCAAATGTAGTTAACATGTTTAAAGAATTAATTGTTTAGGCTCATAGTCGAATATGGAAAATGTGCATAACTATGATGTATACATGTATATATATATTTGGCTTGTGAGATTGCTTAATTTAATTGAGTGCATGAAACTACCAAACTCGGTTTGTGCTAGGTAACGAACATGAAATGTTATAAATGAGACCTTGTATATTCGGCCAAATACATAAGTATGTATGTGATGTGCAATAAGTTACATATATTCGGTTATGTCGGAATAGGTTTTATGCCATATGAAATTGGTCTTAATAGGAAGTATTATGCATTGACATTCGAAGTATACTTACTTAATTAATTAGTTACTAATAGTTTAGTTGTTATAAATTTTATAGATCAAGATCGTTTTGATAAATGTGGTGCATGAAATCTGTATTGTTATGTGATAATGTCATGTCGTAATATACATTGCATGGTCATTTTATGTTCATCGATGATTATATCGTATATGACTTGGATTAATGTATTAAGTATGTGTTACACATGTGTGATTTGTCTGTTTATAATTAAATTATTTGATAAAGATGATCAACTAAGATTTAATCGAGTGAACTGGAGTTTTAACTTACATGGTAATACCCGTAACCCTAATCCGGCGACGGACACGGGTTAGGGGTGTTACATTTGATTGGTATCAGAGCTTACGGTTTAGTCAATTCTAGGACTACCGTAGCGCGTGTAAGTCTAGCTATACATGCCTTTATTATATATACGATAGTGTGGTGACTTCTGACATTTCAAACTATGTTGTATATAGTAAATGGATCCTGAAAGAGCCGTAGCGGATGATGTAGAGAGTGTAGCGCCTGATCGCTCACGTGGATCAGCGCCGGTAGACTCTCGACCTGTTTCGGGTAGCCATGAAGGGGAGGCTAAGCAAGCCTTCTACCAGATGATGAATGAATGGTTCACCGAGTTCATTCAGACTAACCCGGCTGTACAACAACCTCCACCCCCGAATAATCCAACTCCGGCACCTTCCGCACCTCCGATGATAGATCTGATGAGATCTAGTAGGCCTCCCGTTGATAAAATCAGGAAATATGGGGCCGAAGAATTCAAAGCTAATGATGATGATGACGCAGAGCAAGCTGAGATGTGGCTTGATAACACTATTCGGGTACTTGATGAGCTATCCTATACTCCAGATGAATGCCTGAAGTGTGCTATATCTCTACTTCGGGACACTGCATATCACTGGTGGAATACACTAGTATCAGTGGTTCCGAAAGAAAAAGTGACTTGGGATTTCTTCCAGATCGAGTTTCGTAAGAAATATATCAGTCAGAGATTCATCGATCAAAAACAAAAAGAATTTCTGGAACTAAAACAGGGTCGTATGACTGTGACGGAATATGAGCAGAAGTTTGTCAGATTGAGCCGATATGCCCGAGAGTGTGCATCAACTAAAGCTATTATGTGCAAAAGAATTGAAGACGGTCTGAATGAAGACATAAAGTTGCTTGTGGGCATTCTTGAGATCAAAGAGTTCGTGGTACTTGTCGAGCGAGCTTGCAAAGCTGAAGAGCTTGGAAAAGAGAAAAGAAAGGCTGAAATAGAAGCTAGAGACACTCGTAAAAGATCATCGAGTAAGACTTTCCATACCGCGCCTAAGAAGTTCAAAGATGACTTGGTGACATAAAGCTACAGACACTGTCTAGGCGAGATCGACCTCCAGTGGGTTCCCGAGCCACTTCGATGGCTAGTGTTGGCAATGTTCAGCAGAATCGGGTGAGTGCAAGCATTGTGGAAAATGGCATTCTGGGAGTTGTAGATTCCGTGATCGGTCCTGCTTTAAATGTGGATCATCGGACCATTTTATTAGAGAGTGCCCGATGCTAGCCGAGCAAAATACGGCTCAGAACACTAAACCGAGCAACGCGTCAGCACGAGGTAGACCACCCGGATATTCGGGGAATGTAGGTGGCGATCGAGAGAGGAAGCGAAGGACACTGCGATTCGATCGAGGCTCGAGCACCAGCTAGAGCTTATGCTATACGTGCGAGAGGATGCTTCTTCCCGGATGTCATTACGGTACTTTCACACTTTATGATACTCTGTGATTGCATTGATTGATCCCTGGTTCGACTCATTCGTATGTGTGTGAAACTCTAGTATCGATGAAGACTCGCTGTGGAGTCTCTCGAGTTTGTGATTCGTGTGTCCAACCCTTGGGTCGATGTGTACTCGTTGATAAAGTGTGTACAAAGTTACCCGTTGATGATTCGGGTTTACGCTTTCCGGCTAATTTCTTTGTTGTTTCCTTCGATGAGTTCGACATAATTTTGGGAATGGGTAGTTAACTTTGCATGATGCGGTGGTGAATTGCAAAAGAAAGATTGTTGATTTAAGATGCGAGCGGTGAGATCATCCGGGTTGAATCTAATGATCCGAGTGGGTTTACCAGTAGTAATATCCTCGATGTTAGCTCGTAAGTATGTGAGAAAAGGATGTGAAGCTTACTTGGCCTATGTGTTGGATAATAAAGTGTCTGAAAAGCAGATTGAATCCGTACCAGTTGTGTGTGAATACCCAGATGTGTTACCTGAAGAATTACCGGGTTTAACGCCAGTTCGAGAAATAGAGTTTGGTATTGAGTTAGTACCGGGGACGACTCCGATTTCGATAGCTCCGTATCGGATGGCACCTACTGAATTAAAAGAGTTGAAAGCACAGGTGCAAGAGTTGACAAATAGGGGCTTTGCACGACCGAGCTTTTCTCCTTGGGGTGCACCAGTTTTATTTGTGTAAAAGAAAGATGGGACTATGCGAATGTGTATTGATTACCGGCAGTTAAATAAGGTGACAATAAAGAATAAATACCCGTTTCCTCGGATTGATGACTTATTTGATCAGTTAAAAGGGGCTTTAGTGTTTTCGAAAATAGATCTGAGATTGGGTTATTATCAGTTGCGAGTCAGAGATTCTGATGTGTCAAAGACTGCAATTCGGACGAGGTACGGACATTTTGAGTTCCTGGTTATGCCTTTTGGACTTACTAATGCACCTGCTATTTTTATGGATTTGATGAATCAGATTTTCAGACAGTATTTGGATCGGTTTGTGGTAGTGTTTATAGATGATATCCTGATCTACTCCAGAGATGAAACCGAGCATGCCGAGCATTTGAGATCGGTGCTACAAACTTTGCGAGATCGACAGTTGTATACAAAGTTTAGTAAGTGTGAATTTTGGATGAAGGAAGTCAGCTTTTTGGGTCATGTCGTTTCAGCATCAGGCATTCGGGTTGATCCGAATAAAATATAGGCTATACTTGATTGGAAACCACTGAAGAATGTTTCTGAAATTCGAAGTTTTCTAGGACTTGCGGGTTACTATAGACGATTTGTGAAAGGTTTTTATATAATAGCTACCACGTTGACAAAGCTATTACAGAAAGACGTTAAATTTGAATGGTCGGAAAAGTGTCAGAAAAGCTTCGATCAGTTGAAAGCCCTTTTGACCGAAGCTCCAGTGCTAGCTCAGCCTGAATCGGGTAAAGAATTTATTGTTTTTAGTGATGCTTCTTTGAATGGTTTGGGTTGCGTTTTGATGCAGGAAGGCAAAGTCATAGCCTATGCTTCGAGACAATTGAAGCCTCATGAAAGAAATTATCCGACTCATGATCTGGAATTAGCAGCCATTGTTTTCGCATTGAAAATTTGGCGTCATTACTTATTCGGTGAGAAATGTCATGTTTATTCAGATCACAAAAGTCTGAAGTACTTGATGACTCAGAAAGATTTGAACTTGAGACAACGCAGATGGTTAGAGCTGTTGAAGGACTATGAATTAGTGATTGACTACCATCCAGGGAAAGCTAACGTTGTTGCGGATGCCTTAAGTCAAAAATCATTGTTTGCTCTCCGTGCGTTGAACGCACATATGGTTATGTCTGGTGATGGTTCGATCATAGCCGAGATGAAAGCAAGACCGATGTTTATTCAGCAAATTTGTGATGCACAGAAAATTGACAAAGATATGATTACTAGACGAGTTCAGTGTGAAAATGATGCAGAGTCAGAGTTTCGAATTGATGCAAATGATTGTTTGAACTTCAAAGGCCGAATATGTATTCCGAGGAATGTGGATTTGATTCAGATGATTTTGAACGAGGCTCATAATAGTCGACTATCGGTACATCCGGGTAGCACAAAAATGTATAATGATTTGAAACAGTTCTATTGGTGGCACGGCATGAAACAGGATATATACGAATTTGTTTCAAAGTGTTTAATTTGTCGACAAGTAAAAGCCGAGCATCAAGTGCCTTACAGGTTACTTGGTGATCATGATACGAATGGAAATGGGATAGAATCACTATGGATTTTGTATCCGGTTTGCCTATGACAACGAGCAAGAAAGATGCGATGCAGGTTATAGTGGATAGGCTAACCAAATCACTCACTTTGTGCCGGTTAAATGCAGATTATTCGCTCGATAAACTTGTTTGAGTTGTATGTATCTCAAATTGTGAGATTACATGGTGTGCGAGTTCCATTATTTCGAGAGAGATTCGAGATTCACATCGCGATTTTAGAAGAAGTTGCAAGATGCTTTAGGTACTAAACTCTACTTTAGCCATGACCTTTCATCCGCATGTGACAGGCGGTCGATCTGAGCGAACCATTTAGATACTTGAGGACATGTTGAGATGTTGCGTCCTTGAGTTTGAAGGTACGTGGGAAAGATACTTACCTTTGATTGAATTTGCTTATAATAATGATTTTCAATCTAGTATCAAAATGGCACCTTACGAAGCTCTATATGGCGCAAGTGTCGTACACCATTGTCTTTGGACCGAGCTCGGTGAAAATAAGATACACGGGGTTGATTTAATTAAAGAGACAGAACAAAAAGTGGCTATAATCGAGAGATAGTTTGAAAGTCGCCTCGGATCGTCAAAAGTCATCGTTGATTTAAAGCGTAAAGACATTGAGTTCGAGTTCGAGAGGCGGGTATTCTTGAAAGTTTCTCCGTGGAAGAAAGTACTACGATTTGGTCGGAAAGGCAAACTAAGTCCGAGATTCATCAGACCATACGAGATCATCGAACGTATTGGGCCTGTTGCTTATAGATTGAAGTTGCCCTCTGAATTAGAAAAGATACACAACGTATTTCACGTTCCGATGCTTCGTAGATATAGATCATATCCGTCAGATGTGATCGTTTCGTCCAAGATTGAAATTCGATCCGATATGACGTATGAGGAAGAACCGATCCGTATTTTAGCTCGGGAAATGAAAGAGTTGAGAAACAAGAAAATTTCGTTAGTGAAAGTTCTATGGAATCGGCACGGAGTTGAAGAGGCTACGTGGGAGCCTGAGGATTCAATGAGGCAACAATATCCGACTTTGTTTAACGGTAAGATTTTCGGGGACGAAAATCCTTAAAGGGGGGAGAGTTGTAACTGTCTGAATTTGACCCTAATCGGAACGGTGGTTTTGGGACCACGAATCCGAGTCTAAAAAATTTTTAAATATTATTTTTGGTGCTAATTATATGTGATTTATGATGTGTGAAAGTTTCGTATAAAAATTTTATCGTTTGAGTGTTTAATTTAAGAAAAAGGACTAAATCGCATAAAGTGTAAAAGTTGCATACTATAGTGGAAAGTGCTTAAATGATGATGGCTTTCTAATATGGGGTATTAAAAAGGTAATTAGCCCATTTTTAAGTTAGTGGGTGGTACATGACATAAGTAACCTTAAGTTATATATTAGTTTTATTTTATTTGAAAGGTTATTTTAGTAATTAAGTAAAATCATATTATATGTTAAAATAAAACAAATGAAATGGCCATTATCATCTTATTTCTCTTGGCCGAATATTGGAGGAAGAAGAAGAACTTGGTTTCTTTTTATTTTCGGCACATATAAGCTCAAATTCAAGGTTAGTTTGATTTCGGTTTTTGTTAATTTTTACGTTTTTGAGATCGTTGCTTCGAACATTAGTTGACCCATGTTAGAATTTTTAAATTTGAGCATGTTTGATGTTTGGCCATTGTCATGTTCTTGTAGTTTTTGATGTTTGATGATGTTATATTAAAGTTATGTTAAGGATTAGCATGTTTTGTGTTGGAAATTTTAGTGAATTTGAGTATTTTGGACTAAATTACAAAGAATAAATTTTTGAGGGGCTAAAATGCAAAATAAATGAAAGAAATAGACTTGTATAGTCCTTATGAATATTCGGCCCTTGAGTGGTATAGTGGAATTTTGTGTATTTTGTATTTTATGCAAATATGACTAAATTGTAAAAATGTGAAACATTAGGGGTAAAATGGTAATTTGCCTGTTTATGTGTTTTGGGACTAAATTGAGATGAACTGTGCTTGAATGAGCTAAATTCTAATGTGTTTAGATCAAGAACAAAGAAAAATAGATTTGGATCGGGGAAAGGCGAAGGTTATCGAATAGCCGGTCTACGTTGTCCGTTGATAGTCGAGGTAAGTCCTTAGGCAAATATATGTTAAAGAATTAATTATGAACATGGTAAATGATGATATTTGATAATTTTGAGTATAAATCTATGTGATGGCCGAATGTGGTGGTATATTATTAGATTGACTTTATGTTGTTTAATGTAATGTGAATAAGTAAGTTCGGTTTGATATGTGAAAGAAATATGAAGTATACGAAATGTTTGTGAATTTAGCACTAAGTAATGCGAATTGAATGGTTAATAGTGTTGATATTCGGGCTTTGAGCCTAGCAGGCCTTGTGCCGGTGAATTATTTCGGGCTTATTGCCTAGCAGGCCTTGTGCCGGTGAATTATTTCGGGCTTATTGCCTAGCGGGCTTAATCTTTGGTATTCGAACTTGGACTTTGGGTCTAGCGGGCTTAATGCGGTGATATGCTATAAGCGGAGAATCCAAAAATCAAACAAGGTGACACATATATAGTGCTATGTGCTAAAAGCTCGGGTAAGAGTTAGCCTACTATATTAGTAAGGAATGAAGTAAGTTAATTTATTATCGTTTTAGTTAAGTACGATGTGATGAAGTGGATGATTCTACAAGTATTTTATTTTATAATGTTGAGCTTATCATTAATGTGTATGAACATTATATGTGTGTGAAATTGAGATATATACATGCTTATTACATTGAAGATTGATTACAAATGGAAAGATCAATGGTGAAAGAGTTTGAAAGTGTTTGCATATATGTATAAGTAGATATAGGAGATCGATACCTAAGATGTGTTCATGTGACTCGAAATATACGATTAAATATGATATTCATGAGATTTGATAATGTATATGTTCATGGTGATATAATGATAATATTTAAATCAAGGGTATTACTAGTATTCGGCTATGTACATTGTTTTTACATATTGAAATATTTATGTTCAATTCTATAAGCCTGAAGATTTAAAATAGTTAAGTGTATGATCATTACATTTATAGTTGCTTGAGACTTACTAAGCTAGTGAGCTTACTTTGTGTGTGTTCATTGTTCGTTTTATAGATTTTGGTCAAGCTACGGGCTCAAAGGATCGTTGGTGAAGTGAACCACACTATCATCCCTTTTTGGTACTTTTAAGCTAGTTATTTTGAATCAAAGGCATGTATAGGCTAGCTAAATGTTGGAATGATGTTATGTTTATATATATATAATAGCCATGCGAAAATGGCTTAAACATTCATTATAAGTTCGGTTTTATTTGTTCTTGACTATGTGATTAAAGTGTTTGGTTTCAACAATTCGTCTATGGGTTGTTTCTTTACTTCAAGCTTATGTATTATGCGTTCTATATGATTGCTTGTTTGTAATGCCAATGTTTGTGTTAAATTAGTCAGGTGTTTTGGCAATTAAGTTAATCTTTGCATGTATAAGTCAAGGTAGGTATGTGTTACTTGAGCATCATTCGGAATTTATGTATGTGTGTCAACTATAGTCGATTTACGATGTATGAATTATATTGAGTAATGTGTGTATGTGTATTCGGCCAAACCTAGGTGATAGTTGCAAATGCAGTTAACATGTTTAAAGAATTAATTGTTTAGGCTCATAGTCAAATATGGAAAATGTGCATAACTATGATGTATACATGTATATATATATTTGGCTTGTGAGATTGCTTAACTTAATTGAGTGCATGAAACTACCAAACTCGGTTTGTGCTAGGTAACGAACATGAAATGTTATAAATGAGACCTTGTATATTCGGCCAAATACATAAGTATGTATGTGATGTGTAATAAGTTGCATATATTCGGTTATGTGGAAATAGGTTTTATGCCATATGAAATTGGTCTTAATAGGAAGTATTATGCATTGAAATTCGAAGTATACTTAATTAATTAGTTACTAATAGTTTAGTTGTTATAAATTTTATAGATCAAGATCGTTTTGATAAATGTGGTGCATGAAATCTGTATTGTTATGTGATAATGTCATGTCGTAATATACATTGCATGGTCATTTTATGTTCATCGATGATTATATCATATATGACTTGGATTAATGTATTAAGTATGTGTTACACATGTGTGATTTGTCTGTTTATAATTAAATTATTTGATAAAGATGATCAACTAAGATTTAATCGAGTGAACTGAAGTTTTAACTTACGTGGTAATACCCGTAACCCTAATCCGGCGACAGACACGGGTTAGGGGTGTTACAAAAATCTTACCAGAGAATAGGTTAGGGTATTGTGTTCTCAGAGCTTCCTCGGGTTCCCAAGTAGCCTCCTCAATTCTGTGACATTGCCAAAGAACCTTCACTAAGGCTATACTTTTGTTTTTTAACTCTTTAATCTGTCGAGCCAAGATTTTGATCAGTTCTTCGTTATGCGACATGTCGGGCTGAATTTCAATCTCTGTCAGAGAAATTATATGCGAAGGGTCCGATTGGTACCGTCGTAACATGGATACATGAAAAACATTACGAATCTTTTCAAACTCTGACAGTAACTGAAGTTGATATGCCACTGGCCCTATTCTCTCGATAATCTTGTATGGTCCGATAAATCGCGGAATCAACTTTCCTTTGCGACCAAATCGGAGAATTCTTTTCCAAGGTGATACTTTCAAAAACACTTTATCACAAACCTGAAATTCAATATCCCTACGTTTCAAATCTGCATATGATTTCTGTCGATCTGAAGCTATTTTCAAACTGTCACGAATCACTTTCACTTTCTCTTCGGTCTCTCGGATCAAATCAACCCCGTGTATCTTTTTCTCACTGAGCTCGGTCCAGTACAATGGAGTTCGGCATTTACGACCATATAAATCTTCATATGGTGCCATCTTTATGCTCGATTGAAAACTATTATTATATGCGAATTCAACCAACGGTAAATATTTTTCCCAATTACCTTCAAACTCTAAAACACAGCATCGAAGCATAACTTCGAGAATCTGAATCACACTCTTAGAATGACCATCAGTTTGAGGGTGAAATGCAGTGCTAAAATGTAACTACGTACCCAAAGCCTCTTGTAACTTCTTCCAAAATTAGGATGTAAACTGTGGATCCCTATCCGAAATAATAGAGACCAGCACTCTGTGTAATCTGACAATCTCAGAAATATACAACTCGGCTAATCTTTCAAGTGAGAAATCTATACGTACCGGAATAAAATGTGCCAACTTTGTCAAACAATCAACCACAACCCAGATAGAATCTTTCTTTTTCAGAGATAGGGGTAACCCCGTTACGAAATCCATCGTAACTCTATCACATTTCCATTCTGGTATCATCACTGGCTATAATAGTCTTAAAGGCACTTGATGTTCAGCTTTAACCTGTTGACAAATCAAACATCTGGACACAAAGTCAGAAATGTCGCATTTCATACCCGACCACCAGTACATTTGACTCAAATCACTGTACATTTTGTTACTCCCAAGATGAACACATAAGTTGCCACTATGAGCTTCATAGAATTTTCTGTATAAGTTCTATATTTTTTGGCACACAAACTCTACCTCGAAACAACAAACAATTATCGGATCTGATCTGAAACTCTGAATTAGAAGTCGACTCACACTGTACTATTTTAGCTTGCAATTCAGTATCACAATTCTGAGCCTCGTAAATTTGCTATAAAAACATCAGTTTAGCTTTTAACTCAGCTAAGATTGAACCATCATCAGACAAAGTCAATCGCGTACTCATCGCTCACAAAGGAAATAAAGATTTTCTACTCAAAGCATCCGCGACTACATTCGCTTTCTTCGGATGGTAATCAATGACTAAATCATAATCTTTTAACAGTTCAAGCCATCTACACTGTCTCAGATTCAGATCTTTCTGTGACATCAAGTACTTCAAACTTTTGTGATCCGTAAATATGTTGCATTTTTTACCAAACAAATGGTGTCGCCAAATCTTCAATGCAAACATAATAGCAGCCAACTCTTAGTTGTGTGTCGAATAATTCTTTTCATGCGGCTTTAATTGTCTGGAAGCATACGCTATCACTTTGCCTTATTGCATTAGAACACATCCCAAACCGTTCAACGACACATCACTGAAAATCACAAATTCTTTACCCGACTCAGGCTTAACCAAAACTGATGCTTCGATTAACAGTGCTTTCAACTAGTTAAAACTCTGTTGGCATTTCTCAGACCAGTCAAACTTTACATCTTTTTTCAATAACCGAGTCATCGGTGTAGCTATCATTGAGAATCCTTTTACAAATCGCTGATAATAGCTAACTAATCCAAGAAAACATCTGACTACGAATATGTTTCTTGGTGGTTTCCAATCAACAACTGCTGAAATCTTGCTCGTATCAACTCTGATGCCTTTCGCCGATACAATGTGTCCCAAAAATCCAACTTCTCAGAGCCAAAAGTCGCAGTTGCTGAATTTAGCAAATAGTTGTTTATCTCTCAAAGTTTGTAACACAATTCTCAAATACTCGGCATGCTCAGACTCGTCTCGGGAGTATATTAAGATATCATCAATGAACACAACAACAAATATGTCCAAATACGGTCTAAAGATTCGATTCATCAAATCCATAAATACTATCGGGGCGTTAGTTAATCCAAATGGCA
Organism: Gossypium sturtianum; assembly: GCA_025698515.1. Classification (NCBI taxonomy): domain Eukaryota; kingdom Viridiplantae; phylum Streptophyta; class Magnoliopsida; order Malvales; family Malvaceae; genus Gossypium; species Gossypium sturtianum. Next base: position 96,526,302 of record CM046948.1, read on the forward strand.
TAACAAGGAATTCATAGTGTTCGTACCTGGTTCTAAACGTAGTTTTCGGCACATCTGAATCCTTGACCCGTAATTGATAATAACCGAAACGTAAGTCAACCTTTGAGAATACCATTGCACCTTTCAGCTGATCAAACAAATAATTAATTCTCGAAAATGGATACTTATTCTTAATCATAACTTTGTTAACCTGTCGATAATCGATGCACAACCTCATTGATCCATCTTTCTTCTTTACAAACAAAGCTGGTGCACCCCAGGGCGAAAGACTCGGTCGTGCAAAAACTCTATCTGTTAACTCTTGCAATTGAGATTTCAACTCTTTCAAATCTGTAGGAGCCATTCTGTACGGAGCTATCAATATCGGTGATGTTCCCGGTACTAACTCAATAGCAAACTCAACCTCTTTGATCGGTGGCAACCCAGGTAACTCATCTGGAAACACATCTGAATATTCACAAACCACTGGCACTGATTCAATCATTAATTCAAACACCTTTGTATCCAGTACATATGCAAGGTAAGCATTGCAACCTTTTCTCACATACTTCTGCGCTAACATAGCCGATATCACAATAGGCAACTCAATCGAATCATCAGATTTAATACGAAGAGTCTCACCGTCCTGACATTTTAATACAATAAGCTTTCATCTATAGTTTACAACATCATCATGCAGAATCAGCCAATCCATACCCAAAATCACATCAAACTCATTAAACGGTAAAAGTATCAAATCGGCCGAAAAACTGTAACCCCGAGTCATTAAAGGACAATTCTTGCAAACTTTATCAATTAGGACATACTGACCTATGGGGTTCGATACCTTAACCACGGATTCAGTGGACTCTACCGGTAAACTCTTACTAGACACTAAATTCATACATACAAAAGAATGGGTTGTTCCGGGATCAATCAAAGTAATTATATCAGTGTTATAAAGAGAAAATGTACCAGTGATAATATCTGGCGCCGATAAATCTTCGTGAGCACAAATAGCGTAAGATCTTGCTGGCGCTCGTGCCTCGGATCTCACAGTAGAATCATTTGTTGCACCTCGGCTACCACTCATACTTCCAGTATTTCGGGGTAGTCTCCCTCTTACAGCTCTATTGCTCAGTCGAGTAGTCGGAAGTTTGTCTTTCTCAGGTAACTCAGGACAATCACGAATGAAATGCTCCTATGAACCACATCTGAAACATGCTCTGTCATTCATTTGACATTCTCTAAAATTTCATCTACCACACCATTGATAATTAGGTTTGTTGGCTTTAACACTACTAACACTCGCTACTGAAGTGGCTTGAGCTTTTGAACTTGTGTGCTGTTTCCCACGATCTCTGTTGGAATACCCCATTGAAACAGTCGAATGATTTTGAAAATCCTTCAATTTCTTTGACGATGAATGATATGATTTACCCGTTGACCTCTTTCTAGAATCTCTACCCTCAAAATCGGCTCTTATCTTTTCTTTGCTAAGCTCCTTGGCTTTTTGAGCTCTATCAACTAAAACCACAAATTCTTTCAGTTCAAGTATTCTGACTAAAAGCTTAATGTCTTCATTCAACCCGTCTTCAAAATGTTTGCACATAACCACTTCGGTTGGAATGTACTATCGGGCATACTTTCTTAATCTGACAAACTCTCTTTCATACTCGGCTATGTTCATACGACCCTGTTTCAGCTCTACAAATTCCTTGTGCTTTTGATCGAGAAATAGTTGACTTATGTACTTCTTTCTGAACTCTGTCTGAAAGAATTCCCATGTGACACGTTCTCTCGGTACTACAGAGATTAACGTGTTCCACCACTGGTATGCGGCATCTTTCAAAAGGGATACAACACATTTAACACATTTGGTCGGCGTACAGGATAACTCATCAAAAACCTTGATCGTATTCTCAAGCCAAAACTCGGCTCTCTTTGGATCATCATCAACAGTAGCCCTAAACTCTTCTTCCCCATATTTACGGATTTTATCAATGGGCGATTTGCTAATGCGTACAGGTTCTAGAACTTGAGGAGCTATGGGGACCGGTTAGGGAAAAGGCTGGGGTGGATGTTGCTGAGCAGCCGGATTAGTTCAGACAAACTCAGTGAACCACTCATTTATCATTTGGAAGAAGGCTTCCTTGGCCTCTCCTTCATGACCCTCAGATACTGGTCTTGATCTAGATGACGCTGCTCCGCGAACGGAGGCTGGTGCGTTACTTTCTACATCATTGGAGTCTGCACGATAGGAATCCATTACTATATGAAAACATGATTTAAACTGTCAAGAGACATCACACAATCACAGGTTATAAAGTGGCATGTATAGCTAGACCCACATACGCTACGTTAGTCCGAGAATCGACTAAACCGTAGCTTTGATACCAATAATGAAACACCTCTAACCCGTATCCGACGTCGGAACAGGGTTACAGAGTATTACCAGACTTATAAATAAACAATCATACATTTCATATTCAAAACAAAAACCATTCATATGGTCCATAATACGAGCCTTCGAGGCTCAAAATAAACATTAAAAATGGTTCGAGACTAAATCGAGTACTCAAGAAATATTTTGGAAAACATTAAAAATTTTCAAAGTGCAGGGGACACACGCCCGTGTTGCCAGGCCGTGCGGGCATTCAAAATCGGGACACACGTCCGTGTCCCAGCCCGTGTCCGAACACATGTAACTCACTAACTTGGGTCACATGGCCAGACCACATGCCTGTGTACCCTTCGAAATGGCCTCACACATCCGTGTGCTAGGCCGTGTGCTAGGCCGTGTGAAAATTGGAGGGTATACTGACTTGTGCCACACGCCCGTGTGCTAGGCCGTGTGAAGCTACTGACTTGTTTTCTATAGAAGTATCAGGGGACACACGACCGTGTCACCTGGCTGTGTGTCACACATGACTGAGACACATGACCGTGTCTCTGCCCGTATGGACAAAAATAGGCTATTTTCCAAGCCATATTTCTCAACCAAAATGGTACCAACTTACACACACATCAATTTGCATAACCATGGCATAAATAGACAATCAAAACCAACCAATATCAAGCTTATAACATGTAATATCCACACATACAACATGATGTCCATAAGCACTTCATTTGACCATATATAATCATGCAATTTATGTAAATCAAACATACATAAATGGTCAAATACATACATGCATCATTGTGCCTAAAACTTAACATATATGTCACTCATCAATCTCAACCATTTGGTACCCAAAATACCAATTCACAAGCAAGGCATTCACGTGGCATCCATACACCATATATAATAAGGCCATTTACGTAAATATATACATAACAAAATATACCAAAACAAGCCAAATCAAATGGCCAAATTCATGACCAAAACATATAGGCTACATTAGCCAACATAACCTATATATGCCATTTAACCAAAATATAAAGTCTAAAGTACCAAAATAAGTGTTTGATAGTGTGATGCAATCTCTGACAACTTCCAATCTAAACGAGCTTCCGAAGCACTACAAAACACGGAAAATAAAATAGAGTAAGCAATTAAGCTTAGTAAGTTCGTATAACTATAAATACAACTTACCAATCAACCACAATCTAGGTAAGCAACATTTAAGGCATAATACAACTCAATTTGGCCCAAAAGTCTTAAAACATAATCATCAACCATGTTAGCCATGTATTCATATGTCAAATATAAACCACTTCTTGTATTTCACATAAATACCTGTACTAGTTCATATCGAACTCGTATAACCTCGTAACAACACTGTGCCTGTTGAACCACTTGGGATAATATCAGATACGCGGGTATCTGGCACACTAAGTGCCAATACGTGGTCAAAACCACCAGTATTTCATATCTTGTATCAATGCTCTTTCTTGAGCCATAACTGGGTCTGCTCCCACAAGCTGTCAGTCAAGACGTAGCTACACGGTGCTGCTCACACAAGCTGTAAAGTAACCGCAACACATGCCGAAAACTCAGCCACCGATAGGACATACAAGACCAGTACCCAAAACACGGTAACCCCTAATGACATGTCATTTGTATCCTATCTATTCCTAAGGTTTAGCCGGGATCCTTACGTCGTCAAAACTTCGTCGAATATTTTCGTGGAGTCGTATCACTACAAATATAATAATAAAACATTTAAAACTCATATAATTTAATGCTTATTAACATACGAACTTACCTTGAATTAGTACGGAGAAAATTAATCGATTAGTCCACTACTTTGCCTTTTCCCTGATTTAATTCCAAAGAATGTTTTTCTTGATCTATATAAACAAATTTAACTAATTTAATTCTCATACTATCAATTCAATCCAAAATTCATGTTATGGAAAAATTACCATTTTACCCATATACTTTTGACTTCTTTCAAATTTAGTCCCTAGGCTCGTAAAATGAAATTTATGCAATTTCACCCCTAATCAAGCCTAGCCGAATTTAATAATGCTCATAGCAGCCCATAAATTTCACAATTTCACACATTTACTACACAATTTAAACATTTCTCAATTAAACCCCTAATTGACAAATTTATCAAAAATTCCTTTACAAAAATTGTTTATCTAACAACAACCATTATTTTTCTACCATTAAAATTCAAAACCCTAGCATGCACATTAATGGAAAAACTCAAACACTTTAATAATTTCACAAATTAGTCCCCCAGGCTAGCTAGATTAAGCTACAACGATCCCAGAAACATAAAAATTAACAAAAATGGAACAAGAATCACTCACCAATCGAGCTTCAAAGATGTCAAACCCTAAGGAGCAAAAATGGCTTCTTTTTCCCTTCATAATCGGTTGAAGAAGAAAAAGAAAAGATGATGCCTTTTAATGTTTATTTATTTTATCATTTTTTTTACCAAATTAACCTTTACAACATTTAAAAATAACAAAATTAGCAAGCCATGCTCATCCACTATAATCTTTAATGGTCTAATTACCACATAAGGACCTCCACTTTAAAGTTCTATAGCTATTTAACACCTTTAGCTAATACAACACAACTTTCACACTTTACGCGATTTAGTCATTTTCATCAAATTGAACATGTAAACGTTAAAATTTCTTAACGAAAATTTTATACTATAATTCTATCATGCTCTAAATATTAAAATAATATTAATATAAAATTATTGACCTCAGATTTGTTGTCCCAAAACCACTATTTTGATTTCACTGAAAATGGACTGTTACATGTCTATAACATGTGACAAAGGAACCTATTTATAGATTTCAAGTGGCCGTCTTCCTTAACCCTAGGTTAGTTGACGTTCCAAAGCTTTAAGTTTGATTGAACAGACCGAAACGCCCCCTGGCTTGTGTTAGTTTTTGTCCAGATTCGATGTCACGACACACCAGGACCTGTGTCGCATCAAAGGAGTCATTATAATCCTCTTGGGATATCTTCAGGGGTATGTCGTGACACCCTTAGGCTGTGTCACAAAATCGAAGACAGTTGCATGATTTCTTCATTTTGCTCCCTATGTGTAACACCCTAACCCGTATCCATCATTGGAATAATGTTACAGAGTATTACAGTAAAACCGTAACGTAAAAACACATATTTCGAAACATTTCATCAAACATATAAAAATCAGTCCATATTCATGCATTTCGTCCTTTAATTGAGCCCTCGAGGCCTTAGAAACACTTTAGAAATGATTCGGGACTAAATCGGAAACATTTGAAACATTGAGGAAAAAGTTAGAAATTTCAAAACTGCAAGGGTCACACGGCCATGTGACTTGCACGGTTGAGACACATGCCCGTGTCTCAGGCTGTGTAACAATCAAAATAGGGACACACGGTCGTGTCCCAGCCCGTGTTCGTGCCCGTGTAACTCTCTGAGTTGGGTCACACGGCCAAGCCACACGCCCGTGTTCTAGGCCATGTAACACTCGAAATGGCCTCACACGCCCGTGTGCCAGGCCGTGTGCTAGGCCTTGTAACTACCTGACTTGTAACATTTGAAACATACAGGGGACACATGGCCGTGTCGCATGGCTGTGTGTCACACACGGTTGAGACACACGCATGTGTGGACAAGTAATTGGCCAAAATCAAGCCATTTCCTTCACCTATTTCAAGCATGAACCTACAATCCATTTGCACCCTTAACCAAGGCATCCAAATATACCAAAACATACATAAAATGTCCAATTCACTATACCGTTAATCCATTCAACGAATATGCCAATAAGACACCTCAATCACAATCAAACTAACATACCTAAACTTATGCATGATTAGTCATATTCCATACAAACACATCTAGCTCATATCTATCTCAAATCAGTAGCTAACTTGGCCATATTGCAAACATACCTTCACTTACCAAATTGGCTATTCAAACATGCATTACCACACTGCTAAAATAATACATACTAGTATGGCATCTATGTGTACCAGAATGACACAAGCCAACCAACCAACATTAAATAGTACCAAAACAAGTTATACATGCCAATATCAATACTTAGCATTCAACCCAAACTTTACACATAAGTTCACCTATACATGCCATTATAACCTTGACTAGCACATCAAGACCATTGATATAATCGCTGGATAGTGTGATCTCTGACGAGCTTCCAAACCTATCGAGCTTCCAATTATCTGTAAAGTAAGAGAAAAATAACTACGTAAGTAATGAATGCTTATTAAGCTTGTATAAAATTTAAACACAATATTCCATTTCAATACTGAACTTTATAGGATAAATATAAACCTATACCAATGCCATAAGATTTATAAAACTATATAACCATCAACTCACAAATGGGTAAGTCTCTCAACATCACATATACTTTTCATTCATAACATAATATGATTTTATAAGTTGTATTACATAATCATCAACCTTTTCATAAAACTATGAACCATTTCATTTACTTGCTTACCATTCTACTCTAAGTGCTTAGCATAAGTCGAAACAACATTATCAATTCACGAGTTAGTGTACTTATCCACGATATAGGTAAATTCGTCTGTAACATAAGTAGATTTCTCACATATAAGTACATCATTTAATTTATCAATCTTTTTTTTTCATATAACATCTATAAGATCATCTATAATATATGAAATTTACCATCTATGAACATAACCTTTTATTCATTAACATTACCATATCATCATATTATATCCCAATTATGAACTTACCGTTTCATTCCCTTATCTTACCCATTTCATTTGCATAGTACAAAGCATAAGCAAAAACATTAACCATAACCATAAGCTTGGAACAAGCTTAAACATCATCATCATTACACAAATTAGTGCATTTTTACATAACTCTTTTGGGTTCAACCACATGATAAGCCAATTCATAAGGAAATACATCATTTGATTCATACAACCTTTTCATGAATACAACCTTTTCATGAACATAAGCATATTTCCGTTGAAGTTTACCATTTCAATCCTTTTCTTTAATACATGATATAGTTCATTTGAACACTTACCGTTCCTTTCCTTTTCATTAATGCATGATATAGTTCATATAATATTTGATTTAGAGTTACCAGAGTATAACCAGGGGCATGGAAGTGCAACCAGGCATACCGACAAACAGGGGCACATAAGTGCAATCAGGGGTGCCAAAGTACAAACAGGGGCACGTAAGTGCAATCAGGGGTATCGAAGTACAAATAGGGGCACGTAAGTGCAATCAGGTGTACCGAAGTACAAACAGGGGCACGTAATTGCAATCAGGGGTACCAAAGTACAAACAGGGGAACGTAAGTGCAATAAGGGGTACCGAAGTACAAACAGGGGCACATAAGTGCAATCAGGGGTACCGAAGTACAAATAGGGGCACGTAAGTGTAATCATTCAATAATTAACTTTGAACATTTAATTAAAGAACTATATTATAAAAATGCAAGTAGATATTAATTTATGTATTGAAACACTATGAACTTACCTGGCTAAATTATAGAAATGTCAATGTACAGGGGCTATTTGGTAATTTTTCCTTCTCCTCGATTTTCCACTCGTTCTTGATCTAAATTAATAATTTTATTAAATTCATTCAAAACCAATTTATTAAATGCAATTTAGTTGTTTTTTAACATTTTTACAAAATTGCCCTCAACATTTTACTTTTATTTAATTTAGTCACTGAGCCTAAAACATGCAAATTAACAATTTTTATTCAAAACCCATGTCAACCAAATATTCATAGCTTCCATTATAGCCCATATTTGTAAAAATTTCACATCACGTCCTTGTATTTTTAGTATTTCAACAATTTAATCCCTAATCGTTAAATTTATCAAAAATCACTTAACAAAATACTTATAAATAACAACTAATACTTCAAATTCATAATTTAACATCTAAAATCATAAATATTCATTAATGGCAACATTCAAAATCTTTAACAGTTTCAAAAACAAAGGTACAGGCTAGCTGACCTAATTGTAACAATCTTAAAAGCATAAAAATTATTAGAAACAGGTGAAAAATGACTTAGAATAAAGCTCAACTGAAAGTTCTTAAGCTTCAACCATGGAGGTTTCGGTTGATAAGCATGAAAAATGAAAAAGATGACATTGGCTTTCTTTGTTTTTACTTTATTATTATTTTAACATATAAAATCTTTTAATTAAAACATTTTAAAAACATAATATTTCTTATTTTTCCACCCACTAACCGTACATCATAATAATTAAGGTATATTTTCACTTTAAAACCTTCACTTCATACTTTTATAACTATTTAATACAAATAAACTTATGGCGATTAACTTTTGCATCCTTTACAATTTAATCCTTTTCACCTAATTAACCATTTAAACGTCAAAATTTCTTAGCGAAACTTTAAAACAACCTTAATAACACTCCGTAAATATTTATAAAAGTACTTACGACTCAGTTTATAGAAACGAGGTCCCGATACCTCATTTTCTAAAACCACTTAACTTTAGGGTCATACCACTTGAACCTAATTAATCATTCATATAACATAAATTACCATATCATAAACCTTTTTAAAACCATATTTGACTTGTAAGTATTAAATAATAATATTTACGAACTTACTCACTGGATTTGTGGCCCTTAAACCACTGTTTCTAACACCACTTAAAAACGAGTTGTTACATTATGTTTCGACATTGATCATTTTGTGACATAGTGACCAGTATCGGTTTAGTACACCTTCTAATGCTTTCCTGCACACTTACAAAGTTCATTAGTTCACCCTTAATGTAACAGCCCTTCTTAGTTATATCAGAACAGTGGTTTTGGGGTCACAAATTCGATGAGTAAATTATCATTTTATTATTATTTTAAAATCTATAGAATATTAGTAAGGTCGTATTAAAATTTTGTTGAGAAATTTTGTTGTTTGCATGATTAATTAAGTGAAAAGGATTAAATTTTAAAAGTATAAAAGTGGAGTTCTATTAGCTAAGAGGGTCAAATGGCTTTTAAACTTTAATGTGAATGAACTTTAATGGTAATTAGACCATTTGTATGAGTTATTGGATGTGCATGGCAATGTATTAATGTAATTATGGATGTTTTTAAAGGTTAAAATAGTAATTTGGTAATTAAAAGGAAAATTAAGTTAAGAAATGATGAAAACAAGCTATCATATTTTTCTTTTCATACTGTTCTTGCCGAAATCACCATTTGAAGGGGGAAAGAGCTTCGGTTTCTATTTCTTCTTGCATGGTATGCATTCAAGCCCCGTTTTTAATTATTTTTATGTTTTCAGGATCGTTTTAGCTTAATCTAGCTAGCCCAAGGGTCAATTTGTAAAACTGTTAAAAGTTGAGGGGTTTGCCATGAATGTTCTTGAATAAGTTTTGGTGTTTAATGGTAGATTATGAATCTTTGTTGAGAAATAAACAAGTTTTGTAAAGTGATTTTTTATGAGTGTTGGAAATTAGGGACTAAATTGTTAAAGGTATAAATTCTAGTGTTTTAATGTGAAATGATGATAAACATGGGTTGTTTCAGGGTCCCTTGCATGTTTTATTAACATGGATTTTGTTTTAAATTGTTAGATTTTAAGTTATAAGCTTAAGGACTAAATTGTGAAAAAGTTAAAATGTTAGGGGCAACATAGTAATTTTGCATAAATATGAAATGTTGACAAAATTGAATACTAGAGGTATTATATGGATTGAAAGTTTTCTATTTAGATCAAGATAGACCACGTACGGACCTAGAACGAGGCAAAGCAAAAGCTTCGGATTAGCTTGATTTAACCTTCACGCCCTAGTTGTCGAGGTAAGTTCGTATATGGTTATCATTTTAAAGCTATTTCAAATCGTATTTTGTGTTATTTATAATGTCAAATGATCAATGTATAATTAAATCAATGCAATGATGGTTATCGAGTTTCATTGAACCTTAGGAATTCATAGGATACAAATGACATGTCGTTAGGGATTTCATGTTTCGGGTGCTGGTCTTGAATGTCCTACCGGTGGCTGAGGTCCTGCATTTGTTGTGGATACTCCACAGCTCATGTGAGCAGCATCATGTAGCTTACATTTTGACCCACAACTCGTGTGAGCAGGCCCATTTCAAAGCTTGTGTGAGCAATGATGTAAAGTAAAGGTTACGATTATATGTTTAAGCATACTTCGTGTGAGCTTTCCCTTGTATCCGATGATATTCTAGATGGTTCAACGGGTATGAAAAGGAAAGGAAATGGTAAGTGTTCAAGTGAAATGTATCATGTACTTATGAAAAGGAAATGATGACCCAAATGAGATGAACAAATGTGTAAGTTACTCGTTATGGATGAATTCATTTGAACCATGTATAAATGCGCTAACTTGTGTATTTGGTGATGTTGTATCGGCATTGTGCCAAGCTTATGGTAGTTGGTGTTATAATTATGCTATTTACATTATGTAAATGAAATGGTAAGATATATTTCAATTTCTACGAACTTACTAAGCATTATGTGCTTACGTAGTTTCTTTCCTATGCTTTATAGATTATCGGAAGCTCGATCAGTTTGGAAGCTTGTCAGAGATTTATCATAGTATCTAGCATAAATATTTGTAGTTTTTGGTCTTTTGGCCAAGGTTATAATGTCATGTATAGGTGGACTTGTATTGGTATGTATAAGTTGTTTTGGTTGATAACGTTTGATCCTTGCTAGATTATGTTGTTGTAGCAATTTTATGATGCATGTTTTGGAATGGCTCAAATGGCCTGTTTTGTGATGGAATAGTAATGGTCAAGTTGTGGCATGTTTGGTAAGTTTTGGAACTAGTAATTGATGATCAAAATGTGGTAAAATATGCATGTTTAGATAAGTGTTGTTATGTGTATTTGAGGTACCTATAAATGGCATATTGGTAAGTGAAATTAGGGTCTTGTAATGACATATATGTATGTATGTTTAGGGATGGTTTGATGCCTTGTAGGTGTGCACATATGGTTCAAAGGTTTATGCATGAATTGGTGTTGAGAATGCCTTTTTTTTGGTGAATTTTAGGTCCACACGGCCTGAGACACAGGCGTGTGACTCAGCTGTGTGTCTGGCGACACGACCGTGTGTCCCCTGAAGGTCTCTTTGCATACAAGTCAGTGAGTTACACGGCCTAGCACACGGCCTGGCACACGAGTATGTGAAGCAATTTTGAGAGTTACACGGTCTGGCACATGGGCGTGTGACACGGCCGTGTGACCCTACTCAGAGAGTTACATGAGTAAGGACACGGGCTGGGACACGACAGTGTGTCCCTAGTTCAAAGGTTACACGGTCGTGTGACCCTTGTTTCCAAATTTTTGTAACTTTTCATAAACTTTCCAAATGTTTTTAATTTAGTCCCGAATTGTTTCTAAGGTATTTTAGGGCCTCGAGGGCTCGATTTAGGGATGATATGTATGTAAATGATTAATTTATGATATGTTTATGATAATGTTTGAAGTTTATGTTTAACTATTCTATATGTACAGTAATGTTTCGTAAATCTCATCCGACGACGAATATGGGTTAGGGGTATTACATTTAGAGGTATCAGAGCTACGGTTTAGTCAGTTCTCATACTGAACATAGCAAGTATGGAGTCTAGAAATACATGCCATTATATAACCTGTGATAGTGTGATAACTTCTGACTCAAATTGAATTATGTTTTCATATAGATAATATGTCATCCAACCGAGCTGATTCAGATGATGTTGATGGTAATGCGCAAGCCTCCGTTCATGGAGCAGCGTCTAGTTGTAGTAGGCCCGTGTCTAAGGGCCGGGGAGGAGAGGCTAAAGAAACCTTCTTCCAGATGATGTCTGAATGGTTTTCTGAGTTTGTGAGAACAAATCCTATGGCTCAACGACCTCCACCCCCACCTGTACCCCAACCGAAACCCGTAGTTCCTCGGGGTTTGGAACCAGTGCGAGTAAGCAAGCCTCCAGTTGATAAATTTTGAAAGTATAGGTGTAACACCCCTCACCCGTATTCACCATCAGAATAGGGTTACAAGGTATTACCGATCAATTCATAACATATAGCATACATTTATCAACCATAAAGCATTCATTCTCATAAATCGTTTAATACAATCACATTGTCCCTTATAAGGGCCTACGAGGCCTTAAATATGCTTTAGAAGTGGTTCGGGACTAAACCAATAACATACAAAAATCTTGGAAAACTTAGAAAATTTTCAAACATATAGGGGTCACACGCCCGTGTGAACAAACCGTGTGCCTCACACGGCTCCAGAAACGCCCGTGTCTCAGGCCATGTAGAAACAGGGCATACATACTGACTTGGGTCACACAGCCGACCACACGCCCATGTGTCTAGCCCGTTTGCCCTTTGAAGTGGCCACACAGGCCCGTGTGCCTGGCCGTGTACTAGGCCGTGCCAAACCATTAGGGTATACTGACTTATGCAACACGGCCAAGTCACACGCCCATGTGCTAAGCCATGTTCCATTTAGGAGGTATACTGACTTGTGCCACACGGCCAGTCACACGCCCGTGTGTGAGACCTTGTGGAGCATACTGACTTCATTTTAATTTCAACACTAGGGGACACACGGCCGTGTAGCATGACCGTGTGTCACACACGGCTGAGACACACGACCGTCTCTCTGTCCGTGTGGACAAAAATAGGCCATTTGCAAGGCCAATTTGCCACCCTTACTCATGTTTACCTAAACAACCAAAATGTACTATTTCATCATAAAATAGGCAGCCAATTACCATCAATACCAATCTCAAATATGCTATAATATGCCATCTAATTTCATACCTAAATTCACATATACAATTCAATCAAATAACCATTCCACACTTATATCATCAAGCACAATTTCACAAGCACATAACTACTCAAATTACCAACTCCAATCACACCTTATAAATCAATTACCAAACTCAAAATATAACTAGTTGGGCATCTCTAAAACCATAAGCATATTCATGCCAAAACATACTAAAATGAGCCATCACTCATGGCTATATATATACATCCAAAACTCATACATTTGCAAGCCATTTCTAATTGTTAAACACACATCAATATTATCATCATTAACAAGCCAACTCTCATGACTATAAACACAACCAAAATATCACACCTAGCCTATACATGCCATATACCATATATACACCACTCAAAAATACAAATTAAATGTTTGATAGTGCGATGCTATTCCCGACGACTCCCGGATCCAAGCTAGCCTTGATTCACTATAAAACATAGAAAAATAACACAAAGTAAGCTTCATAGCTTAGTAAGCTCGTATGTGAATAACTTAATTCATCATATAAATACAAATCAACCAATTGTACATAACATCACCATATACACATTAACTATAAACCTTTCTCATGTCTCAAACCATGATCAAATACCATCTCATCAAATGTTCTCTATTTAATACTCGAATAGGTTCTGTATGTACATGTATTGCTTCGTATTAACCTCTTTCTCAACCACATCATTCATTTACCCGTTGAACCATTCGGAATTGAAGTCGGATACTCAAGAATCTCAATCGATAAGTACCTATACCATGGCCCGAAGCCAAATCAAGGTAACTTATCCCGAAGTACCTATACCATGGCCCGTAGCCAAATCAAGGTAACTCCTCTCTAAAATACCTATATCATGGCCCGTAGCCAAATCAAGGTATCACTCGCACCCGTAGTACCGATATCGTGGCCCAAAGCCAACACAATAACCTAATGACATGTCACTAGCATTCTAAACTATTCCTAAGGTTCAACTGGGCATTTACACTAGTCGATTTCATCGTCGAACATATCCGTAGAGTTGTATTCACAATTTAAACATCATTCATATCTCATAAGCACAGTTTATTCGATGTCAAAGCATTTAACATATATTTATAATGAAATTTCCACATATGAACTTACATCGAGTACGAAAACGACGAAATGAGTCAATTACTCGATAATCTTGCCTTTTCCCCGATCTAATTCCGGATTCCTCTTTTCTTGATCTAAATATATTCAAAACTAACTTCTTTAATCAACCATTCATTCAATTTAGTCCAAAACATACATTTAGGCCTATTTGCACTTTAGCCTCTAAACTTTCACATTTAATCAATTTAGTCCCTCTTTCACAAATACACAAAATTCACATAATTTCATTAAACTTTCATATAAGTCCCTAGTAGCCCAAAACTTTCATTTATTTCACATTTCAACCACTCAATTTGTATATTTCGCAATTTAATCCTTATTATGCAATTTCATCAAAAATCACTTTACAAAACATGAAAATCTATCATCAAAAATTCATATTTCATCTTTAAACACCAAAGAACACATAAGCTCATCAATGGCAACTCTTAAAATCTTTAACAGTTTCAAAATTAAAGGTACGAGCTAGCTAGAACACAAAGCAACGATATCAAAAACATATAAATCATTAAAAACCGAGTCAAAATCACTTACCAATTAAGAGCACAAGTGACCGAATAAACAAAACCTAGCTTTGGATTTTTCCTTCTTCTCTAAGTTCGGCAATATGATGAAGATGATAACAAATTTTTACTTTTTTTTATTTTATTAAACTTTATTTATCAAATACCAAATTTAGCCTTAATTATAAACATATATAAACATATAATGGATGGCCACAATTGTCCACTTACACTACCAATGGTCTAATATCATCATAAGGACCTTTGGTTTAATAAATCATAGTAATTAAACACCTTTAACAAATAGAATGCAACTTTTGCATTTTACGCGATTAAGTCCTTTTTTCTCAAATTGAGCGACCAATCGATAAAATTAGCTCACGAAATTTTCACACATACATGCTTTCATGCTGTAAACACAAAATAATATTAAAATATTTTTTTGACATTTGATTTGTGGTTTTGAAACCACTTTTTCAATTTAGCTAAAATCGGGTTGTTACAATGGGGCTGAAGAGTTTTGTGTTATAGCCGAAGACGATCTAAAGAAAGTCAATTTCTTGTTAGAAAACACGGTGAGGGTTTTTGATGAATTGTCTTGTACATCGATCGAATGTTTAAAGTTTATTGTTTCTCTGTTGAAACACTTAGCTTATCAGTTGTGGAACACGTTGATCTTGGTAGTACCGAAGGATCGTGTAAATTGGGAATTCTTCCAAATAGAGTTAAGAAAGAAATACATAAGTCAGAGGTTCCTCGACAAGAAACACAAAAAATTTCTTGAATTGAAATAGGGTCGAATGACATTTTTCGAGTATGAGAGATAATTTGTACAAATCAGTAAATATGCTTGAGAGTGTATACCATTTAAGGCTGTCATGTGTACACGGTTTGAAGATAGTTTAAATGAAGATATTAAGTTGCTAGTCGGGATTCTTGAGCTGAAAGAATTCGTAATTCTAGTTGATAGAGCTAAGAAGGCCGAGGAACTTAGCAAGGCAAAAAGAAAGGCAGATTTAGAGGCTCATGATTTAGGAAAATGACTTATGGGAAAATCATTCTCATCTCCATCGAAGAAGTCAAAAGAATTTCATAGTCGTTCATCAGCTACAGTAGGTTATTCTAGAAGAGATAAAGGAAAGCATCATTCGAGCTTGAAACCTCAGGCTACATCTGTAGCGAGTGTGGGCAGTGTCAGGAACAATAAGCCTGGACGTCAACAATGTAATAGAAAGCACTTCGGAGAATGCATATTGAAAGATGGGTCATTTTTTAAAAGCGGTTCTTACGATCATTATCTCAGATACTACCCTGAAAGGTCTGATAAAGAAAAGGCTCAGACTACTCGTTCGAGTAACACAGCTGCGAGAGGGAGACCACCCCGAAATACTAGAAATGCAAGTAATAGTCGAAGTGGAATGAAAGATTCTGCTGTAAGATCTGAGGCACGAGCACCAGCTAGGGCTTACGCGATTCGTGCTCAAGAGGAAGCTTCAACACCTGATGTGATCACCGATACATTTTCTATCTTTGATACTAATGTGATTGACCCGGGGTCAATGCTGTAATAGCCCGATTTTAGTGAAATCAGAATAGTGCAACACCCCTAACCCGTATCCGTCACCAAAATAGGGTTACGGAGCATTACCAGACTTATATATAAAGTAATCATACAATTCTCATATCCAAACAAACATCATTCAAATACAATCATATAGTCCCTAATATAAGCCCTCGAGGCCAAAAACAAGCATTAGAAGTGGTTTGGGACTAAACTGAGAATTCAGGGAAATTTTGGGAAAAACATAGTAAATTTTCAAAGTACAGGGGACACTGCGCGCTGTGTGGCCCACCGTGTGTGTGTCTAATCGTAATGCACCGCTTTTTAGTCAAATCGAGCAGTGGTTTCAGAACCACAAATCTGAGGTCAAAATATTTATTTTATTATTATTTTAGGGTTTACAGCATGATTGAACGATTGTTTGAAAGTTTCATTCAGTAATTTTATCGTTTGGTTGGTTAATTTGATAAAAAGGACTAAATCGCGTAAACTGTAAAATGCATGTTCTATTAGTTTAAGGTGTAAATTAGCTTTGGTTTTAATAATGGAGGTCCTTAAGTAATAATTGGACCATTGATAAGGTTAATGGACATTTATGTCCATGGTTTATGTGAAATATTAATGTTTTATTAAAGGTTAATAATGTAAATTGTTAAATAAAGATTAATTAAATAAAACAATAGTTTTTTTCATCTTCCATTATCTTTCATCCACCAAAAATTCACTTGAGGATGCAATTAACAAGCTTCAAGGTTTCGACTATTTATTCTTGGTCATGTAAGTCCATTTTGACTCGGTTTTTAATGATTTCTATGTTTTTGTGATCGTATCTTCTTATTCTAGCTAGCCCGTACCTTAGATTTTGAAACTGTTAAAGATTTATCATGTTTCCATTGTTGAATGCTTGAGTAATTTGATGAATTATGATAGATTTGGAAGGTTTAATGTTAGATTAATAGTTTTTGTAAAGTGATTTTTGACAAAAATGTCAAAAAGGGATTAAATTGAGAAAATAAGAAATGTGGTGGTTAAAAGTGTGAATAAATGAGAAATATGGGCTAATATGAGTACTAGAGAATTTCGGCTAGCATGGGTTGTGGTTAAGTTGCATGAATTTGTGATTTTATGAAATAAGGACTAAATTGTAAAAGATGTAAAATATCAGGGGTAAATGTGTAAAAATGCCTTAAAGTGAAATTTGGACTAAATTGAATAGATCGAATGCTGAATTTGCTAAATTTGATAATATATAGATCAAGATAGGCTGAGATCGGGTTTAGATCGGGGAAAAGGAAAAGTGGACGAATAGTCGATAATTTCCATTCGAGCAACTCGAGGTAAGTTCGGATAATTAGAATTGAATCTTTAAATACTTGTAAGTTATTTGAAATGAAAGTATAATTGAGTAAATGGTATTACTGAGTTCGAATGCCTAATTGATGAGAATTATTGAATATCGAGTCTCGTTTGAACCGTAGAAAGTCGTAGGATACGAGTGACATGTCACTAGGGTTACCGTTTTGGTTGAGATCCTGCATATGTTGCGGACTCACCACAGCGCGTATGATCTTACTGATATATTAGTTCGTAAGAGCTTACTTGTTTCAGCTTGTCAGAGCTTACCGTTTCAGCTCAATAGAGCTTACTGTCCATCAGCTCGCTCGATTCGGATAAAGTCGGAGATACGCATTACACTATCCAGTTGCCGATTGGTACTTTTGAACTTATGGATATATGTAAATATGGCATGTATAGGCTAGTTATAAAGATGATAGTTATGGTTACTTAAGCTAGTGATTTTGGTACATGTTGTGGTATATGATAAAGCCATTTGATTTGGCTTTACTTGGTATAATGCTTTGGTTGCATATAAGTATTCAAATATGTGTATGAAATGCTTTGGATTGGCTACTTATTGGGTTACAAAATGTTGCAAATTATGCTTGTGTAGATATGTAAAAATAGGGTGGCAAAATGGCTTTGCAAATAGCCTATTTTTGTCCACACGGGCAAACACACGGGCGTGTGTCTCAGCCGTGTGTGACACACGGTTATGTTACACGGTCGTGTGTCCCCTGGTGTTGAAATTAAAATGAAGTCAGTATGCTCCACACAGTCTCACACACGGGCGTGTGATCGGCCGTGTGGCACAAGTCAGTATACCCTCTAATTGGCACACGGGCGTGTGACTTGGCCGTGTTGCATAAGTCAATATACCCTACAGGTTTGACACGACCTAGCACACGGCCTGGCACACCGACGTATGTGGCCACTTCGAAGGGCACACGGGCTAGACACACGGGCGTGTGGTCGGCCGTGTGACCCAAGTCAGTATGTACCCCCTATTTTCACACGGCTGGTGACACGAGCGTGTCTAGTGGCTGTGTGAGACACACGGCCTGCCCACACGGGCATGTGTCCCTTATTTAAAGCAAAATTTTCTAAGTTTCCCAAATTTTTCTGAATTATCGGTTTGGTCCCGAACCATTTCTAAAGCATGTTTAAGGCCTCGTAGGCCCTTTTAAGGGATAAAGTGATTGTATTTGAATGAGATATGAATGATGAATGATTGAATTGAGAAAATGTATGTTTAAGTAGTTGTTTAACTATTTCGTAAGTCTGGTAATGCTCCGTAACCCTATTTTGACGTTGAATACGGGTGAGGGGTGTTACATTTATTGATATCAAAGCTACGGTTTAGTCGATTCTAGGACTAACGTAGCGTTTGTGAGAGTCTAGCTATACATGCCATATATAAACTTTGATAATGTGATGACTCCTGACATTTGAAAATGTGTTTTTATATAGAAAATGGATCCCAATTGAGCGGTAGCTGATGAGGTTGAAAGTAATGCGCCTGCTCCCGCTCAAGGGACAGCGCCGTCAAATTCTAGACCCGTGACGGGTAGTCAAGGAGGAGAGGATAAAGAAGCCTTCTTCCAAATGATGAACGAATGGTTCACGCAGTACGTTTGAGTTAATCCGGCTACGCAACAACCTCCACCCCCACCTATTCCCCAACCGATCCCTGTAGTTCCTTAAGGTATGGATCCTTTGAGATTGAATAAACCACATGTTGTTAAGATACGTAAATATGGGGCTGAGGAATTCAGAGCCACTGTTAGCGATGACCTTGAGAGAGCCGAGTTTTGGCTTGAGAACACGATTTGGGTATTTGATAAACTTTCTTGCACCCCTGAAGAATGTTTAAAATGTGTTGTATCACTGTTGAGAGACACTGCCTATCAGTGGTGGAATACCTTGATATCCGTAGTTCCGCGAGAAAGAGTTACTTGGGAATTCTTTCAAGTTGAATTCAGAAAGAAATACATCAGTCAACGATTCATCGATCAGAAATGAAAAAAATTTCTTGAACTAAAACAGGGTCGTATCTCGGTAACAGAATACGAAAGAGAGTTTGTACGACTCAGTAAATATGCTCGTGAATGTGTTTCTTCCGAGGCTATAATGTGTAAAAGGTTCAAGATGGATTAAATGAAGAAATCAAATCGTTAGTTGGGATTCTTGAGTGAAAGAGTTTGTCGTTCTAGTTGTGAGCTTGTAAAGTCAAGAGCTTAGCAAAGAGAAAAGAAAAGCTGATTCTGAGGCTAGAGACTTTAGAAAGAGATTTGCGGGCAAATTACATCAGTCAGTATCAAATAAATCTATAGAATATCATCCTCGTTCTAATGCTTCTGCAGGGATTTCGATCAAAGATAGAGATATGAGACATTTCAGCTCTAAACCGCAGACGACATCTGTTACCAGTGTGGGTAGTGTTAGAAATGTTGGACCTGAACGTAAGCACTGCGATAAGCGACATTATGATGAATGTAGAATATTGAGCGGCGCTTGTTTTAGATGTGGATCTCTTGATCATTATCTCTGGAATAGTCTAGAAAAGTCTATAGCTGAAAGAGATCAACCGATGAAAGCAAGAAATATGACTACTAGAGGGAGACCACCCCGAAACATTGGAAATACGAGTGGTAACCGAGGTGCTACGAGAGATTCTGCTATGAGATCTGAGGCACGAGCACCTACTCGAGCTTATGCTATCCGTGCACAGGAGGAGGCATCATCGCTAGATGTTATTACCAGTACTTTTTCTCTTTTCGATACTGATATAATTGCGTTGATAGATCCTGGATCAACCCATTCATATATCTGTATGAATTTAGTATTTAAAAAGAGTTTACATGTCGAGTCTAAAGAGTTTGTAATTAAAGTATCGAACCCCTTAGGCAAGTGTAACAGCCCGGTTTTAGTCAAATCGGAATAGTGGTTTTGGGACCACAAATCTTAAGTCAAAATATTTTATTACTATTTTAATGTCTACAGTATGATTAACTGATTGTGTGAAAATTTCGTTAACAAATTTTATCGTTTGAATGGTCAATTCGATAAAAATGACTAAATCGCGTAAAATGCAAAAGTGCTGTTCTATTAGCTAAAGGTGTCTAACAGCTATAGAACCTTAAAGTTAAGGTCCTTAAGTGGTAAATAGACCATTAGTTTGATAGTGGATGATAGATGTAACACCCCTTACCCGTATTCGACGCCAGAATCGGGTACGAGGCATTACCAGACTTAACATACTTAATCATATAAAATCGGGCCATAAATTTTCATTCCAACTTAAAACTTTTCATTCATGTTCATAATGTCTCTACTATGGGCCTACGAGACCCAAAAAATACATATAGAGTGGTTCGGGACTGAATCGGAAGCTGACTAACACTTAGAAAATTTTTGCTCAAGATAGGGCCACACGCCCGTGTCTATGGCCCGTGTCCCTCACACGACCATGACATGCCCGTGCCTTATCCCGTGTGTGAAAACCTTGACATTCTGTTTATGACGTCAGGAAGCATTTAGGGTCACATGGCCGAGTCACACGCCCCTGTGCTAGGCCGTGTGGCGAATTTAATTTTCGCAATTAATGTGCAGACTTCACACGGCCTGGGCACACGCCCATGTCCTTAGGCCGTGTCCTTCACACGGCTGAGACACACGGCCGTGTCTCTGCCCGTGTGCTTTCTACTAGGCATTCAGTTTTGCTAAATTTGAATGTAGGGGAACACACGGCCTATCAACACACCCACGGGGCTGGCCGTGTGTCACACACGGCCTAGACACACGCCCGTGTGTCTACCCGTGTGGACAAATATAAGGCTATTTACCAAGCCATTTGCCACCCTGAAAAGAAACCACACTTATACCATTTCTAGCAACACATAGCATAACAATAATGCACCTCTAATATCCACAATAAAAACATCTGCACCTTAATTTCATACTACGTTCTTCATGCATTTACTTCACATATTACTCATCCAATTTCACAAGCTTGCACTTCATGAATTTCATCATCATTGAATAGATATAACTTAACTAGTATTGGCCAATTTCAATGACCATTTACAAAATGAAATGAGTAACATTAATAACCAACTCATTGGTTAACCAATATGACATATAACAAAATGACCAAGTTCCTATACATGCCATACCTAAAATAATCAAACTTTACTATACCCAAAAGAATAGCTTGATAGTGTGAGTCGAGCTCCGACGTCCTACGATCCCCGAGCTAGCTTGGTGATACTACAAGGGAAGGGAAAGGAGAGGGAGTAAGCATAAAGCTTAGTAAGTTTTCATGTAATATATAGCAACATAAAATCTTGTGATAACATCCACAGATTACAATATGAACTAACACAGAATTTCAAGCACATTGACATGGCTTACTTATGCTCACTCCTACCAACCACATATCACATACCGGGCTCATTTCTCGTGAGTTTTGCATATGTACCTGCATCACTCCATCACATAACTTTAGCCCTATTTCCATCTTTAACATAAACTTTAATATTTTACCCCGTTGAACCACTTGAAATATTGAAGGATACTCGGAAATTGTCATACACGTAGTAAGATGCCAATGCCATATCCTAGATATGGCCTTACATGAGATCACATGTCGATGCCGATGCCATATCCCATATATGGTCTTATACGGGATCTCATATTGATGTCGACGCCATATCCCATATATGGTCTTACACGAGATCGTATGTCGATGCCATGTCCCAGACATGGTCTTACACGATTTCATACCGAAGCTAGGTCCCAAACGTGGTCTTACACGGAATCACTATTCGATGCCGATGCCATATCCCAGATATGGTCTTATACGGGATCTCGATTAGGTGCCGAGGCCATATTCCAGATATGGTCTTATACAAGACCTTATTAATCGAATGTCATGACAAGGGTATCCTTTCTATTCCTAAGGTTAAATCGGGACTTTGGCATAATAAAACTTCGTCATATTTATCATCGAGACCTCATTAACAAATTCTATTGAAAGAATATACATCTCACGCAATATCAAGCATTTAAAAGCATAGTAACATGATGTTGATTTATTACACACAAACTTACCTCGGTACCAAAATATAGAAAATTGTTCAATTTAGTCCACCACCTTGTTCTTTCCTCAGTTTAGGTCCGGACTTCGTGTTTCTTGATCTATAATGACAGATTCCACTAATTAAATTATCACATTGACTAAATCAGCCCATGAATCATACTTTGGCAAAAATTATAATTTTGCCCCTAAACTTTCACATATTTACAAAATGGTCCCTAGGCTCGTATAATGAAATGTGTTCATTTTTCTCACACCCAAGCCTAGCCAAACCTATCTTAAGCTTATAATAGCTCACATTTTTCCTTCAAATCCAATTTTTACTACACATTTTAATCGCTTTTACAAATACGTCCTTTTTATGTATTTCCATGAAAAATCACTTAGAAAAAGATGTTCACTACACATCAAACTTCCATATTCCTCCATTAAACATCAAAATACATGCATGTCATACATGGGTAAATTTTTTAACATGAAATCTAGCTTAAAATATGGCTAGAAATAGCTAAATCGAGCTACGAGGATCTCAAAAATACGAAGAACATCAAAAACGGGGCTAGGAGGTACTTACAACCAAGCTTGAAAGTGAAACAAAACCCTAGCTATGGCTCCGTGAAATTTTCGGCTATGGAGGATGAAGATGGACACCAATTTTGACATCTTTTCCCCTTTTTATTAATTTATTAACCAAATGACTAAAACGCCCTTAAGGCCCTTCATTGAGATTTTTCCCTTCCATGTCCATTTTTGTCCATAATAAGATATAATGGTCTAATTAATAAATAAGGACCTCTAATAAGTTTTCTAATGCTATCTCGTACTTAAAACTTCTAGAATCTCATATTTTCAATTTTTGCAATTTAGTCCTAAAAGATAATTTAATCACTAAATCATAAAACTTTCTTCATGAAATTTTCACACAACCATGCAAGCATGTCATAGACCTCATAAAAACCATAAAACATATATTTCTACTTTGAATTTATGGTCTCGCAACCACTATTCTGACTAGGCCCTAAATCGGGCTGTTACAATTCTCCCCCTTAGGGATTTTCGTCCCCAAAAATCTTACCAGTAAAAAGGTTTGGATATTGGTTTCTCATAACCTCCTCAGGCTCCCATGTAGCCTCTTCTACCCCGTGTCTTTGCCACAATGCTTTCACAAGAGCTATACTTTTATTTCTTAACTGTTTGACTTCCCGTGCCAAAATCTTAACTGACTCTTTACCATAAGTCATGTCGAGTTGAATTTCAACCTCTGTCGGTATAATCTCATGTGAAGGGTCTGATCAGTAACGGCGCAACATAGACACGTGGAACACATCATGGATCTTTTCCAACTCATATGGCAAAGCCAACCAAATTCTACTGGCCCTATCCTCTCGGTAATCTCATACGGTATGATAAAGCGCGGACTCAATTTACCTTTCCAGCCAAATCTGAGAACCTTCTTCCATGGTGATACTTTCAAAAATACCTTATCACCAACTCGAAACTCGATCTCTTTCCATTCAAATCCGCATAGGATTTTTGTCTATCCGAAGCAGCCTTTAAACAATCACGAATCACTTTTACTTTCTCTTCGATTTCTCTGACCAAATCGACCCCGTGAATCTGATTCTCTCTGAGTTTGGTCCAATACAATGGCGTTTGGCACTTTCGTCCATATAATGCCTCATAAGGTGCCATTCTCAAACTCGACTGAAAACTATTATTGTAGGCAAATTCCACTAACAGTAAATACTTTTCCAAATTACCTTGAAATTCCAAAACACAGCATCGAAGCATGTCTTCAAGTATCTGTATTACCCTCTCCGACTGTCCGTCGGTTTGCGGATGGAAAGCCGTACTAAAATTCAACTTTGTACCCATGGCTTCTTGTAACTTTTTCCAAAATCGTGATGTAAATCTCGGATCTCTATCCAAAATAATTAACAACGGTACTCCGTGCAATCTCACAATTTCAAAAATATACAATTCGGCTAATTTATTAAGTGAGTAGTCAGTACGTACCAGAATAAAATGAGCCGATTTCGTAAGCCTATCAACCACGACCCAAACGTCATCCTTCTTTTTCGGTGTCAAAGGCAAACCCGTCACAAAGTCCATAGTAATCCTGTCCCATTTCCACTCGGGAACTGTTATCAGCTGAAGTAAAACAGAAGGTACTTGGTGTTTAGCTTTCACTTGCTGACAAATCAAGCATCTCGATACAAACTCTGAAATATCTCTCTTCGTACTCGGCCACCAATACCATTTCATCAAGTCATTGTACAGCTTTGTACTGCCTGGATGTACAGATAAACATCCACTATGTGCTTCGTGCAAAATTTTTCGAATAAGTTCACCATCTCTCGGTACACAGATTCTGTTTCGAAACGTTAAACATCCTTCAGAACTAATCCAAAAGTCTGACTCAACACCCGACTCACACTGAACTCTCTTGGCTTGCAAATCGTTGTCACCTTTCTGAGCTTCACAAATCTCTTGGAAAAACATTGGTCTAGCTCTCAACTCAGCTAGAATAGAACCATCATCTAATAAAGCCAATCGTGTATTCATAGCTCTCAGTGCAAACAAAGATTTCCTACTAAAAGCATCGGCGACCACGTTCGCCTTTCCCGGGTGGTAGTCAATTACTAGCTCGGAATCCTTTATCAACTCTAACCATCTTCGTTGCCTTAGATTCAATTCCTTTTGAGTCATCAAGTATTTTAGAATTTTATGATCAGTGAATACCTGAAATTTCTCTCCATACAAATAGTGTCTCCAAATTTTCAACGCAAACACAATGGCGACAAACTCCAAATCATGGGTCGGATAATTCTTTTCGTGCGGCTTTAGCTGCCTAGAGGCATAAACTATCACCTTGCTCTCTTGCATGAGTACACAACCCAATCCATTCAAGGATGCATCACTATAAACCACAAATTCTTTTCCTGGTTTCGATTGCATTAAAACTGGAGTCTCAATCAACAACGCCTTTAGTTTCTCAAAACTCTGTTGGCACTTTTCTGTCTACTCAAACTTCACATCTTTTTGCAATAGCCTCATCATCAGAGTAGCTATCATGGAAAATCCCTTCAAAAACCATCTGTAATAACCAGCTAGGCCTAGAAAACTTCTAACCTTTGATACATTCTTCGGCGGTTTCCATTCGACAATGGCTGAAATCTTTCCCGGGTCAACTCTAATACCATCACCCGAAACAATGTGCCCCAAAAATCTAACTTCTTTAAGCCAGAATTCACTTTTACTAAACTTGACATATAATTGTTTATCCCGTAAAATTTGTAAGACCGTCTTCAAGTGCTCAGCATGCTCATTCTCATCACGAGAGTAAATCAATATATCATCAATAAAGACTACAACAAATTTATCCAAATATGGTCGAAAGATGCGGTTCATTAAATCCATAAACATGGCAAGGGCGTTTGTTAAACCAAAAGGCATAACTAAAAATTCATAGTGACCATACCTTGTCTGAAATGCGGTTTTCAACACATTTGAGTCTTTAACTCTCAACTGGTAATAACTGGACCTCAAGTCTATCTTGGAAAACACGGTGGCTCCCTTCAATTGGTCAAACAAATCATCAATCATTGGCAAGGGATACTTGTTCTTTACGGTTACCTTATTAAGTTACCGATAATCTATACATAACCTCATAGAACCATCTTTCTTTTTCACAAATAATATGGGAGCAGCCCACGGAGAATAACTCAATCTAGCAAAACCTGTATCCGTCAACTCTTGTAACTGAGTCTTCAATTCTTTCAACTCGGTCGGAGCCATTCTGTATGGAGCAATCGAAATGGGTGCAGTACCAGGGGCTAACTCAATACCAAATTTTATCTCTCTAACCGGAGGCAACCCGGGCGATTCTTCAGGAAATACATCTGGATACTCACATACTATCGGCACTGATTCAATTCTTAACTCAGTCTCTTTGGCATTCATCACAAAGGCAAGATAAGCTTCATATCCCTTTATTATACATTTCTGAGCAGTCATAGAAGAAATCACTACAGGCACTCTATCTGATTCATCTGATTCAATCAAAAGAATATCACCACTTTCACATTTCAACTCAATATTTTTTCTTCCACAATTTACTACCACATCAAGAATGGTCAACCAATCCATACCAAGTATTACATCAAATTCATCAAACGGCAAAAGCATAAGGTTAGCTGGAAAACAATGACCTCTAATCATCAAAGGACAATTCCTACATACTTTGTCAACTAACACACATTTGCCTAGGGGATTTGATACTTTTATCACAAATTCTATAGACTCTACAGGCATGTTCATATTAGATACTAATTTCATACAAACATACGAATGGGTAGATCCTGGATCAATTAAAGCAACAACGTGAGTATCATAGAGAGAAAATGTACCCGTAATCACATTAGGGGATGACTCCTCTTCGCGAGCGCAAATGGAATAAGTCCTCGCAGGCGCTCTACCCTCAGACCTTGCAGTCTGCTCTCTAGGTGTATTCTTACTACTCGTTTCATTTCCCAGATTTCTCTGTGGTCTCCCTCTAGTAATACTTCTCGATCTTACACTCTGAAGTTTCTCTTTTTCAACCATCTCGGGACAATCTCTAGTAAAATGATCTTGGGATCCACACTTGAAACAAGCTCTCTCATTTGCTCAGCATTCACCAGGATGACGTCTACCACAATGTGAACATTCCGGTCTACTTGGTCGAGCATTACCAATACTAGCAATAGAAGTGGTCTAAGCTTTAGAACCCGAGTACTGTTTACCTTTACTTCTGTTTGAGAACCCAACTGAAGCAGCTGATCGAGTAGTAAACTCTCTTGATTTCTTTGATGAGGATTGAAATGACTTACCCAATTATCTCTTGCTCGAGTCACGGGACTCAATTTCAGCCTTTCTTTTCTCTTTGGCCAATTCCTCAGCCTTGCAAGCTATCTCTACTAACATAATAAATTCCTTCAGTTCTAGAATACCAACAAAAAATTGGATGTCCTCATTTAATCCATCCTCGAACCTCTTACACATGATGGCTTCAGTGGACGCGCACTCCCGAGCGTATTTACTGAGCCTTACAAACTCACGTTCATAATCGATTACAGTCATTCGACCTTGTTTTAACTCAAGGAATTCCTTTCTTTTCTGATCGATAAACCTTTGGCTAATATACTTCTTTCGAAACTCTTCTTTGAAAAATTCCGAATTAACTTTCTCCCTTGGTACCACCGACACAAGAGTGTTCCACCACTGGTAAGCCGAATCTCTCAAGAGAGACACAACACATTTTATACACTCTTCGGGTGTGCAAGATAATTCATCAAATACCCTGATGGTATTTTCAAGCCAAAATTCTGCTCTTTCCAGATCATCATCTTTATTAGCTCAGAATTCCTCAGCTCATTGTTTACAGATTCTATCAACTGGGGCTTTTCCCTTCTTACCTTTTCTACAACTTGAGGAGCTACAGGGGTAGGCTGAGGAATAGGTGGGGTGGAGGGGGTTGAACGTCGGGTTCATTCGAACGAACTCTGTATACCAGGCATTCATCATATGGAGAAAGGCTTCCCTAGCCTCTCCTCCTCCTCTATGACTCACAGTCACTGGTCTATTTTCATTTTCAGTTGGCACCGTCCCTTGGACTGGGGCCGATGCGTTACTTTCCACATCATCCGCCACTGCTCTGTCGGGATCCATTTGCTATATGAAAACATAATTTAAATTGTCAAGAGTCGTCACACTATCATTATGTAAATACTTATACGTACGGAATGTATAGCTAGACTCGTGCATACGCTATGTTAGTCTGAGAATTGACTAAACCGTAGCTCTGATACCACTAAATGTAACACCCCGTACCCGTATTCGGCGCCGGAATCGGGTACAAGGCATTACCGAACTTGACATACCTAATCATATAAAATCGGGCCATAAATTTTTGTTCCAACTTAAAACTTTTCATTCGTGTTCATAATGTTCCTATTATAGGCCTATGAGACCCAAAACATACATATAGAGTGGTTCGGGACTGAATCGGAAGCTGACTAACACTTAGAAAATTTTTGCTCAAGATAGGGCCACACGCCCGTGTCTATGGCCCATGTCCCTCACACGGCCATGAAACGCCCGTGCCTTATCCCGTGTGTGAAAACCTTGACATTCTATTTATGATGTTAGCAAGCATTTAGGGTCACATGGCCGAGTCACACGCCCATGTGCTAGGTCGTGTGGCAAATTTAATTTTCAAAATTAATGTGTAGACATCACATGGCCTGGGCACACGCCTATGTCCTTAGGTCATGTCCTTCACACGGCTGAGACACACGGCCGTGTCTCTGCCCGTGTGCTTTCTACTGGGCATTCAAGTTTGCAAAATTCGGATGCAGGGGAACACACGGCCTATCAACACACCCACGGGGTTGACAGTGTGTCACACATGGCCTAGACACACGCCCGTGTGTCTACCCATGTGGACAAATATAATGCTATTTACCAAGCCATTTGCCACCCTGAAAAGTGATCAACCGTAATATATACATATTTTAATCCCATATTTAGCATAATTTTTTGATGATTTATCCTTTGAATTGTGGAATTTGATGCTCCTAATCCTTTAGTTTCATGTTTTATACTTAGGGAAGCATCGGAGGATGAAAGGAACGAGAAACAGGCTGAAAACGGAGCAAATGGGCTTACCTTAGAGACTCACATGGCCTGGACTATCACCCACGACCGCGTGTTTCGAGTAACAACCAAAACGGCCTAGAACATCGAGACACAGCCAGATTACACAGCCATGTGTGGCAAACAGGATCGACCACGACCAAGGGAGTCGACCACAAGTGTGTCACACGGGCATGTCCCTGTTTTAACCAAAATGAGTTTCATTCGAAATGGGATACTTGTGGGCCAAGAAAGACATTCCGAAGCCTATATAAACGCCCTAAGTATAACCTAAAAGGAGGTCTTTGATCGGGGGCGAAGCCAAAGAGGGCTGAACTCAGGGAATTACTCCAAGAAAGCCAATTGATCCATCTCAGAAGCCGGAATCACATTCAAGACGGAAGATCTTCCCTTCAATTTCCTTCAGGGGTTTTAGGGTTTTTCTTATGTTTTGTTATTTATCTTCTTCTGAGATGTATTCTTTTATAATTATGAACTAAACCCCTCAAATACCTGAGAGGGATGAAACCTAAGAATGATCTTGTTATTGTTTTCTGAACTATATGATAAATACTTGATTTGTTCTTAATTATGTGTTCTTAATTCTTGTTTTAAAATTTCAGGATATTGATTCAAGTATTGATGTGCTTAGGCAGTGGAGCAAAAGTCCCTGTTTAAGAGTAGATCTAGCATAGTTAAGCGGAATCGATCGCAACCCTAGAAATAGGATGACGAAAATCTGCCGGATTAGGGTCAAACCTAATATGGGAGTCCATAGATCGAGTTAATGCAACACTAGGGGTTTCAATTAGAAAGTGATTTCAATTAATCAACCTAGGGTTAGACGTTAGTAGCCTCAAAAGAGGTATTAATATAAATTAAGGAATCCTACGGATCAAGTCAAATGAATAAATCGTCTGGTTCAGAGTTAAATAACAAGTGAAGTTTAGGTGGATTCTTCCTCAGGTATTGTCTTAATCAACTGGTTTTTCCCAAAAGTATTTTTCCAATTCACTCTCTTTGTCTTAGCAACCTTAGCTTAGTAATTAGTTAGATAAATATCAATCCCCTTTATTTTAGGCTAGATAATAAAAAAAGAAAGTCAGTACTAGTAATTTTGGTTCCTTTGGGTTCGACATTCCGGTCTTACCACTAAGCTATATTACTGTTCGATAGGTGCGCTTGCCTCAATCGTGGTGATAGTTAGTTTCTAGGCTCGATCTGTAACACCCCAAACCCGGCCTAAACGCTACGACCGAATCTGGTATGTTACAGGGTTAAGTGAAAACGATTTTTCTGACTACTTTGGGGAAAACCATAGTTTTGAAAACCTTCCGGTTAAAGCGATGTCTTGATTAGCTTAGGAAAAGTTCCAAATTTTAATTAATCAATTACCTACTATACTAGGTGCAATTTGAAAGAAAACATTATTTTGTGAACTCGTATTTTTAAAACCTCATCATTAAAAATTTGTAATTAAGTAGGCATAGCGTCGGGTGTAATTATTAGATAAAACCAAATATCAAATCAGGAAGGCCTTATTACAACAAAATCCCCAATTAAAAATTAAATTAAAGCAGTAAGATGTTTAAGAAAAGAAAAAGACTTTATGGCATCCAAGAGTCCGCCTCGGCTCCCAAATCCACGATCTACTGATTACCTGAAAAGTTGGGGAAACAATTGCAATAAAGTGAAGAAAGAGGAGAAAAAACAAGAGGGACGGCTAAGGTATGAAGGTGTCAACAGAAATGAATGATGGAAGGAGATGATTTGATCAAGAAGAAGAAAAGAGAAATGGGGTTTCAGCTTTAGGTAATACAAATGAGAAGAAAGAAAATCAATGTCGAGAGAATGGTAGACGGTTTCGGCTTATGAGAGGAGGAGAAAATGAATAAGAGAACAATGGAAGGGATGAGTAAAAACGATGCTAAAATGTGGCTTGAGAGTCTTAGAAGGAGAAAAGGAAATGAAGAAAAGAAGGTGCCTCAAAATGGTCTATCACATTCGGCTAAAGGAGAAAAAGAGAGGAGAATAGATGTTGGCTAATACCATTTCGGCACACCCCAAAACAAGCCAAAACCGATTCTTGCTCCCCCCCCCAAGCACTCCAAAATTCGGCCACCACCATCTTCACATGCTAATCCCTTACTTTTCTCCTTGATTCACTCCTGATCACTCATTCAA
This sequence comes from Gossypium sturtianum, assembly GCA_025698515.1. Classification (NCBI taxonomy): domain Eukaryota; kingdom Viridiplantae; phylum Streptophyta; class Magnoliopsida; order Malvales; family Malvaceae; genus Gossypium; species Gossypium sturtianum. The sequence goes on from CM046948.1 coordinate 96,558,050, forward strand.
AATAGTTTGAATGATTCAATCTCCTTTATTTTCTCTCAGCCACACATTCGAATATCTTGACTCAGTCCACTCTCCCATCCTGTAGTGTCCCAGTCGAATTCTGCTTCTGCTCTCCCTAACGCCAAAAAGAACTCCCAAAATGAGCTCCATGCGACTTGAACCTGCTCCCTCTTTGCTCCCTTGTGGCGTCACCTTCCAACCCTTATGTGGCGTCACCTTGCCACTTTATCAACACCTTGCTTGTGTCAACCAAACACAACCAATATCCCTTAGGTCCTATTCCAGCTAGCTCTTCCACTGAAGTGCCCAAAAAGAGAATTTTGGCCAGGGCTTTGGCTTATCCCCGGGCCTTTCCTAGACTCTCATACACCCTAAACTAGCACATTAAACAAAGCATACACACAAAACACATCAAATGCATAGCCCCTAATTCAGGATGTTACAGTTCTACCCCCTTAAAGAAATTTCGGCCTCGAAATTACCTGGTCAAAAGAGATGAGGGTATTGCTATCGCACCGCTTCCTCTGGTTCCCACGTAGCTTCCTCAGAACCGTGGTTTCACCATAAAACCTTAACCAACGGAACCGTCTTCCTACGCAACACCTTGACATCACGATCCAAGATCCGTACTGGTTCTTCTTCAAAAGATAGATCAGGCCTTACTTCGATTTCTTCCACGGGCACAACATGAGATGGATCCGAACGGTAGCGTCTTAGCATCGAAACATGGAACACATCATGAATCTGGCATAACTCTGCAGGTAACTCGAGTTGATAGGCTACTGGTCCCACACGCTTCAACACACGATAAGGCCCAATGAACCTGGGGCTTAGCTTACCCTTCTGCCCAAACCTTAGCACCTTCTTCCACGGTGAAACCTTTAAGAACACCGGGTCCCCTACCTCAAATTCTATATCCTTACGCTTTAGATCAAAGATAGGATTTTCGCCGTCCGATGCTTCCTTTAAACGAGTCCGAATTAACTTAACCTTATCTTCATTTTACTTAAACCAATTCGGACCCAACAATCGGCGCCGCCAACTCTATCCAACACGAAGGAGTACGACACTTCCAACCATATAATGCCTCATACGGTGCCATCTGAATACTCGATTGGTAGCTATTTTTATACGCGAATTCCTCTAACGGTAGAAATTCTTCCCAACTACCTCTGAAGTCCAAGACGCAGCCCCTCAACATATCCTCTAGGATCTGAATTACCCTCTCGACATCCATCGATCGTGGATGAAACGTCAGATGAAATCTAACTTTGTCCCCAACACTTGATGTAATGCCTTTCAAGATCTTGACGTGAATCTCGGGTCTCTATCGGCTAAAGGAGAAAAAGAGAGGAGAATAGATGTTGGCTAATACAATTTCGGCACACCCCAAAACAAGCCAAAACCGATTCTTGCTCCCCCCCCAAGCACTCCAAAATTCGGCCACCACCATCTTCACATGCTAATCCCTTACTTTTCTCCTTAATTCACTCCTGATCACTCATTCAAAACGGTTTGAATGATTCAAACTCCTTTATTTTCTCTCAGCCACACATTCAAATATCTTGACTCAGTCCACTCTCCCATCCTGTAGTGTCCCAGTCGAATTCTGCTTCTGCTCTCCCTAATGCCAAAAACAACTCCCAAAATGAGCTCCATGCGACTTGAACCTGCTCCCTCTCTGCTCCCTTGTGGCGTCACCTTCCAACCCTTATGTGGCGTCACCTTGCCACTTTATCAACACATTGCTTGTGTCAACCAAACACAATCAATATCCCTTAGGTCCTATTCCAGCTAGCTCTTCCACTGAAGTGCCCAAAAAGAGAATTTTGGCCAGGGCTTCGGCTTATCCCCGAGCCTTTCCTAGACTCCCATACACCCTAAACTAGCACATTAAACAAAGCATACACACAAAACACATCAAATGCATAGCCCCTAATTCAGGATGTTACACGATCATTCATTATATAAATATTAAAACTCTCAGACACGATCAAAAAGCAACCACACTTATACCATTTCCAGTAACACATAGCATAACAATAATGCACCTCTAATATCCACAATCAAGACATCCGCACCTTAATTTCATACTGCGTTCTTCATGCATTTACTTCACATATTACTCATCCAATTTCGCAAGCTTGCACTTCATTAATTTCATCATCATTGAATAGATATAACTTAACTAGTATTGGCCAATTTCAATGACCATTTACAAAATGAAATGAGTTACATTAATAACAAACTCATTGGTTAACCAATATGACATATAACAAAATGGCCAAGTTCCTATACATGCCATACCCAAAATAATCAAACTTTACTATACCCAAAAGAATAGGTTGATAGTGTGAGTCGAGCTCCGACGTCCTACGATCCCCGAGCTAGCTTGGTGATACTACAAGAGAAGGGAAAGGAGAGGGAGTAAGTATAAAGCTTAGTAAGTTTGCATGTAATAGATAGCAACATAAAATCTTGTGATAACATCCACACATTACAATATGAACTAACACAAAATTTCAAGCACATTGACATGGCTTACTCATGCTCACTCTTACCAACCACATATCACATACCGGGCTCATTTCTCGTGAGTTTCGCATATGTACCTACATCACTCCATCACATAACTTTAGCCCTTTTTTCCATCTTTAACATAAACTTTAATACTTTACCCCGTTAAACCACTTGGAATATTGAAGGATACTCGAAAATTGTCATACACTTAGTAAGATGAAAATGCCATATCCCGGATATGGTCTTACATTGGATCACATGTCTATGCCGGTGCCATATCCCATATATGGTCTTATATGGGATCTCATATTGATGTCGACGCCATATCCCAGATATGTTCTTACATGAGATCGTATGTCGATACCATGTCCCAGACATGGTCTTACATGATTTCATACCGAAGCTAGGTCTCAGACGTGGTTTTACACGGAATCACTATTCGATGCCGATGCCATATCCCAGATATGGTCTTATACGGGATCTCGATTAGGTACCAAGGCAATATTCCAGATATGGTCTTATACAGGACCTTATTAATCGAATGTCGTGATAAGGGTATCATTTCTATTCCTAAGGTTCAACCGGGACTTCAGCATAATAAAACTTCGTCATATTTATCATCGAGACCTCATTAACAAATTCCATAGAAAGAATATACATCTCACGCAATATCAAGCATTTAAAAGCATAGTAACATTGATCGTTGTTTTCGCGATGTCAAAGTCTTAAAATTTATAAAAAGAATGATCGAACCTGGAAACTAACTATGACAACGATTTGAGGCAAGCGCACCTATCGAACAGTAGTATAGTTTAGTGGCAAGACCGGAATGTCGAACCCAAAGGAACTAAAAGTACTAATACTAAATTTCTTTTTATTATCTAGCCTAAAATAAAGGGAATTTGTCTGTTTAATCTAAATTAATTAACTACTAAACTAAAGACTCTAAGAAAAAAAAGAATGAATTTGGGAGAATAACTTGAGGAAAAACCAATTGATTAAGACGACACCTAAGAAAGAATCCACCTAGACTTCACTTGTTATCTAACTCTGAACCAGACGATTTATTCATTTGACTTGATCTGTAAGATTCCCTAATGTATATTAAACCCTCTCTCGAAGCGAATAACGTCTAACCCTAGGTTGATTAATTGAAATCTCTTTCTAATTAAAACCCCTAGAATGGCATTAACTTGATCTATGGAATCCCATATTAGGTTTCACCCTAATCCGGCAAAATCTCGTCACCCTATCTCTAGGCGCACGATCAACTCCGCTTAACTATGCTAGATCTACTCTTAGGCAGGGACTTTTGCTCCTCCACCTAAGCACATCAAACTTGGATCAATATCCCGAAATATCAACACAAGAATTAAGAACACATAATTAAGAACAAGTCAAATATTTATCATATAGTTCAAGAAACGATAACAAGATTCATCTAAGTTTCATCCCCTCGTGTATATCGAGGGTTTAGTTCATAACAATAAAAGAAAACATCTCGGAAGAAAAGATAAAACAAAACATAAGAAATCCCTAAAACTCCTCGAAGGAATTGAAGGAGAATCCCTCCGTCTTGAGTATAATTCGCTTCTAGAGATGAATCAACTCGGCTATCCTCGAGTGAATCCCCACAAATCGCTTTCTTCTCTGCGCCGAGCAAGACGCCCTAGACGATAGCCTTGGGCTCCCTTTTAGGTCATACTTAGGGTGTATATATAGGCTTTTGGAATGTGTTTCTTTTCCCCTAAGTATCCCAATCTAAACGAAACTTTTCTTTGCCACGGCAGGGGCACGGCCATGGCACACGCCCGTGTGAATCATGGCCAGGCCGTGTTGGACTCTATTAATGAGGCACGGCTGTATGGTCTTGGGTCCAGGCCGTACCGATTTCGTGATCTGGCCCAATTTGCCTGTTTTAAGCCTGTTTTCTGTTCTTTTCATCCTCTGGTGCTTCCCTGAGTATAAAACATGAAAATAAAGGATTAAGAGCACCAAATCACATAAAATAAGGGATAATTCATCCAAAAGCATGCTAAATGTGAGATTAAAATATGTTACTTTTACGGTTTATCAAATATCCCCACACTTAAGCTTTTGCTTGTCCTCAAGCAAAATTCTCAACTCATAATTAAAGCAAACTTCCCCGATTCATAATATTCATCAAAAACATTTCATCATAATTCAAAGATAATTTATACATGGATAATTCAACTCAAAGAGTCCTAAAGATTCAAACAATCTAAGTCATACATTCTGTAGCATGAAACATAGGTGTTTCCCCTTATCTAAATAATTACCTCTGATTTAAAATCGACAAGAATTGACATCCTCACTAAAGATTCACTCAAATCACTCGAAGTGTTTAAGGTTCAAGAAAAAGCACTCATAAGTCAAACATGAAAAGTTAATCTCATAGGCTTGCATGAAAATCAAATCTCCACCACTATAGGATGAGATGATACACAAATCAAAAGGTCTTTAACAGGGTTGTAACGGGGCTTGGTTAAAGGTGTGGATAAAGGCCGAATTAGAAGGTTAGAATCGAGATTGAATTGACAAATTACCTAACTAGAAACAATGAACTGAATATAAATAATTACATCAATTGAAAACTTGTACTAATAATACTCTAATACGAGCTTTTTCTTCAACAATTGGGATTTAAACGTATAAGCTCACTTAACCACAGAACTAATAATGAATATACTTCGATTTTTTTTAAAGAACAAATCACAAATACATAATAAATGATGAATTTACTATCGAAATAAATAGGCAATTGATCAAATCAAATCTTGATATAAGGGTAGTCAAAAGGAATGGTGATAACAAATACAAAGGGTTTTGGGTTAATATTAGTGGGTGAGTCAATAAAAAGGGATCAAAGGGGTTCACTAGGGGTTAATTATGGAGGGTAGGCTTTTAGTGGAGTAAGTGGGTTAAATCCTAGGTGCCTTTATCATCTCTGTATATCAAATCAAAGGTGTGGTCTCGACATGTATAATCGATGCAAGTTCTAGAATAACAAATCAATGTTGACACACTCATAATCAATAAGGTGAGCAAGAAAAAGAATATATGCTCTAAAGGCTCAAAATCTCACAAAAAAATTACGGTTTTTTTATGTCAACCTCGTAAATTTCAAACTTCAAAGTAATATTCAAATTCAGGTCGACAACCTAGAAATTTTTTTTTATTCTGAAAAATAGACTTATCATGCTTGACTCTCTAGTATCTTAAAGTTTAATCATCAATGCACAATTATCAATGACTTAATCTAAAATATATCAATAAAAATCTTAAATCATAGGAAATTTCATTTTAACAGTAATATGAGAAAATTTAGTTAAAACAAGATATAATTCAGGATGCAAAAAGTTAGGCACTTTTAAGTTTCACCCCCCACACTTAAGATGTACATTGCCCTCAATGTACAAAGATAGATATAGATGTAAAATAATAATAGAATCATGAGATAGGGAGAGAAGTGAAACTTCCTGAATTTTGGATGGAGTCAATGAAACGAAACCGGATAGGATTGGGCAGAGGTGAATGTGGGGGAGCGCCTCGAACTATTTGAATTTGAATCCTCGAAGCAGCCGGTCTGATTTTATTGTATACTAAGCTAAATCTAAATGGCATGAAGAATAATAACAAAATAATAAAGAAAGTAAAAATAAAAAAAATAAAAATAAAAGTAAATAATGGAAGATGAAAGAAGAAAGACAACTGGAAAAGAAAAAGGAAGAATGGGGTTTAAATAGAGATGTAGGCCCTGTTTTTGGAAAAAAATTTGTCCTGTTGCTACACGTCTACGGCCACGCCCTTTTACCTACCTGTGGTGCCCACACGGCCACGGCCACGGCCATGTGCAAGGCCGTGTGGGTATGGAAACCTGCGCCTAAACATGGAAATAAATAAAACTAAACTAATTAGTAGGGTTAGTGCTCAGGTTGCCTCCCGAGAAGTGCTCGTTTTACAGTCTTAAGCTAGACTTTCCTCTCATTAGCATAATCAGGGTGGTTTGAGGAGGTGAAAATCCTTTCTCATGTGATCAATTAGGTTATTGATATATAGTTCAAGTCGAGTAGTGTTTACCTTAAAAGTGCTGAATTTAGGATTGGTTACCTCGACTGTTCCATTTGGGAAGATTTTGAGTACTTGATCTCCTATCTTAAGCTGGGTTGTCCCATCGTTAAGTTTGTCGTGGAGTTGCCTCGTTTTTGCTTCGTGTGTTTTTAGGTTCTCTTTGAAGTGAGTCTTCCACTTGTCTAGTTCATCGATCCAAAACCTTCGTTCCTCATGAATTTCTTCTTTATCGACACGAGATATAGGATCTGGCATCTGCGAAAGAGCTTCAAGAAACGACAAGTTAATATGGAACTTCTTTGGAGATTTAAGAAATTTAACGAATTGTTCCTCTGTGTGGTCTTTCTTTATCGCATTGGGGTATGGCACATGAGCTTGGTACTCTGTAATTACCGGGTTTGGTAAATCATGGCTTACTTCAACCTTACCTTCCTCTACCACATTCTTTTGCTTCAATTTTGGTTCATCTAACCCTTCACTATCGTGAGCAGTTATTGCTTGAGGTTGCTCTCTTGGGTTAGTTTCGGTGTTGCTAGGCAAGATACCTTGTTGTTGTTCAGATATGATCTTAGCAAGTTGCCCTAATTGGTTCTTGATCCCTTGAATCGATGCTTCTTGATTTTTAAGTGTTGTTTCGGTGTTTTGTAGACGAGTTTCTGACACCGCTATGAATTTTGTTAGCATCTCCTTAAGGTTCGGCTTCTTTTCTTGTGGGTAGGGTTCTTTGTTGAAAGCCCGGGAGGGGTTGTTGTCTCGATTTCCTTGACCACCCCATGAGAAGTTGGGATGGTACCCCACTTTGCATTATAAGTGTTATTGTAAGGATTATTTTGAGGTCTAGAATAGTTACCCGTATAGTTGACTTGTTCGTTCTCTGTGCTACGGTTGTAGGATAGGTATTCGTGTTGTTCACCCCCTCCTCCATTTGTATCGCATCGCATCTTTGGATGTACTGTGAAGAACTACACAAACCGTAAATTTTCTTACTTAAAAGCTCTACCTGGTTTGATAGCATGGTTACTGCATCGAGGTTGAAGACATTGGCGGTTTCAGTTGGCTTTGTCCTCATAACTTGCCACTGATAGTTATTCAGTGCCATCTCCTTTATAGACTAAAATTACCTGTCAAAAGAAAATAAAAGAAAAATTAGCAAAGTAATAAAAATAAAAATAAAAATAAATTGCATTAAAATGGCTAAAGTAATAAAAATCAAGTGTTCTTAATATTTCAGTTCCCCGGCAATGGCGCCAAAAACTTGATCGTTGTTTTCGCGATGTCAAAGTCTTAAAATTTATAAAAAGAATGATCGAACCTAGAAACTAACTATGACAATGATTTGAGGCAAGCGCACCTATCGAACATTAGTATAGTTTAGTGGCAAGACCGGAATGTCGAACCCAAAGGAACTAAAAGTACTAATACTAACTTTCTTTTTATTATCTAGCCTAAAATAAAGGGAATTTGTGTGTTTAATTTAAATTAATTAACTACTAAACTAAAGACTCTAAGAAAAAGAAGAATGAATTTGGGAGAATAACTTGAGGAAAAACCAATTGATTAAGACGACACCCAAGGAAGAATCCACCTAGACTTCACTTGTTATCTAACTCTGAACCAGAAGATTTATTCATTTGACTTGATTCGTAAGATTCCCTAATGTATATTAAACCCTCTCTCGAAGCGAAAAACGTCTAACCCTAGGTTGATTAATTAAAATCTCTTTCTAATTAAAACCCCTAGAACTGCATTAACTCGATCTATGGAATCCCATATTAGGTTTCACCCTAATCTGGCAAAATCTAAATCACCCTATCTCTAGGCACGCGATCAACTCCGGTTAACTATGCTAGATCTACTACTATTAGCGGGGACTTTTGCTCCTCCACCTAAGCACATCAAACTTGGATCAATATCCGGAAATATCAACACAAGAATTAAGAACACATAATTAAGAACAAGTCAAATATTTATCATATAGTTCAAGAAACGATAACAAGATTCATCTAAGTTTCATCCCCTCGGTATCTCGAGGGTTTATTTCATAACAATAAAAGAAAACATCTCAGAAGAAAAGATAAAACAAAACATAAGAAATCCCTAAAACTCCCTGAAGGAATTGAAGGAGAATCCCTCCGTCTTGAGTATAATTCTGGCTTCTAGAGATGAATCAACTGGCTATCCTCGAGTGAATCCCCACAAATCTGCCTTCTCTTGCCTAGCAAGACGCCCCTAGACGATAGCCTTGGGCTCCCCCTTTTAGGTCATACTTAGGGTGTATATATAGGCTTTTGGAATGTGTTTCTTTTCCCCTAAGTATCCCAATCCGAACGAAACTTTTCTTTGCCACGGTAGGGGCACGGCCATGGCACACGCCCGTGTGAATCATGGCCAGGCCGTGTTGGACTCTATTAATGAGGCACGACCGTATGGTCTTGGGTCCAGGCCGTGCTGATTTCGTGATCTGGCCCAATTTGCCCGTTTTAAGCCCGTTTTTCATTCTTTTCATCCTCCGGTGCTTCCCTGAGTATAAAACATGAAAATAAAGGATTAAGAGCACCAAATTTCATAAAATAAGGGATAATTCATCCAAATTCATGCTAAATGTGAGATTAAAATATGTTACTTTTATGGTTTATCAAACATGATGTTGATTTATTACACACAAACTTACCTCGGTACCAAAATATAGAAAATTGTTCAATTTAGTCCACCACCTTGTTCTTTCCTCGGTATATGTCCGGACTTCGTGTTTCTTGATCTATAATGACAGATTTCACTTATTAATTTATCACATTGACTAAATTAGCCTATGAATCATACTTTGGCAAAAATTATAATTTTGCCCCTAAACTTTCACATATTTACAAAATGGTCCTTATGCTCGTATAATGAAATGTGTTCATTTTTCTCACACCCAAGCCTAGCCGAACCTATCTTAAGCTTATAATAGCTCACATTTTTCCTTCAAATCTGATTTTTACTACACATTTTAATCACTTTTACAAATAGGTCCTTTTTTATGTATTTCCATGAAAAATCACTTAGAAAAAGATGTTCACTACACATCAAACTTCCATATTCCTCCATTAAACATCAAAATACATGCATGTCATACATGGGTAAATTTTTTAACATGAAATCTAGCTTAAAATATAGCTAGAAATAGCTAAATCGAGCTACGAGGATCTCAAAAATACGAAGAATAATAAAAACGAGGCTAAGAGGTACTTACAATCAAGCTTGAAAGTGAAACAAAACCCTAGCTATGGCTCATTGAAATTTTCGGCTATGGAGGATGAAGATGGACACCAATTTTGACTCTTCCTTGAGATTTTTCCCTTCTATGTCTATTTTTGTTCATCGTGAGATATAATGGTCTAATTACTAAACAAGGACCTCTAATAAATTTTCTAATGCTATCTCATACTTAAAACTTTTAGAATCTCATATTTTTCAATTTTTGCAATTTAGTCCTAAAAGATAATTTAATCAATAAATCATAAAATTTTCTTCATGAAATTTTCACACAACCATGCAAACATGCCATAGACCTCATAAAAACCATAAAACATATATTTCTACTTCGGATTTGTGGTCACGCAACAACTATTCTGATTAGGCCCTAAATCAGGCTATTACAGTGGCATGGCATTTGGTGTAATTACTAAATGTTTTAAAGGTTAAATAAGTAAATTAGTTAATAAAGGTTAATTAAAAAAAAACAAAAATCAAAATTTTTTCCATCTTTTCTTTCAATTACCGAATGTTGAAGAACAAGATAGCCATTTTATCCATTCCAAGGTTCGGTCACTTTAAAGTCTAATTGGTAAGTGATTTTGACTCGGTTTTTAATGATTTCTACGTTTTTGAGATCGTTCCAGCTAGTACTAGCTAGCCTAGGGACTATTTTGCAAAACTGTTAAAGATTTTGAATGTTTCCATTGATGAATATGTGTGAGTTTTGATGATTGATGATAGATTTTGAATGTTTAATGTTAGATAAACAAGTTTTGTTAAGTGATTTTTAGTGAAAATGAAAAATAAAGTTTAAATTGAGAAATGTGTAAAGTTAGTGGTTAAAATGTGAAATAAATGAAAAATATGGGCTGCTAGGGGTATTATGGTAATTCGGCTAACATGGGTTTATTTTGAATTTCATTAATTTGTGATTTTATGCAATAAGGATTAAATTGTGAAAAATGTGAAATATGTGGGACAAAAGTGTAAATGTGTTTTAAAGTATGTTTTGGACTAAATTGAATGAATAGATGATTGAATAAGTTAATTTTGAATACATTTAGATCAAGAAAAGTGGAATTCAGATATAAATCGGGGAAAAACGAAAATTATCGACTAATCGATTAGATTCACCGTTTTAACATCTGAGGTAAGTTCGTGTGTTATAAATTCATTTCAAATGTATTTTATATGCTTTGATATAGCATGGATTGTGATTGTGTGATTACGGACGCATTTAGAAATGATTCGATGAAGATTCGACAGTTGGAAACCCGATTGAACCTTAGGAATAGTTTAGGATGCTAGTGAATGTCATTAGGTATACTTAAGTTGGCTTCGGGCCATGATTTAGCACTATGTGTGCGAGATAAACTGATTTGGCTATGGGCTACGCATATCAGCTGATTTGGCTTCGGGCCATGATATCAGAATTTCGGATAAGTTACCTTGATTTGGCTACGTGCCATGGTATAGGTACTTATCGAGTGAGACCTTGAGTATCTGACTTCTATTCCAAATGGTTCAACGGGTAAATAAAGAATGTGATTGAGTATGAGATTAGTATGAGATGGTATAGGTACATAAGGAAAAGAATTGAATATTGAAAACTATGAAATTGATGAGTTTCTTGGTAAGTATATGAATGATCATTTGATAGCTTGAAAGTTAATAGAATTATTGTTCATTATTTTTAATTATATGAATGTTTAATGAATGATGTTAGTTGCTCATTGATAACATACGAGCTTAATAAGCTACATAGCTTACTTTGTTGCTTTTCCATGTTTTATAGTGATTTTAAAGCTAGCTTGAATTTAGGGATCGTCGGAGACTTCACCACACTATCCACTGACTCTTTGGTACTTTTGAAACTATGTTTTAAGTATATGGCATGTATAGGTATTTGAGTCTTGTTGATTATGTTTTGGTAATGATGTTGGCCAAATGAATTGGCATTGTAAATGTATATGTTTTGGTTTGTAAATATAGCCATGAGATTTGGCTTAATTTGGTGAATTTGGCTATGTGCTTATATATGCATATTTGTTGATAGTTAAGTTCATGAATGGATATGAGAATGGTTTAAATTATGAGAATTGTAGTCATTGTTGCTAATTGGTATCATGATTGTTAAATTGATGATTTGAGGAAGTTAGTATGCTTGTGAAATTAGGACTAATAATGCATCTTTGATAATGGTCATTTTGATGATTGAGTAGACAAGAATTGGTGTGAATTTAGTTAGTATATTGTGATACTTATGTTCCTTGAATTAGTTAGTATTGAAATGGTAAGATTTAAGCTTGGTTTGGATGTTTTGGATTTCATATTGTGCTATGAATTGGTGCCATTTGGATTGTTTAGGTACATGAGATTTTGGATGGAAAATTGGCTTGGTAAATAGCCTATTTTTGTCCACACGGGCAGAGTCACGGGCGTGTGTCTCAGCCGTGTGTGACACACGTCATGGTACACGGTCGTGTGTCCCCTGTTGTTGAAATTGAAATGAAGTCAGTATGCTCCACGCGGTCTCACACACCGGCGTGTTCTCGGCCATGTGGTACAAGTCAGTATACCCTCCTAATTGGCACACGGCCTAGCACACGGGCGTGTGACTTGGCCGTGTTGCATAAGTAAGTATACCCTAGAGGTTTGGCATGGCCTAACACACGGCCTGGCACACGGACGTGTGTGGCCACTTCGAAGAGCACACGTGTTAGACACATGGGCGTGTGGTTGGCTGTGTGACCCAAGTCAGTATGTACCCCCTGTTTTCACACGGTCTGGCCACACGGGCGTGTGTCCCCTGATTTGAAGAAAAATTTGCTAAATGTTAAAAATTGCTTGAGTTATCGGTTTAGTCCCGAACCACTCCCAAAGCATGTTTAAGGCCTTGTAGGCTCTTAATAGGGACAAATTGATTGAGATTGAATGATTAATGATTGAATTGAGCAAAGGTATGTTAAATAGTGGTTTAATTGTTTCGTAAGTTTGATAATGCTTCGTAATCCTATTCTAGCAATGAATACGGGTGAGGGGTGTTACAGTAAGTCTGTTTTAGTTGATAAGATTTGTAAGAATTGTCCTTTGATGACTCGGGGTTACTATTTTCTGGCTGACTTGATGCTTCTACCCTTCGATGAGTTTGATGTGATTTTGGGTATGGACTGGCTGGCTATTCATGATGCAGTTGTGAATTGTAGACGAAAGATTATCGAATTTAAATGTCAGAATGGTGAAATTCTTCGGATTGAGTCTGATGATTCGAGTGAATTACCTACTATGATATCGTCTATGTTAGCTCAAAAATGTATAAGAAAGGGCTATGATGCATATCTCGCATACGTACTGGATACAAAGGTGTCTGAATCAAAGATTGAATCTGTACCTGTTGTTTGTGAGTTTTTGGATGTATTTCCAGAAGAATTATCAGGTTTGCCACCGATCAGAGAGGTTGAATTTGGTATTGATTTAGTACCAGGAACAACACCGATATCGATAGCTCCATACAGAATGGCTCCAACAGAAGTAAAAGAGTTGAAAGCTCAGTTGCAAGAATTGACAGACAGAGGTTTTGCACGACCGAGTTATTCGCCCTGGGGTGCACCGGTATTGTTTGTAAAGAAGAAAGACGACACGATGAGAATGTGTATCTATTACAGACAGTTGAATAAAGTGACTATAAAGAACAAATACCCTCTACCGCGGATTGATGATTTATTTGATCAGTTGAAATGGGCTACAATATTTTCAAAGATTGATTTGAGATCGGGTTATTATCAGTTGCGAGTTAAAGAATCAAATGTGCCAAAAACTGCATTCAGAATGAGGTACGAACATTATGAATTCTTTTTTATGCCTTTCGAATTAATGAATGCTCATGTAGTTTTTATGGACTTGATGAACCAGATATTCAGATCGTATTTAGACAGATTCGTTATTGTATTCATTGACGATATTTTGATCTATTCACGAGATAAATCTGAACATACCGAACACTTGAGAATTGTGTTACAAACTCTACGTGATAAGCTATTGTTTGCAAAGTTCAGTAAATGTGAGTTTTGGCTCCGAGAGGTTGGATTTTTGAGGCATATCGTTTCAGCCGAAGGTATTATAGTTAACCCGAGTAAGATTTCTGCTATTGTTGACTGGAAACCTACCAGAAATGTATCTGAAGCCTGTAGTTTTCTGGGTTTAGCGAGCTATTACCGAAGATTCGTGAAAGTATTTTTGATGATTGTGACACCAATGACACGACTACTTCAGAAAGATGTGAAATTTGAATGGTTAGAAAAATGTCAGTGAGTTTTGAGCGAGTTGAAAATATCGCTAATCAAGCACCATTACAGTTCAAACTAAATCGGGGAAAGAGTTTGTGATTTATAGTGACGCGTCATTAAACGGTCTGGGATGTTTTCTGATGCAAGAAGGAAAAGTTATAGCTTATGCTTCTCGACAATTGAAACCGCATGAAAAGAACTATCCGACGCACGACTTAGAGTTAGCTGCAATTGTGTTCGCATTGAAAATTTAGCGACACTACTTATACGGTGAAAAATGCCACATTTATACGGATCAAAAAAGCTTAAAATATCTGATGTCACAGAAAGATTTGAATCTGTGACAACAAAGATGGCTCGAGTTATTGAAAGATTATGAATTTGTGATTGATTATCACCCGGGAAAAGCTAATGTTGTTGCTGATGCCCTAAGCCAAAAATCTTTGTTTGCATTACGAGCAACCTAGTTGATGATTTGTGATGATGTGTCTATTTTAGCTGAATTAAAAGCTAGACTAGTATTTCTTGAACAAATCTATCAAGCTCAGAAAGATGACCGTGAATTGCAAGTTAAACAAATTTAATGTGAGAATATCTCTAATTCAGAGTTTTAGATTGGAGCTGATGATTGTTTAAGGTTCCGGAATAGAATTTGCATATCGAGAAATTCAGAACTCATTCAGAAGATTTTGAACGAAGCGCACAATAGTTGTTTATCTGTTCATCCAAGGAGTACCAAAATGTACAACGATTTGAAACAGTTTTATTGGTGGCAATGCATGAAACGAGCTATCTCAGAGTTTGTTTCTAAATGTTTGATTTGTCAGCAAGTCAAAGCTGAACATCAAGTACCATCGGGTTTACTACAGCCTGTGATGATTCCTGAGTGGAAATGGGATAGAGTTACAATGGATTTTGTATTGGGATTGCCCTTAACTCCGAAAAAGAAAGATACTATCTGGGTTGTCGTTGATCGACTAACGAAATATTCTCATTTCATACCGGTACGTACAAATTATTCACTTGATAGACTAGTTGAATTGTGCATTTTTGAGATTTTTCGGTTGCACGGGGTGCCACTATCTATTATTTTTTATAGAGATCCGAGATTTACGTCGCGATTCTAGAAGAAACTGCAAGAAGCTCTGGGAACAAGGTTGAATTTCAGTACTGCTTTTCATCCTAAGACTGATGGTCAGACCGAGAGAGTTATTTAGATTCTTGAAGACATGTTGAGATGTTGTATTATAGAGTTTGAGGGCAGTTGGGAAAAATACTTACCGTTGATTGAGTTCGCGTATAACAATAGTTTTTAGACGAGTATAAAGATGGCACCGTATGAAGATTTATACGGTCAAAAATGTCGAACTCTGTTATACTGGACTGAACTAAGTGAGAAAAAGATTCACGGGGCTGAATTGATCAGAGAAACTGAAGAAAAAGTGAAAACGATTCGCAACAGTTTAAAAGCAGCTTCAAATCGACAGAAATCATATGCGGATGTGAAACATAAAGAAATTGAGTTTTAAGTCGGGGATCGAGTTTTTCTAAAGGTGTCACTATGGAAAAAGTTTCTTCGATTCGGCAGTAAAGGAAAGCTGAGTCCGCAATTTACCAGACCGTATGAGATCTTCGAAAGAATAGCACCTGTAGCATATCGACTAGCTTTACCGTCAGAACTTGAAAAGATTCATAATGTCTTTCTGTAACAGCCCGGTTTAGACCCTAGTCAAAATAGTGGTTTCGAGACCACAAATTCGAGGTCAAAAAAATACTTTAATATTATATTTTGTGTTTACAGTATGTGATTGAGCATGTGTGAAAATTCTGTGTGAAAAATTATTCGATTGTCTGCTTAATTTGCAAAAGGACTTAATCGCATAAAATGCAAAAGTTGTGTGCTGATTGTTAAAGTGTTTAATTGGCATGGCTTATCAAATGAAAGGTCCTTATGTTGTAATTAGACCAAAGATAGTGGAGATGGACATATATGTACATAGTTAGTGGAAATTTAAATGTTATACAATAAGGGTAAAAATGGTAAAATGTCAATTAAGTTAATATTAGTAAAACAAACATGAAATTAGTGGCATTAGTGTTCATCTTCCACCGAAATTGAGAAAGAAAATAAGGGTTTGAAGCTTCTTTGATTTTGGCACATTCATAGCTCAATCGGGTATGTGTTTTTGATCGGTTTTTAATGATTTCTATGTTTTTGTGATCGTTGCTTTGCATTCTATCAAACCCATGCCTTAATTTTTGAGTTTTTTGATGATTTTTAGATATGCCATTGATGAATGTTTGAGCTTTGTGATAGTTGATGATGTAATATGAAAGATATGTGAAAGATTAACATATTTTGTCTTTGAATTTTTGGTGAAATTGAGTAATTTGGGCTAAATTGTGAAAATAAGAAATTGGAGGACTAAAATGTGAAATAAATGAAATGTGTGGGTTTGTATGGATATAATGAGAATTCGGCTAGGCATGGGTGAAATGAAATTATGTGTATTTGATGATTTTATGAAATAGGGACTAAAGTGTCGAAATGTGAAAATGTGAGGGCTATTTTGTAAAATGCCCCAAATATGTGTGTTTGGATTAAATTGAAAAATTATGTGAATGAATGAGCTAAATTTGAATATGTATAGACCAAGAAAGGAGAGATTCGGATCGAGATCGAGGCAAAGACAAAGTGCTCGATTGATCGACTAGTCTCGGTATTTCTACGTCCGAGGTAAGTTCGGATATAATACGTGTTATTAAGTTTATGTTTAAGTGCTATGAATTGAATACTTATGTGAATATTGGATTAGAAATGTTATATGTGAAATTGAGAAATGTGGCACTAAGTGTGCGTAATTGGAATTGAGACAGAGGTGATTAGCATTGTGTGTGCGAAATAATAGAAGCTTCGGCTTTATTGATTGGCACTGTGTGTGCGATACCGAGTTAGAATTGGTTTTAAGTAAAGGCACTAAGTGTGTGATAATATTTAAGCTTCAGCTATGAATTTGGCACTAAGTGTGCGAATAAATCAAATGAATAACGAAGGTTGATCGAAATTGAGTATTGAGCATTGAGTAGCATGAATGATCGATAACTAAGTGTTGACTAAGATGCATCTGGAACCTATGTGGTTGATGAAATTGTAAATGGATTTATGGATGGTTGAGTGAGCATATTAGCTATGGATGATATGGAGTATATATTTGTGAGTTAATCTATGTGATGGATTAACTTTGTATATTGTAATTGTATTATTGAATTAAATGTATTATATTACGAACTTACTAAGCTCTAAAGCTTACTGTGTGAAGTGTTTCTCTGTTTTACAGTGTATTTAAAGCTAGCTTGGATCTAGGGATCGTCAGCGACTCAATCACACTATCGGCTATCTATTTTGGTACTTTTTGAAGATGTATATATATGGTATATGGCATGTATAGGCTAGTGACTATGGTATATTTTAATGTGTATAGTTCTTGCCATGTGATATGGCTTGAAAGATGGATAATTTTGGTATATGCCTTATATGTGTAAAAATAATGGTTAATGTGTGAATATGTACTCTATGTGAATGGTCTTTATGAGTAGTATTGGAGATATGGAAGTAGTATGATCATTCTTTGAAATGGTATGAATTTGATGATTCATAAATTATATGTCTTTAGGATGTGAAATTGATATATTAGATGGATTTATTTGAGTTTAATTTGAGTATGAAAGTAAATGGTGTGGTTGATAAATGTTTGGTGCATATATTGGTATGTTTTGGTTGCCATTTGAGGTATAAATGCATATGGTAAAATGCTTGTAGGTGATCCTAAGTGTGGGTGGCAAGTTTGGCCTTGCAAATGGCCTATAATTGCCCACACGGTTGAGCATACGGGCGTGTGGCTCGACCGTGTCCTTCTTGATTATATTTCAAAAAAAGTCAGGCTCGACCACGGGCTGGACACATGGGCGTGTAACTGGCCGTGTGATGCAAGTCAGGCCCAACCACGGGTGAGGTACACGGGCGTGTCTCAGGCCGTGTGGACAAGTCAGTATGTATGCCCTGTTTTGCCACGGCTTGGACGCACAGGCGGGTCCGAGGCCGTGTGAGGCACAAGGCCGACCCACACGGGCGTGTGACCTCTGCAGTTTTGAAAATATTTAAATTTCTAAAAAAATTCGTATGTGTTCGGTTTGGTCCTGACCTCTATCTAACACATGTTTAATGTCTCGTAGACCTCATTAAGGGACTAATTGAATGTGAATTGCTATGTATGGATGTGGAATGATATTGAATGTTCTGAAATGATAGGTAATGCCTCTTAACCATATTCTCGCGACGGTTACGGGTTAGGGGCGTTACACTTTCACGTTTTATGATACGTCGATACTGATCCGATCTGTCACATGTGATTTCTCCTGTAGATGTTGAGATACAGACTGATTTGACGAATAGCGAAGAACCGATCAGGATTTTAGGTCGTGAAATCAAAGAATTGAGAAATAAATGCATAGCCTTAGTGAAGGTTCTTTGGCATAAAACGGGATCGAGGAAGCTACGTGGGAACCCGAGGAAGTTATTAGAAAATAGTACCTTAACCTTTTCACTGGTAAGATTTTCGGGGACGAAAATCCCTAAGGGGGGAGAGTTGTAATAGCCCATTTTTAGTCAAATCGGAACAATGGTTTTGAAACCACAAATTTGAGGTCAAAATATTTATTTTATTATTATTTTAAGGTTTACAGCATGATTGAACGATTGTGTGAAAGTTTCGTTCAGTAATTTTATCGTTTGGTTGGTTAGTTTGATAAAAAGGACTAAATCGCGTAAACTGTAAAATGCATGTTCTATTAGTTTAAGGTGTAAATTAGCTTTGGTTTTAATAATGGAGGTCCTTAAGTAATAATTGGACCATTGATAAGGTAATGGACATTTATGTCCATGGTTTATGTGAAATATTAATGTTTTATTAAAGGTTAATAATGTAAATTGCTAAATAAAGATTAATTAAATAAAACAATAGTTTTTGTCATCTTCCATTATCCTTTATCCATCGAAAATTCACTTGAGGAAGCCATTAACAAGCTTCAAGCTTTCGGCTTTGTATTCTTAGTCATGTAAGTCCATTTTTGACTCGGTTTTAAATGATTTCTATGTTTTTGTGATCGTTGCTTCGTATTCTAGCTAGCCCGTACTGTAGATTTCAGAACTGTTAAAGATTTAACATGTTGCCATTGTTGAATGCTTGATTAATTTGATGAATTATGATAGATTTGGAAGGTTTAATGGTAGATTAATAGTTTTTGTAAAGTGATTTTTGACAAAAATGTCAAAAAGGGATTAAATTGAGAAAATGTGAAATGTGGTGGTTAAAAGTGTGAATAAATGAGAAATATGGGCTAATATGAGTACTAGAGAAATTCGACTAGCATGGGTTGTGGTTAAATTGCATGAATTTGTGATTTTATGAAATAAGGACTAAATTGTAAAAGATGTAAAATATTAGGGGTAAATGTGTAAAACTGCCTTAAAGTGAAATTTGGACTAAATTGAATAGCTCGAATGCTGAATGTGCTAAATTTGATAATATATAGATCAAGATAAGCTGAGATCGGGTTTAGATCGGGGAAAGGAAAAGTGGACGAATAGTCGATAATTTCCATCCGAGCAACTCGAGGTAAGTTCGTATAATTAGAATTGAATCTTTAAATACTTGTAAGTTATTTGAAATGAAAGTAGAATTGAGTAAATTGTATTACTCAGTTCGAATGCCTAATTGATGAGAATTATTGAATATCGAGTCCCATTTGAACCGTAAAAATTCGTAGGATACGAGTGACATGTCACTAGGGTTACCGTTTTGGTTGAGATCCTGCATATGTTGCGGACTCACCACAGCTCGTATGAGCTTACTGATATATCAGATCGTAAGAGCTTACTCGTTTCAGCTCATCAGAGCTTACCGTTTCAGCTCAATAGAGCTTACTGTCCATCAACTCAGGAGGAGCTTACTGATCATTGCTCGAAAGAGCGAAAATGATAATGAATTGACGGATTACCAACTTATACGTAATGTATATCACCCGAGTATCCCTCTATATGTAAATAGGTTCAACGGGCATAAATTTTGTTATTGGTTATGTGATAAAACTATGTGTTTATACGGATGAATTACAGTTTATGTAACACCCCTTACCCGTAATCCCCGCCGGAACTGGGTCCGAGGCGTTACCGGATTAAAACTACTTGGTCGCCACTTAGGCTCAACGTGACTACTCTCCTTAAGTCACCACGAAAACCTCATTTTCGAGTTACGAGGCCTTACTCGAACACACGAGGGCTCTCGAGACCATATCGGAAAATCTTACTATCTCAAAAATTTTCTCCATCTAGACAAGGACTACACGCCCGTGTGTAGTCACACACGTCCATGTCCACAACCCGTGCACAAAACTCAACAATTCTGCCAAAGTCCCACGGCTAGGTCACACGCACGTGTTCACCACCCGTGGTGCACATCGACTACTTCACACACGGCCTTAAAGTCTAGACATACGCCCGTGTGGCTAGCCCGTGGCCAACACTGAATAACTCACATGTCCTAGGCACACGCCCGTGTGACTAGTCTGTGGTCTAATCTAACTTAAAATACTAACATGCAGGGGACACACGACCAAGTCACACGCCCATGGGCTTACCATGTGTCACACATGGTCTAGACACACGCCCGTGTGGGTAGAGAACAAATCTATTTGTCATGCCCCTTCTCACCCCCTAGCATACACAACATGTACTCATTCAACACATCCATAATCAACTCAATTTGAAACACAATCTTACATGGATAACTACATCTTTTCATATAATAAAATAGCCAACAACTATGACATTATACAAAATAGATTATCCATCTAAAGGCCAACATGACTTAGCCATTTACAACCAAAAATCACTAACTTGTCTAGCCCCTATACATGCCATATACAAAACGTTTAATCCAATGTGTGCGAGTGTCTTTGATAGTGTGGGCGATCTTCCAATTGATCCACGTACCTCGATTCAACTCTATCACTCTATAAGACAAGGGAAAAGAAAGGGAGTAAGCTTTGAGCTTAGTGAGTTTACACATAAACAATTAAGCATCATAATATAAGCTAAACAACAATTAGCATTATACTAACATAAGTAATTCACAACTATGCTTACTCTTTCTATCCCTTACCACATTTCCAACACATCATGAGTCACATACTCATAACCATTGACATGCACCCCTACATTCAATATCACATTTACACAATATACAACACACCATTATTTCACAATAACACATCCACACATCTACACTACTCACTAATACATCCACACAGCTACTCTCTAGGTGGTTTCGTACTTAGCCTACCACAATCGATACAATAAGGTGGTATCGCACTTAGCCTACCAATAAGGTAATCATAGAGGTCTCTCACTTAGCCCACTAAACAATATACTTAGCGATAGCATCGCACATAGCCCATCTCATCCCTGCTAAGTATTGGGGTAGCATCGCACTTAGCTTACCATCAAGCATTATCACTACACATTCACATATCTACTTTGTAGTTCATTCATTTATTCGTTCACTATAACTAACTCATTCATTCCACATGAACCATATAGGTTCTCAACCATGCTATACTCTATCTAGAATTTACAAAGTATACGCATAATGCATCATTTATACGTAAACTTACCTCGGTACTCAAAAAGTATAGAGATGTGCAATTTAGTCCATGACCTTGCCCTTACCTCGGTTTCGATCTGAACTTCGTCTTTCTTGATCTATAATGACAAATCAACACATTCAATACACACATTGACTAAATTGACCTTTATCTCATACTTTAGCAAAATCCCCATTTCACCCCTAATCTTTCTCATATTTACACTTTCGCCCCAAGGCCCGTAAAGTGATTTTTATTCAACTTTCTAGCCTTTCATGCTTAGCCAAACCACTTACTCAATTAATGCTATCATCAATTCTCACTAATTCTCACATGTATGATGTAACACCCTAAACCCGGTCAACACACCACGACCGAATCTGGCATATTACGGAGTGAAAACGTTTTGAGTAAAACAAGTTTGCCGATTCATTTCT
The DNA here is from genome assembly GCA_025698515.1 of Gossypium sturtianum. Taxonomy (NCBI): domain Eukaryota; kingdom Viridiplantae; phylum Streptophyta; class Magnoliopsida; order Malvales; family Malvaceae; genus Gossypium; species Gossypium sturtianum. The sequence continues at coordinate 96,580,323 of CM046948.1, forward strand.
ATTGAAAACTCCTTTACCGTTTAAAAGGTTAGAAAACCCCGTGTAGAGTATAGTTGAAATCGTTTTTGGTTGCTTTAAAACCCGGAAAAACCCTCTTTTGTTGGAAATCCATTTGTTGTTTATAGTTTGGGAAAACCTTTCGATACTTATTAAAACCAAGTGAGTTAAGCGTAGTCGAGTTAAGAACCATTTGTGGTTGGAGTTGTTTAAGAAATTAAATTTGAAAACGTTGCTTTTTACCGGTTATTTAAGCAAATCAAATTATTAAGCACATGCATAATCTAATCAAATAAAAGCAAGTATATATATAAAAACCCCAAAATAATACTCAGTGGCCTTATTACAAAACCAAAACCAAAATTAAAGTAAATAAATAAAAACCAAAATTTTAATTTAAAGTCAAAACCCGAAAATAAGTTGCATGGCCACCTCGAGTCCTCCCCGGCTCCAAATCCGCGATCTAAGCCTCATCTGCAAAATATAAGGGAAGGGGTGAGTCACCGAGACTCAGTGTATAAATCCCCAACCCGATAGTGCAAACATTTACGCAAATCATCAGTAAAACATGCAAATCATGCAACCCCATAACCTAACCATCCGATCTCCTTTAACTACCCCGCGTGGTCAAAACCACTGGTGGTCAAAACCACTGGTGACCGGAGTCACAAATATATATAAGTGTGGTCAAAACCACTGGTGATCGTAGTCACAAATCAAGTGATGGGGCCAACCCATCGTGTGGTCAAAACCACTGATGACAATCCCGTAATCAACATGTAGGGCCAACCCACCGTGGTACCAAACCACTAGGACGAGTCACAATATCCATATGTGGTCAAAACTACTGGTGACCGTAGTCACAAATATCATCAATGTGGTCAAAACCACTGGTGGTCAAAACCACTGGGACTTAGTCACAAATAATAATATCAAAGACGGGGCCAACCCCTTGTGTGGTCAAAACCACTGGTGACAGTCCAAATAATTCTTCCCCCTCCTCTCAACAATCCCACCATCATGTCCATATCAATCGTGGCATAATAACGTATGATGATGCAAATAACACATGGCATAGCATTAAACAATGACATGATAACATATATCGAGATCCATAATCAGAGGACTTACCCGGAGTCCACGCTCATGCCCACAAGGCACAACTACCAGTTTCAATGGCTATTAACCGTAACATAATAAACATATCATACTAATGAATTGTGTAAGCGTTACACACCTGACTATTTGTAGATCTAAGCGAAATCCCGAAACTACGCAAAACGAGCGAGATCCCGAAACGTTGCCTTCACCTTTCCTACAATCGGCCAACACATACTTTTAATATTATAGCCATTCGGCTTAATCACAAAATCCCGAAGATATGTCGCATGAAGGTAGCACCTTACCTTAATTCCGATTTGGTTTCCAACCAAATCCCAAAACTATGTGATGAACCTCCCTTGCAATCGGCCAAGCACTAGCATACAAACATGATTAGCCTTCGGCTTTTGAAAGAATAAGAAACAGATCCAAACGCTAGAGCCCTTACCTAGATCGGCACCCAAATCCCGAAGATCTACCGCATCAGGTTGTACTCCTCCCTACAATCGACTTAAATGCATCATTAGCAATCCAAGTACCATTTGGCCTTAGCATGAATCCTGAAACCAAAAAGGATTGTCGCCCCCTTACCTTAATGACTGATTCGGCCACCAACCACCAAAGATCGGCACACCCTATTGATGTTAGGGGTTTCAGCTACCAATAAAGAACAGGAATAGAGTTTAATATATATAGATCTATAACAATAGGGAAGATAGAAGAGAAGTGGGGTTTCGGCAATACCCACATCGATCAAGAAGAGAAGAAGAAGTCACTTACCAGAAGATTCGGCTATAATTCAAAGAAAGAACTAGAGATAGATTCGGCACTTAATATGATGAAGAGGAAACGCAAGAAGAGAAGGGCTTATGAGCAAAGTATTCGGCCAAAGTACTTGATGGAAACGAAAGAGAACAATAAGACTTTCGGCTTTTTGAAGATAAAAGAGATAAAGAAGAAAAATGGAATGGTATTGAAGGGATTCGACAAAGGAGAATGGAAGAAGTTTCGGCACAAGGAGATTTGAAAGAGGGAAGAAAGATATCGACTGAAGAATGGGTGTTGGTTTCGGCTTTGAACAAAATAGGAAGAAGAGAAGTGAACAAAGGTGGATTCTGCAAAGAGGAAGTTTCGGTCAACAATGAATGCACATGAAAAGAAGAGGAGAGAATGGCTATCAAGTTTCGGCTCTTCAAAAGGAACAAGGTTTGGTTCGGCCAGGTACCAAAGTTGCCGAAAGAAAGAAAAAGCAATTGAGGTTTCGGCTCTGACACTAAACGAAAAAGAGAAAAACTTCCAAAGCTAGCTGAACATGCACCCTTACTTGGCTATTGAGATTCGGCACCCCCTAACTTCCAAAACCGATTACACCTCCTTCCCCAAAGTCCATAATTCGGCCAACACCTCAAGACTCTCCCATCCACTCATTCAAATCGGTTTGAATGAGTCAAACTCCACATTTTTCTCCTCTCCATCCATTTCAAACCTGTTGACTCAATCCTTATCCATTCAAGAGAGTCCCACCTGAGCACAGCTCTTCCTTGCTTCTGGCGTGAAAAAGAAAGCAGAAAAGGGATTTCTGCAGCTCGAACCCAAGCACTCCCTCCCTGCATGTGGCGTCACTCTCCTGGCACCTTAGTGGCGCCTCCTTTGCCACTTTGCCACTAGGCTCTTTGTGTCACAACCCTCCAATAATTTCTTTTAACCCCTAACTCTCTTAGCTTCCTCTTCCTAAGCACTAAAACAAAAAAAAATTTTGGCCATGACCTAGGCCTAACCCGAGGTCATACCTGGACCCCAAAACATGCTAAACTAGCACAGTAGGCATATCATCACATGCAAACACACAAAATGCAAAGACCCCGATTTAAGGATGTTACAGTTCTACCCCCCTAAAAAAAATAATTTCAGCCTCGAAATTACCTGGTCAGAAGAGTTAAGGGTATTGCTGCCGCATCACATCTTCTGGTTTCCACATGGCCTCCTCCGTACCATGGTTCCACCATAATACTTTCACCAAGGGAACTGATTTCCTACGCAGAACCTTGACATCCCGATCCAAAATCCATACCGGCTCCTCCTCGAAAGACAAGTCCGAGCTCACCTCTATTTCCGTAACTGGCACAACATGCGACAGATCAGATCGATAGCGCCTAAGCATTGAAACATGAAACACGTCGTGAATCTGACTTAACTCTGCGGGTAACTCGAGCTGATAAGCTACTGGTCCCACTCGCTTCAACACCGTATATGGCCCAATAAACCTAGGACTTAGCTTGCCTTTTTGCCCAAATCTCAACACCTTTTTCCATGGCGATACCTTCAGGAAGACCTTGTCACCCACTGCATACTCTATATCCCTACGCTTAAGATCAGCGTAAGACTTCTGCCTGTCCGATGCTTCCTTAAGACGAGTCCGAATCACCTTAACCTTATCCTCTGTTTCTATCACCAACTCCGGACCCAACATTTGCCGTTCACCCAATTCTGTCCAACACGTCAGAGTACGACATTTCCGTCCATACAGTGCCTCATATGGTGCCATCTGAATACTCGCTTGATAACTGTTGTTATAAGCGAACTCTGCCAACGGTAGATACTCCTCCCAACTACCACTGAAATCCAAAACACAGCCCCTTAACATGTCTTCTAGAATTTGGATTACCCTCTCAGACTGTCCATCAGATTGCGGGTGAAAAGCCGTGCTGAAATCCAACCTCGTACCCAACGCCCGATGCAAAGCTTTCCGAACCTCGACGTGAACTCCGGGATCCCTATCCGAAATAATTGACACCGGCACTCCATGCAACCTTACTATCTCTCGCCACATACAACTTGGCTAACACGGAGCGAAAAGTCAACTCTCATCGGTATGAAATGACCGACTTAGTCAAACGATCCACAATCACATTGCATCGAGTCCTTCATCGGGCGTAGGGGTAGCCCATCGACAAAGTCCATGGTAATCCTTTCCTACTTCCATCTGCGGGATCTTGACCGGCCGCAATGATCCGATGGTAAGCGATGCTCGGCTTTAACTTGCGGCATGTCGGACACTTGCCCACAAACCCGGTTACTTCATTTCGTTTAAGCCACGCCACGTAATCGTTCCCTCAAATCCCGATACATCTTATCGCCTCCGGGATGCATAGCGTATGGGCTGCTTTGAGCTTCCTGAAGAATCCGCTGTCTCAATTCAACATCCTTTGGCATACATACTTTCCCCTGAAAACATAGTACTCCATCACTGCCTAAGCTGTAACCCTCCAATTCGCCATTCTGCACTTGCAACCTCCGAGCACTCAAAACCTCATCTATCAGCTGTTTCTCCTTAACCTGATCAATCCAAGTCGGCCTTACTTGCAATTCTGCCATAAGACTCCTGTCGTCATATAGGCTAAGGTGACCAAACATCGCTCTCAAGTCTGCTACCACCTTACGGCTCAATGCATCGGCTACTACGTTAGCCTTACCCGGATGGTACTCAATCGAGCAGTCATAGTCCTTCAACAACTCGATCCACCTCCGCTGCCTCAAATTTAAATCTTTCTGAGTCAAGAGGTACTTCAGACTCTTGTGATCCGCGTAGACTATCGACTTTTCCCCATACAAATAATGCATCCAAATCTTCAAGGCGAAAACCACTGCAGCCAACTCCAAGTCATGTGTCGGGTAGTTACCCTCATGAGGCCTTAACTATCGAGATGCATACGCTACCACTTTCCCGTCTTGCATCAGCACACACCCTAAGCCAGTATGTGATGCATCACAATAGACCGTGAATTCCTTCCCTGCCACAGGCTGAATTAAAACTGGAGCTTCAGTCAGAATCTTCTTCAACTTGTTAAAACTTTCTTGCTGTTTCTCAGACCACACAAACGGAACCCCTTTTCTCAACAACTTAGTCAGCGGCGCTGCGATCAAAGAAAAACCTTCCACGAACCTCCTATAGTATCCTGCCAAACCCAGAAAACTTTGAATCTCTGCAACTGACTTAGGTGGTTTCCAATCCAACACTGCCTCGATCTTACGAGGATCCACCCTAATCCCCTCAGCTGATACCACATGACCCAAGAAAGTTACCTCCTTAAGCCAGAACTCGCACTTACTAAACTTAGCGAATAGTTGCTTCTCCCTCAGAATCTATAGAACCACCCGTAGATGCGCATCATGCTCCTCCTCAGATTTCGAGTACACCAAAATGTCGTCTATAAACACTACGACGAACCGATCCAAATACGGCTAAAACACCCGATTCATCATGTCCATGAATGCCTGTAGGTGCATTGGTCAACCCGAATGGCATCACCGAAACTCGTAATGCCCATACCCGAGTACGAAACGCCGTCTTATGAATATCACCTCCTTCACCTTGAGTTGATGATACCCGACCTAAGATCTATCTTAGAGAATACCGATGCACCCTTAAGCTGATCAAACAAGTCGTCTATCCTGGGCAACGGATACTTGTTTTTGATCGTCAACTTATTCAACTGGCGGTAGTCTATACACATCCGCATAGTACCGTCTTTCTTCTAAACAAAAAGCACAGTGCTCCCAAGGTGATACACTCGCCGGATGAAACCTCTGTCCAGCAACTCCCCGAATCGAGCCTTTAACTCCACCAATTCTTTCGGGCGCCATCCTATACGGGGCAATAGACATTTGGCGCAGATTCGGGTAACAAATCTATACCGAACTCAACCTCGCGGTCAGGAGGCAAACTCGGGAGTTCCTCTGAGAATACATCAGCAAATTCCCCTACAGTTCAGACATTCTCCGCAGCTGCATCCTTGGCTTCCAAAGCACAGACATGCACCATAAATGCCTCACAACCTTTCCTAACCATTTCTCGCGCTTTGTAGAGACCACATTGGATTGGTAATCTCTCCTATTACCTATCATCACCACCTCTTCGCCTTCCATCTGTCTTCAACACCATGCGCTTTTGTTGCGCAATCCAAACCGCCTGATACTTTACTAGCCAATCCATCCCGAGAATCAGATCGAACTCCCCAAACGACAGTTCCATCAAGTCAGCCAAAAACACGACCCCTTGAAGTTCTAGGGGTACATCCCTATATAGTTTACTTACTTCTACAGAGTGACCTAGAGGGCTTATTACTGTCATCTCCCTAGAACTAATCTCAAAGTCTAAGTTCATTGTTTCCGCTATGCTACTGGCAACATACGAGTGCGTCGAACCCACATCAATCAAAGTATTATAAGGTAGACCAAAGATTAAGAACGTACCAATTATGATGTCCAGTGCGTCGCCCTCTTCTCGACGCCTCGCTGTGTAGACCAATCCAGGCTGTCTCGCCTCTGCACCACCTGCACCTCTGCCCGGTGCTCCACGGCCTCTACCAGAGCCATTACCTCCCCTGGCTGAACCACGGCCCCTCCGTTGGCTGCTGCCCATCCTCCCGATCTGTGTACGATTCGATCCCCCGAAACGCAGCCTAGCCGATCTCTTGTGGACAATCCCTCACTCGATGCCCCATCGATCCACACTCGAAACATCCTCTGTTTCCAGTCCAACATTCTCCCGTGTGAGATTTCCCACACCGAGCACATCGTGGCGACCATTGATTGTTAGCAGCAGCAGGCCTAGCAGCTTGATTCAGCCCACTATATCTACCCCGTTTCTGTTGATTCCCGGTAGACCCAGATGATCCAGAATTCCTTTTATTTCAACCCTTGTCCTGATTCCGTCTTACTGACTGCTTCACCTCCTCAGAAACTTTGGCCTTTTCCACTAAGACCGCAAACTCTCTTTCCTGCTGTGGGGCAATCAACATCCGCAGCTCGTCTCTCAGCCCGTCCTCAAATCTGACACAGCGCTCATGCTCCGTGCCCACAATACCACGTGCATATCGACTCAGCCGAAGGAATTCTGCCTCATATTCTGATACAGTCTTACTTTCCTGGACCAGATTCAGGAACGCCTTGCGCTGCGCATCAATGTAGCTAGCCCCAATGTACTTCCTCTGATAGGCTGCTCTAAAGAATTCCCAAGTAATGTCATCCGCCATCGCTCCATCCCGAACCGTGAGACACCACTGATATGACTCATCTCGAAGCAAAGATACTATACCCTTCAGCTTCTCCTCAGTCGAGAAGTCCAGGTCATCCATGATGCATTCCGTCGCCTCCAACCAATATTCTGCCGTACTAGGTGCCACGCCGGATACACCTCTGAATACCTCTGCACCATTAGCCCTGAGTCGTTCGGACACAGATTTCCTAGCTCCCGTTCCAACGCCTGCACCCGCAACTCTCTCCAAAACCTGCAGCATTGCCTGTGACACTGCGTCATCACCACCCGTCTGATCCTGAAATTCCGCGCCCACAGCTGGCGGCGGTGGTACCTCATTTTCTTACCCATGTCCAGACCCGACCGGTTCGGACACAGTCATCCTACCTCTACCTCGTCCACGTGTATTACGCCCACATCCATGTGCATTAATGATTACCGATACGAATTAATCTGACTAAAAGTTTTATGCATTAGACTTTATTCCACTGTTTATTAAAGCACAGTCTTATGAAAAGTTTAATCAGAGATTGTTTCGTAAGTACATCCATCCTATAATTCAAATCTCCAGGGTAGTTCCTACTACTATATAGTCATGCCAATATCACCATAATCACATTATCAGAAGCAACAGTTTGGGGTACTTACCTGGGCGGATCGGTGCCGGAGACTCGGTGCCATGCTTTCACCACTATACTTTTCCCATAAAACCTTTCCACAATCCATTTTAAAACATTTTTGGGCCTCGAGCCCACAGTCGAGCTATTGAACTTGGCTCTGATACCAAAATTGTAACACCCCAAACCCGATCAACACACCACGACCGAATCTGGCATATTACGAAGTGAAAACATTTTGAGTAAAACAAGTTTGCCGATTCATTTTTATTGAAAACTCCTTTACCGTTTAAAAGGTTAGAAAACCTCGTGTAGAGTATAGTTGAAATCGTTTTTGGTTGCTTTAAAACCCGGAAAAACCCTCTTTTGTTGGAAATCCATTTGTTGTTTATAGTTTGGGAAAACCTTTCGATACTTATTAAAACCAAGTGAGTTAAGCATAGTCGAGTTAAGAACCATTTGTGGTTGGAGTTATTTAAGAAATTAAATTTGAAAACGTTGCTTTTTACCGGTTATTTAAGCAAATCAAATTATTAAGCACATGCATAATTTAATCAAATAAAAGCAAGTATATATAAAAAAAAAACCTAAAAAAAACCAAAAGGGGTGAGTCACCGAGACTCAGTGTATAAATCCCCAACCTGATAGTGCAAACACTTACGCAAATCATCAGTAAAACATGCAAATCATGCAACCCCATAACCTAACCATCCGATCTCCTTTAACTACCCCGCGTGGTCAAAACCACTGGTGGTCAAAACCACTGGTGGTCAAAACCACTGGTGACCGGAGTCACAAATATATATAAGTGTGGTCAAAAACACTGGTGACCGTAGTCACAAATCAAGTGATGGGGCCAACCCATCGTGTGGTCAAAACCACTAAAGACAATCCCGTAATCAACATGTGGGGCTAACCCACCGTGGTACCAAACCACTGGGACGAGTCACAATATCCATATGTGGTCAAAACCACTGGTGACCGTAGTCACAAATATCATCAATGTGGTCAAAACCACTGGTGGTCAAAACCACTGGGACTTAGTCACAAATAATAATATCAAAGACGGGGCCAACCCGTCGTGTGGTCAAAACCACTGGTGACAGTCTAAATAATTCTTTCCCCTCCTCTCAACAATCCCACCATCATGTCCATATCAATCGTGGCATAATAACGTATGATGATGGAAATAACACATGGCATAGCATTAAACAATGACCTGATAACATATATCGAGATCCATAATCAGGGGACTTACCCGGAGTCCACGCTCATGCCCACAAGGCACAACTACCGGTTTCAATGGCTATTAACAGTAACATAATAAACATATCATACTAACAAAGTGTGTAAGCATTACACACCTGACTATTTGTAGATCTAAGCGAAATCCTGAAACTACGCGAAACTAGCGAGATCCCGAAATGTTGCCTTCACCTTTCCTACAATCGGCCAACACATACTTTTAATATTATAGCCATTCGGCTTAATCACAAAATCCCGAAGATATGTCGCATAAAGGTAGCACCTTACCTTAATACCGATTTGGTTTCCAACCAAATCCCAAAACTATGTGATGAACCTCCCTTGCAATCGGCCAAGCACTAGCATAGAAACATTATTAGCCTTCGGCTTTTGAAAGAATAAAAAACAGATCCAAACGCTAGAGCCCTTACCTAGATCGGCACCCAAATCCCGAAGATCTATCGCATCAGGTTGTACTCCTCCCTACAATCGACTTAAACGCATCATTAGCAATCCAAGTACCATTTGGCCTTAGCATGAATCCCGAAACCAAAAGGGATTGTCGCCCCCTTACCTTAATGACTGATTCGGCCACCAACCACCAAAGATCGGCACACCCTATTGATGTTAGGGGTTTCAGCTACCAATAAAGAACAGGAATAGAGTTTAATATATATAGATCTATAACAATAGGGAAGATAGAAGAGAAGTGAGGTTTCGGCATTACCCACATCGATCAAGAAGAGAAGAAGAAGTCACTTACCAGAAGATTCGGCTATAACTCAAAGAAAGAACTAGAGATAGATTCGGCACTTAATATGATAAAGAGAAAACGCAAGAAGAGAAGGGCTTATGAGCAAAGTATTCGGCCAAAGTACTTGATGGAAATGAAAGAGAACAACAAGACTTTCGGCTTTTTGAAGATAAAAGAGATAAAGAAGAAAAATGGAATGGTATTGAAGGGATTCGGCAAAGGAGAATGGAAGAAGTTTCGGCACAAGGAGGTTTGAAAGAGGGAAGAAAGATATCGACTGAAGAATGGGTGTTGGTTTCAGCTTTGAACAAAATAGGAAGAAGAGGAGTGAACAAAGGTGGATTCGGCAAAGAGAAAGTTTCGGTCAACAATGAATGCACATGAAAAGAAGAGGAGAGAATGGCTATCAAGTTTCAGCTCTTCAAAAGGAACAAGGTTTGGTTCGGCCAGGTACCAAAGTTGCCGAAAGAAAGAAAAAGCAATTGAGGTTTCGGCTCTGACACTAAACGAAACAGAGAAAAACTTCCAAAGCTAGCCGAACATGCACCCTTACTTGGCTATTGAGATTCAGCACCCCCTAGCTTCCAAAACCGATTACACCTCCTCCCCTAAAGTCCATATTTCAGCCAACACCTCAAGACTCTCCCATCTACTCATTCAAATCTGTTTGAATGAGTCAAACTCCACATTTTTCTTCTCTCCATCCATTTCAAACTGTTGACTCAATCCTCATCCATTCAAGAGAGTCCCACTTGAGCACACACCTCTTCCTCGCTCGGCATGAAAAAAAAAAGAGAAAAGGGATTTTGCGGCTCGAACCCAAGCACTCCTCCCCGCATGTGGCGTCACTCTCCACGGCACCTTAGTGGCGCCTCCTTTGCCACTTTGCCACTAGGTTCTTTTTGTCACAACCCTCCAATAATTTCTTTTAACCCCTAACTCTCTTAGCTTCCTCTTCCTAAGCACTGAAACAAAAAAAAAAATTTGGCCATGACCTAGGCCTAACCCGAGGTCATACCTGGACCCCAAAACATGCTAAACTAGCACAGTAGGCATATCATCACATGCAAACACACAAAATGCAAAGACCCCGATTTAAGGATGTTACATATGACCAAACTCAAGACTTTCACAAACTAGTCCCTACATGCATTTTTCATGGAATTCACTTAGTAAAAGATGTTTCTACAACATCAAGCTTTCATATTCTTCCATAAAACATCAAAATACATGCATGTCATACATGGGTACATTTTTGAACATCTATTTTAGATCATCTTATAGCTAAAAATAGCTTACTCATGCTACTAGGACTTCAAAAATACGAAGAATATCAAAAACGGGCTAGAATACACTTACTAGCTAGCTTGAAAAGTTGAAGAGCCCTAACAATGGCTTCTCTCAAATTTTCGGCAGCCTTGGAGAAGAAGATGAATGAATTTTGTCATCTTTTCTCCTATTTTAATCATTTAATTGTCAAATGACCAAAATACCCTTTTTGACAAACTTCCTAATTTAACTCATCCATGCCCAAATTTGTCCAAAAATTAGAAATTGTGAAAATTACTCATTAAGGACTTCTAATTTATATTCTAAAGCAATTTCACACAAATAGCTTCTAGAATCTCACATTTTGCAACTTTTGCAATTTAGTCCTTTTGGACAGTTCAACCACAATTTAACAAAATTACTTCATGAAACTTTCACACTAGCATGCAAACATGGCATAGACCTCAAAAACTCATACTTATGCCTCGAATTTGTGGTCTCGTACCACTATTCCGACTAGGCCCTAAATCGGGATGTTACAACTCTCCCCCCTTTTAGAGATTTTCGCCCCCGAAAATCTTACCAGTAAAGAGGTTTGGATGTTGCTCTCTCAAAGCCTCTTCCATTTCCCACGTAGCTTCTTCCACAGCGAGTTTCTGCCATAACACTTTCACTAGTGCTATGCTCTTATTCCTCAACTGTTTCACTTCTCGAGCCAAGATCTTAATCAGCTCCTCTTTATAAGACATATCCGGTCTTATCTCAATTTTCGTCGAAGGAATCACATGTGAAGGATTGGAGCGATACCGTTGCAACATCGACACATGGAACACATTATGAATCTTTTCCAATTCTATTGGCAAAGCCAACCGGTATGCTACTGGCCCAACTCTATTTGTAATCTCACATGGCCCTATGAACCTTGGGATCAATTTCCCTTTTCGTCCAAATCTCATGATTTCTTCCATGGGGACACTTTTAAAAACACTTTGTCACCCACTTCAAACTCAATCTCTTTTCTTTTCAAATCCGCGTACGACTTCTGTCGGTCCGAAGCAACTTTCAGACTATTACGGATTACTTTCACTTTCTCTTCGGTTTCTTTCACTAGATCGACCCCATGGATCTGCTTTTCACTAAGCTTGGTCCAATACAATGGAGTTCGACACTTACGACCATACAAGGCCTCATACGGAGCCATCTGTATACTTGACTGATAACTGTTGTTGTAAGCGAATTCGACCAAAGGTAGTTATCTTTCCCAACTACCTTCGAATTATAACATACAGCATCGAAGCATATCTTCAAGAACTTGAATCACTCTTTCAGACTGACCATCAGTTTGTGGATGGAACACAGTACTAAAATTTAACCTCGTACCCATGGCCTCTTACACCTTCTTCCAAAACCTCGAAGTAAACCTCGGATCTCTATCCGATATTATAGACATAGGCACACCATGTAACCTCACTATCTCTGTAACATACAATTCGGCTAACTTGTCCAGTGAATAATCCACACGTACTGGAATAAAATGAGCCGACTTTGTCAATCTATCCCTAACAACCCACACAGCATCTTTCTTTTTCGGAGTCATAGGTAACCCCGTCACAAAATCCATGGTAATCCGATCCCATTTCCACTCGGGAACCATCACTGGCTGAAGCAATCCCGAAGGCACTTGATGTTCAGCTTTCACTTGTTGACAAATCAGACACTTTGTCACGAACTCAGAGATATCTCTTTTCATACCCGGCCACCAATAAAATTTCCTCAAGTCATTGTACATTTTCGTACTGCCCGGGTCTACTGACAAATAACCACTATGTGCCTCATGCAAAACCTTTCGGATCAATTCTTCATCTCTAGGTACACAAGTTCTGTCATGGTATAACTAACAACCATCCGAACCCACTCGAAAATCAGAGTCACTTTCTGATCCACACTTAGCTCTCATAGTTTGCATCTCACTATCATTTTCTTGAGCCTCACATATCTGATGAACAAACAGTGGCTTAGCTCTCAACTCTGCCAGTATAGCACCATCATCAGACAATGCTAAACTCGTGCTCATAACTCTTAAAGCATACAAGGATTTCCTACTCAGGGCATCTGCAACCACATTTGCTTTTTCGGGATGGTAATCAATGACTAACTCATAGTCTTTCAATAACTCGAGCCACCGCCTCTGTCGCAAATTTAAATCCTTTTGATCCATCAAATACTTCAAACTCTTGTGATCCGTAAAGATTCGGCACTTCTAACCATATAAGTAATGTCGCCAAATCTTTAACGCAAAAACAATCGCAGCCAACTCCAAATCATGAGTCGGATAATTTTTCTCGTGCGGTTTTAGTTGTCTCGAGGCGTAAGCGACTACCTTACCCTCTTGCATCAACACGCAACTGAGACCATTAAACGACGCGTCACTAAAAACCACAAACTATTTTCTCGATTCTGGTTGAACCAAAACCGGTGCCTCAGTCAACAATGTTTTCAATCTCTCAAAACTCTGTTGACATGCCTCCGTCCAATCATACTTGACATCCTTATGCAACAATTTCGTCATCGGGGTAACAATCACTGAAAACCCCTTTACGAAACGTCTGTAATATCCCGCTAGTACCAAGAAGCTTCTAACTTCCGACACATTCCTCGGCTGTTTCCAATCCACAATAGCCAAAATCTTACTCGGGTCGACTCGAATACCATCACCCAACACAACGTGTCCTAAAAATCCAACCTCTCGGAGCCAAAACTCACTCTTGCTAAACTTAGCATACAACTGCTCATCTCTTAAAGTTTGCAAGACAATTCTCAAATGTTCCTCATGATCGTTCTCATCCCGAGAATAGATCAATATGTCGTCAATAAAGACAACCACAAACTTATCCACATACGGTCGAAAGACACGATTCATAAAATTCATAAAAATCGCAGGTGCATTCGTTAAACCAAACGGCATGACCAAAAAATCATAATTCCCATACCTTGTTCGAAATGCAGTTTTCAACACATCTTGCTCATTCACTCTCAACTGGTAATAACCAGACCTCAGGTCGATCTTGGAGAACACTGTAGCTCATATCAGTTGATCAAAAAGATCATCAATTCTTGGTAAAGGATACTTATTCTTCACCGTCACTTTGTTAAGTTGCCTATAGTCTATACACAACCTTATAGACCCATCTTTCTTTTTAACAAATAGTACCGAAGCACCCCACGGTGAGTAGCTCGGTCTTGCAAAACCCTTATCTGTCAACTCTTGCAACTGAACCTTCAGTTCTTTCAACTCTAAAGGTGCCATTCTATACGTAGCAATTGAAATATGTGTCGTTCCTTGAACTAACTCAATCCCAAACTCGACCTCTCTCTCTGGAGGTAATCCGGGTAACTCTTCCGAAAATACATCCGGATACTCATATACCACCGGCACTGTATTAAACTTTACTTCAACCTCTTGAGTATTAAAAATAAAGGCGAGATAGGACTCACACCCTTTTCTCAAACATTTCTCAGCCACTAGGGAAGAAATCATCACTGGTAGACTATCCGATTCACCTGATTCAACCCGAACAACATCTCCACTCTCACATTTCAATTCGATAAACTTACTACCACAGTTCACTAAGACACTATGGGTAGTCAACCAATCCATGCCAAGGATTAAGTCAAACTCATCAAACGGCAACAACATAAGGTTTGCCGGAAAGCAATGACTCTTAATCAACAAAGGACAATTCTTACACACCTTGTCCACTAACACGTATTTTTCTAACGGGTTTGACACCATAACCACAATGTCCGTAGACTCAACGGTCATACTCAAACTAGATGCTAATCTCATGCAAATATAAGAGTGAGTAGACCCTGGATCAATTAAAGCAATAACAAAGGTGTCATAGAGAGAAAAAGTACCCGTTATCACATCTGGGGATGATGCCTCTTCGCGGGCGCGAATGGCATAAGTCCTCGCAGGTGCCCGACCCTCCGGTCTCACAGCAGAGTCTTTGGACGCACCTCTACCACTATTCCAACCTCTCGGGTTCCTTGGTGGTCTACCCCTTGCAGACACATCACTAGGTCTCATCTCTTGTTTCTCTTCCTTATCATCCCTCTCAGGGAAATTTCGGATAAAGTGGTCAGGGGAATCACACTTATAACATTTTCGGCTGTTTCCCCAACAATCTCCGGTGTGATATCTACCACAATTTGGACACCCCAGTTTATTTTTCGTATTGCCAACACTTTCAATCGAGGTAGCTTGGACTCTCGAACCCAAACGAGTGTGGTCCAAGTCTCGATGTGAATATCCCACTGATGCTGTCGTCCGAGGATTCACTTCCCTGGATCTTTTCGACTCGGCTTGGTACGACTTGCCCATTGGCCTCTTTCTCGCATCTCGGGCTTCACTCACAGGCCCTTCTCTTTTCTTTACCCAACTCTTCACCTTACTTGCCCTCTCGACCAACACAACAAACTCTTTCAACTCCAAGATACCAACTAGGAGTTTGATATCCTCATTCAGTCCATCTTCGAACCTCTTACACAGAATGGTCTCCGTCGACACACATTCTTGGGCGTATTTGCTGTTTCCAACACACTCACGCTCATATTCGCTCATCGACATTCTTTCTTGCTTCAACTCAAGGAATTCCTTCCTTTTTTGATCAGTAAATCGTTGGCTTATGTACTTCTTTCGGAACTCTTCCAGAAAGAAGTCCCACGTCACCCGCTCTCTCGAGACTACTGACGTCAACGTCTTCCACCAATGGTATTCCGAGTCCCTCATCAAAGACACAGTACACTTCAAGCTCTCTTCAGGTGTACATGAGAGTTCATCAAACACTCTCATTGAGTTCTCTAGCCAGAATTCCACCCTTTCAGGGTCATCATCTACCTTAGCTCTAAACTCCTCAGCCCCGTGTTTCCTAATCTTATCCACCGGGGGTTTCGATATCCTCACCACATCATTACCTTGAGGAGTCACTGGATTTGGCTGACGCATAGGAGGAGGTGGAGGAGGTTGAGCATTAGGGTTCGCTCGAACATAATCCGAGTACCAATTACTCATCATCTAGAGAAAGGCTTCCCGAGCCTCTTCCCCTTGACCCCTAACCTCGGGTCCACTCTCTATAGGCGCGGTTTCTTGCGCAGGAGCCGGCGCATTACTAGCTGCTTCATCAGAAGTTGATTGATCGAGATCCATATACTATATAAAACAAGGTTTAAAATCATCAGAAACCACCACACTATCATTGTACACTTATGGCATGTATAGCTAGACTCTTACACCCGCTACGGTAGTCCTAGAACCGACTAAACCATAGCTCTGATACCACTAAATGTAACACCCCTTACCCGTAATCCCCACCGAAACCAGGTCTGAGGCGTTACCGGATTAAAACTACTTGGTCGCCACTTAGGCTCAACGTGACTACTCTCCTTAAGTCACCACGACAACCTCATTTTTGAGTTACGAGGCCTTACTCGAACACACGAGGGCTCTCGACACCATATCGAAAACTCTTACTATCTCAAAAATTTTCTCCATCTAGACAGGGAGTACATGCCCGTGCTAGATGATACACGCCCGTGTGTAGTCACACATGCCCATGTCCACAACCCGTGCACAAAACTCAACCATTCTGCCAAAGTCCCACAGCTAGGTCACACGCCCGTGTTCACCACCCGTGGTGCACACTGACTACTTCACACGGCCTTAAAGTCTAGACATACGCCCGTGTGGCTAGTCCGTGGCCAACACTGAATAACTCACACGTCCTAGGCACACGCCCGTGTGACTAGTCCGTGGTCTAATCTGACTTAAAATACTAACATGTAGGGGACACACGGCCAAGTCACACGCCCATGGGCTGACCGTGTGTCACACATGGTCTAGACACACGTCCGTGTGTCTACCCACATGCACAAGAACAAAGCTATTTGTCATGCCCCTTCTCACCCCCTAGCATACATGACATGTACTCATTCAACACATCCATAATCAACTCAATTTGAAACACAATCTTACATGGATAACTACATCTTTTCATATAATAAAATAGCCAACAACTATGGCATTATACAAAATAGATTATCCATCTAAAGGCCAACATGACTTAGCCATTTACAACCAAAAATCACTAACTTTTCTAGCCCCTATACATGCCATATACAAAACGTTTAATCCAATGTACCAGAGTGTGCTGATAGTGTGGGCGATCTTCCAATTGATCCACGTACCTCGATTCAACTCTATCACTCTATAAGACAAGGGAAAAGAAAGAGAGTAAGATTTGAGCTTAGTGAGTTTACACATAAACAATTAAGCATCATAATATAAGCTAAACAACAATTAGCATTATACTAACATAAGTAATTCACAACTATGCTTACTCTTTCTATCCCTTACCACATTTCCAACACATCATGAGTCACATACTCATAACCATTGACATGCACCCCTGCATTCAATATCGCATTTACACAATATACAACACATCATTATTTCACAATAACACATCCACACATCTACACTACTCACTAATACATCCACACAACTTCTCTCTCGGTGGTTTCGAACTTAGCCTACCACAATCGATACAATAAGGTGGTATCGCACTTAGCCTACCAATAAGGTAATCATAGAGGTCTCGCACTTAGCCCACTAAATAATATACTTAGCAATAGCATCGCACATAGCCCAGCTCATATTTGCTAAGTATTGGGGTAGCATCGCACTTAGCTTACCATCAAGCATTATCACTACACATTCACATATCTACTTTGTAGTTCATTCATTCATTCGTTCACTATAACTAACTCATTCATTCCACATGAACCATATAGGTTCTCAACCATGCTATACTCTAGCTAGCATTTACAAAGTATATGTATAATGCATCGTTTATACGTAAACTTACCTCGGTACTCAAAAAGTATAGAGATGTGCAATTTAGTCCACGACCTTGCCCTTAACTCGGTTTCGATCCGGGCTTCATCTTTCTTGATCTATAACGACAAATCAGCACATTTAATACACACATTGACTAAATTGACCTTTATCTCATACTTTAGCAAAATCCCTATTTTGCCCCTCATCTTTCTCATATTTACACTTTTTCCCCAAGGCCCGTAAAGTGATTTTTATTCAACTTTCTAGCCTTTCATGCTCAGCCAAATCACTTACTCAATTAAAGCTATCATCAATTCTCACTAATTCTCACATGTAGGACCAAACTCAAGACTTTCACAAACTAGTCCCTACATGCATTTTTCATGGAATTCACTTAGTAAAAGATGTTTCTACAACATCAAGATTTCATATTCTTCCATAAAACATCAAAATACATGCATGTCATACATGGGTACATTTTTGAACATCCATTTTAGCTCATCATATAGCTAAAAATAGCTTACTCATGCTACTAGGACTTCAAAAATACGAAGAATCTCAAAAATGAGCTAGAATACACTTACTAGCTAGCTTGAAAAGTTGAAGAGCCCTAACAATGGCTTCTCTCAAATTTTTAGTGACCTTGGAGAAGAAGATGAATGAATTTTGTCATCTTTTCTCCTATTTTAATCATTTAATTGTCAAATGACCAAAATACCCTTTTTGACAAACTTCCTAATTTAACTCATCCATGCCCAAATTTGTCCAAAAATTAGAAATTGTGAAAATTACTCATTAAGGAATTCTAATTTATATTCTAAAGCAATTTCACACAAATAGCTTCTAGAATCTCACATTTTGCAACTTTTGCAATTTATTCCTTTTGGACAGTTCAACCACAATTTAACAAAATTGCTTCATGAAACTTTCACACTAGCATGCAAACATGGCATAGACCTCAAAAAATCATACTTATGCCTCGAATTTGTGGTCTCACACCACTATTTCGACTAGGCCCTAAATTGGGATTTACAGTTTATACGGATGAATTACTGTTATCAAATGGATTATTGATTATATTATTGAGAGTGAAATGTTACAAATGATGTACATGATATATGAATTTGATATGATACAATATATTGAGTACTAAATTGAGGTAATGGATGATTATATGCACTTATGTGACTAACTTGTTGATAAATGTTTGTGTTTAGGCATTTAGTAATTGAATTGAGTATACCTTATTTGCTGACTTGATTATGTATAAATGGTAAGTTTAATTCTAAATTGTACGGGCTTACTAAGCTATAAAGCTTACTCTGTTTCTTTTCCGTGTTTTGTAGAGGTTCGATAGCTTGCTCGATTCGGATAAAGTTGGAGATACGTATCACACTATCCAGTTGCCGATTGGTACTTTTGAATTCATGGATATATGTAAATATGGCATGTATAGGCTAGTTATAAAGATGATAGTTATGGTTACTTAAGCGAGTGCTTTTGGTACATGTTGTGATATATGATAAAGCCATTTGATTTGGCTTAACTTGGTATAATGCTTTGGTTGCATATAAGTATTCAAATAAGTGTATGAAATGTTATGGATTGGCTACTTATTGGGTTACAAAATGTTGCAAATTATGCTTGTGTGGATATGTAAAAATAGGGTGGCAAAATTGCTTTGCAAATAGCCTATTTTTGTCCACACGGGCATGTGTCTCAGCCGTGTGTGACACACGGTTATGTTACACAGCCGTGTGTCCCCTGGTGTTGAAATTAAAATGAAGTCAGTATGGTCCACACGGTCTCACACACGAGCGTGTGATCGGCCTTATGGCACAAGTCAGTATACCCCCTAATTGGCACACGGCCTAGCACACGGGCGTGTGACTTGGCCGTGTTGCATAAGTCAGTATACCCTACAGGTTTGACATGGCCTAGCACACGGCCTGGCACACGGGCGTGTGTGGCCACTTCGAAGGGCACACGGGCTAGACACATGGGCGTGTGGTCGGCCGTGTGACCCAAGTCAATATGTACCCCCTATTTTTACACCGCTGATGACATAGACGTGTCTAGTGGCCGTGTGAGACACACGGCCTGCCCACACGGGCGTGTGTCCCCTGTTTGAAGCAAAATTTTCTAAGTTACCCAAATTTGTTTTGAATTATCGGTTTGGTCCCAAACCATTTCTAAATCATGTTTAAGGCCTCGTAGGCCCTTTTAAGGGATAAAGTGATTGTATTTGAATGTGATATGAATGATGAATGCTTGAATTGAGAAAATGTATGTTTAAGTAGTTGTTTAACTATTTCGTAAGTCTGATAATGCTCCGTAACCCTATTCCAGCGTTGAATATGGGTGACGAGTGTTACACACATGGCCAAAGCACGCCCTTGTCACAGGCTGCGTGGACATTCGAAATGGGATCACATGGCCGTGTCCCAGCCCATGTCTGACCCCGTGTAACTCACTGACTTGGGTCACACGGCCAACAACACGCCCGTGTGACTAGCCCATGTACCCTTCGAAATGGCCTCACACGCCCGTGTGCCAGGCCGTGTGCTAGGCCGTGTGAAAATTGGAGGGTATACTGACTTATGTCACACGGCCAAGTCTCAAGCCCATTTGCTGGGCCGTGTGGAGCTACTGACTTGGTTTCTAATTAAGTACCAGGGGACACACAGCCATGTCACGTGACCGTGTGTCACACACGGCTGAGACACACGCCCATGTCTCTTCCCATGTGGACAAAAATAGGCTATGTTTCAAGCCATATTTCTCACCCAAAGTGGCACCAACCTACACATACCAAATAGCATATGACCATATCTTCAATAGGCATTCAAACTAATCTAAACCAAGTCTATTTCATGCAATTTCAATACCAACAACCACAAGGCTCATAAGTAACACAATTAACCATTCAAAAACATACCAATATGCCTCCAAAGTTTACCTAAATGATCAAACTTACTTATTAGACTTTGAGCCTAAATCAACATGCATACCACATTCTTAAATTCAACTATTTGCTATCTTCAATACCAAATCTCAACAAGACATTCACATAGCAAATATGAACCACATACCAAAGGGCCATTTGCACATATATACATAATCAAGTTTACCAAAATAAGCCAAATCATATGGCAAAACACACAACCAAAAACATATATCATTTACAAGCCAAATCAGTTGGCTAACAACATTACTAATATATATGTGATATTAACCACAACACCTATACATGCCAGATAACCAAGTGCACAAGTTCAAAAGTACCAAAATGACAGCTGGTAGTGTGATGAGATCTCCAACAATTCCCAATCCAAGCAAGCTTTGAAATCACTATAAAACACGGAAAAGTAAACAGAGTAAGCCATAAAGATTAGTAAGCTCGTATGGCTAATAAGTATAACTTACCAGTCATTCACAATTTAGGTAATATAAACATAATATACTACAATTCCATTTAATCACAAGGCTATCATATATTCATTCACGTAGCTAATCGTAAAACTCATCAATTTCATGGATCCAATGCTTATATGGTTTACGTACATATCTACACCAATGCGTATCAATCTCATACTCTTTCATACCATTGGTATACCTTTTAAACTATTTAGAATAATATTGGATACTCTGGAATCTCGGACACTAAGTGCCAATACATCGGTCGAAACCATCTCAATCTCATATCTCATATAATGCTCACTATCGAGCTATCACCGGGTCTCCTCACACAAGCTGACAGTCAAGACGTAACTACACGGTGCTGCTCACACAAGCTGACGAGAATCCGCAACACATGCCAAAAAACTCAACCACAGGTAGAACGTACGGACCAGCACCCAAAACACAATTGTAACAACCTAATTTTGGGCCTAGTCGGAACAGTGGTTTCGGGACCACAAATTTGACATAAGAAAATTTATTTTTATTATATTTTTATGGTCTACGATTTCACAAAATGATTTCGTGAAAATTTCGTTCAAAAATTTTGACGTTTGGGCACTCAATTTAGCCAAAAGGACTAAATTGTAAAAAGTGCAAAAGTTGAGTTCTACATGCTAGAGGTGTCAAATTATTATTAAATTTTAAATTGGAGGTCCTTATATGGTAATTAGACCATTTTTTAAGTTGGTGGACAAAAATGGACATGGTTAGGCATGTTTCCAAAGTTTTTCATTAAGGGAATTTTGGTCATTTAGTTATTAAAACGAACTAAAAACAAAATTAAAAGCCAATTTTTGTCCATCTTCAACCCCTTGGCCGAAACTTGCATGGATAAACCATGGCTAGGGTTTTTCAAGCTTTCAAGCTCAATAGTAAGTGCATCCAAGCCCCATTTTTAATGTTCTTTGCATTTTTGAGATCCCCGTAACTCGGTTTAGATATTTCTACCATTATTTTGAGCTAGGGTTTGTGTTTAAAAATTTACCCATTGATTACATGCATCTGTTTTTATGTCTAATGGTAGAATATGAATGCTCGGTGTGTAATAAACGACTTTTACTAAGTGATTTTTGATGAAATCGCATAAAATGACTAGTTTGTAAAAAGTTAAAAAATATATGAAAATGTGTGAATGAATGCAAATTGTGGACTGCTATAGTTATGAAAATGATTTGTCTAGTCCTAAAATACAAGGATATTAAGTAAAAATCATTTTATGAGCCTAGGGGCAAAAGTGTAAATATGACAAAGTTTAGGGGCAAAAATGTAATTTTTCCATAATATGATTTTTGGACTGAATTGAATAGTATAATAACTTAATAAGTCAAATGTGATATTTTAGATAAAGAAAAATGAGTTTCGGACTTAGAACGGGGGAAAGACGAATATTTGACGACTCAGTCCCTTTCGACATTTTAAGTCGAGGTAAGTTCGTATGGTAAACATTAATGTTTATTTGTTAGATTGACGAATAATTTATGAAATTACTCGTATTATTTGTTGAATATTGGAAACTAATGTTCGAACAAGTAAACGCAAGGTTGAACTATTCTGTTCAGTGCTAAATGATAATTTGACGGAAAAGACCATGGACGAACCATGACATAGTGTGACAATGTGAAAACTATGTGAAATAGTGACTAAGTTAATCTGGGTGCTGGTCTAGTACGTCCTACCCGGTGGTCGGGTATTCCGGTATATTATGGATGCACGATAGCTTGTGTGAGCAGCACTGAGTAGTTACGTATGACCGACCTCTTGTGTGAGCAGACCCGAGAATGTAAATGTGAATAGCTCGAGAACAAGCCTATGTGTGTTATATGATTATGTGATGTCCGAGTGCTGGTCTTGTACGTCTACCAGTGGCTAGGTAGTCCTGCATATGTTGCAGATACCTTACAGCTTGTGTGAGCAGCACAGTGTAGCTACGTCTGACCGAAAGCTTGTGGGAGCAGACTCGTGAATGTTAAGTGATTCGAGTGCTGGTCTTATAAGTTCTACCGATGGTCGGGTAATCCAAAGATGTGTTTGCGAATACCGGCGCCTTGTGTGTGGCAAGACCGAGTAGTTATGTATGACCGACAGCTTGTTTGAACAGACCCGAGAATGTAAATGTGAATAGCTCAAGAATGAGCCTATGTGTGTTATGTGATTATGTGATGTCCGAGTGCTGGTCTTGTACGTCTACCAGTGGCTAGGTAGTCCTGCATATGTTGCAGATACCTTACAGCTTGTGTGAGTAGCACTGTGTAGCTACGTCTGTAACACCCCAAACCCGACCCATGCGTTATGCCCAGATCTGACATGTCACATGAGAAAAACGTGTAAAATCCTTTTTATTCGTACTAAAATAGGTAGAAAAAAAGTTTGATTTGAAATATTTGATAAAATACAACTAATCTCGATGGTTGATTGATAAATCGATAATTTGAACTAGTAGTCTTATAAAACCGTGACTTTTGAAAATATCGTTGATAATTCGAAAGAAAATTTTCGAGTTAAAATATTTGTAAAAGTTTGTTATGAAATCCATTTCTTAATCAATTTTGGAAAACCTTTACTTAAATTTTTAGAAAAATCCCCATTTAAAACAATTCAAGCAATATAATAAGTACGTCAAAAATAAAGCAATAATAAAAATATTTCAGAGGCCTTATTACAACATAAAAACCCAAAAATAGTAAAAGTAATAAAATAAACGGAAATAGAAATCTAAAGTTCAAAAACACCGTTTCTGAAGTATGGCCTCCACCGAGTTATCTATGGCCCAAGTCCTCCTAACTGAGCATTACCTGCAATGGTTAAGGAAAAACGGGTGAGTTACTAGAACTCAGTGTATAATCCCCTTACCGTTGTCCACTGCGCCTGAACCCATTTAGCATCATCATGTTTAAGCCCATTTACATAACAGAATATATATATGCAATGTATGCAACCCAACCCATCCATCCATCACACCCCCGACCAGCCAATCACACCTGTAGGGATGAAGTCAACCCACCCCACCGCTCACACCAATTCGCATGCAAGTTGCCATTTATAATATATTTGTTTCACAGGCAAATTGCCATTTATAATATATTTTATTTGTGGCCATGCCACCGAAATCATAATGAAACATAATAATAAACATTTTTGTGGCAATGCCACTAGGCTAAACTTCTCTTCATCATTTTTCCCAACCCATGCAATATGTAACATGCATCATACATAATTAAACATAATATCCACATATATGTACAACAATCATTAATCCAACAATTTATTACGAAAAATCGGCCAACTATAGTTCATTGTAATTCGATCCACTAAAGTTTTCTAGCAATTCGGCCCATAGGGGCATTTTTGTAATTCGGCCTATAGGGGCAGTTTCATAATTCGGCCCATAGGGGCATTTCCGTAAATCGGCCCATAGGGGCATTTTCGTAAATCTAACAATTTTAGTACCGATTTTGACAATCTATAGAAATAACGTAATTTAAGCAAATTTCCCGGTTTATGCCATATTACAATTTTAACCATATAAATAATAATGATCTTATTTCCAACGTGATATCGAATCATAAATCTACGGGATTTCGGTGTGAGATTACACACCTGATTACGGTAAGGATTTATCCTTCTTGATCGTCGGCACCTAAATTACCATTACACTCAATTAATCCAACAAACGAGATTTATTAATCTAAATCTAAATCAAACGATCTATTGAACCGCTTACACTTAGTATCGTGAACGACCACGATTTGTCTATTTTCACCGGATGATGGTCCACAACCTGGTGGGAAATCTCGGACCGCCGAAACTGCTCTACGCTTGAACTTAGGAGTAGGAATAGCAAATCCACTCCTTTTGTCTCCTACTAAAGCCTTTCCTTTCAAATCGGTTCCACTTGCCTCCATAGGAAAAATCTCGATTAGAAAACTACTATGAGAAAAAAGTAGTTGTTTTAGTGATAGGAGTAGGCTTACCACTATTTCTGAAGGATCCACGAGTGAATAAGAACGAACGATTTAGACCCTATAATAACCGTTTAGTCCAAACTATTATTCCGTTTAGCAACTAATCGAATAACGAGTGATATCAAATAATCCATAATGAAACTCCTTACCTTAATGATATTGAATCTGATTTCCTCCGATTGACTTAAGGCTAGAATTGAATCGGCTAGGATGATATTCGACCACCCACTTAGCACACTACGAAAAAGAGGATGATTAAGATGTGAAGGAGTAGGAGGAAACACCATTTCAGTTTAGAAACAAGATACATAACCGAATAGTGATAGACACTTATTCGGCTAGAAAGAAAAGAAAATGAAAGTGAAAAGAGAATAATAAGGTCACTTACCGATTCGATCAAGAAGAGAGTGCCCAAAACGAAAGAAAAGAAAGAAAAGAAATAGTGAAATGGTTGAAGAAGTGTCAAAAAGAAAAGAAAGGATGGAGAGAAAAGAATGCTAAATAGTTTCGGTTAACAATCAAAAGAAGATGAACCAAATGAATCGAGGGTTACGGCAAAACAAGGGAGAAAGATGAAAAAATGGACTAGGAGGTTTCGGCCAAAACAAGGGGAAAAGAAATTGGAAAAGAAAGTACAAAAATGACTTTAGTGTTTCGGCAAGACAAAAGAAAAAGATTAGAAAAGAAACACAAAATGTTCAAACCAAAGAAAATGCCTCTCATGCACCAAACGTCTAAAATGACTCTAAGAAAATTTGGCTCTCCAATCCCCCTCTCCAAAACCATGTATCATCTTTACCAAAAGATGAATGTTGACCAAAAATTCCTTCCCAAGGCAACTCCTAGCTTTCGGCCAACATGTTCCCTTCCTTATCCCTTTTCTTTGATTTCTTTCTTTCATTTTCCCTTGTTTTCCTCCTTACCATAATCCTTAGTCATCTTTCCATAAATAAAAAGTCTTCCTTACCTTATTTAAGACCATGGACGACACTTGGGATAGGAGTACAAAAAATAAATCCAAAATTTGGAAAAGATGGGATTTGAACCCCTTCCCTCCAAGCTCTCCACTTGACGCCATAACCTCCTTGCAATATGTTCACTTATGCAAGCAAAATACACACTTATTTCCTTAAGCATTGATGCCACTTACCTTCTCTCCTTAAAGTACTTAAACACAAAAATTTTGCTAAAGCCCAACTCAACCCCGAGCCTTCTTAGGACCCTTAAACATACACAATTAACATTTTAAACTAGCCTAGCGCATGATATAACACAAAACATAAATTCCCAAATTTCAGGATATTACAATTCTACTCCCTTAAAGAAATTTTGGCCTCGAAATTTACGTGGTTAAAAGAGATGAGGATATTGTTGCCGAATTGCATCCTCTGGCTCCCATGTAGCTTCCTCTGTCCCGTGATTACGTCATAAAACTTTAACTAACAGAATTGACTTCCTTCTTAGCACCTTAACATCCCGATATAAAATCTATACTGGCTCCTCTTCAAAAGACAAGTCAGGTCTTAACTCAACTTCCTCCACTGGTACAACATGAGATGGATCCGAATGATAACACCTTAACATAGAGACATGAAATACACTATGTATCTGATTCAACTCCGGAGGTAACTCCAGCTGATAAGCCACTGGCCTAACACGCTTCAGTACACAGTATGGCCCGATGAATCTAGGGCTTAACTTGCCCTTCCGTCCAAATCTAAAGATCTTTTTCCAAGGTGAAACCTTCAGAAAGACCTGATCACCCACCGCGGATTCTATATCCTTACGCTTTAGGTCCGTATACGATTTCTATTTGTCTGAAGCTTCTTTTAATCGTGCCCGAATTACCTTAACTTTCTCCTCTGTCTCTGAGATCAACTCAGGACCCAACAACTATCGCTCCCCCAGCTCAGTCCAACAAGTAGGGGTACGACACCTACGACCATACAACGCCTCGTAGGGTGCCATCTGGATGCTGGATTGGTAGCTGTTGTTGTATGCAAACTCTGCCAATGGTAGAAAATCTTCCCAACTACCCCTGAAGTCAATTACACAGCCCCTTAACATGTCTTCCAGAATCTGGATTACTCTCTCCGACTGACCATCTGTCTGAGGATGAAATGCCATGCTGAAATTTAACCTTGTACCCAAAGCTTCATGTAGAGCCTTCCAAAACCGTGATGTAAACCTAGGATCCCTGTCTGATATGATAGAAACTGGTACCCCATATAACCTCACGATCTCTGCTACATACAACTTGGCCAACTTCTGCAATGAATAATCCGTACGAACAGGTAGGAAATGAGTAGTTTTCGTCAACCGATCCACTATTACCCATACGGAATCTTTCTTAGTAGGCGTTAAGGGTAACCCACTAACAAAGTCCATCGTTATCCTTTACCATTTCCATAATGGAATTTTCACCGGTTGTAGCAACCCTGACGGCAATTAATGTTCTGCCTTCACCTGCTGACATGTTAAGCACTTACTCAGGAAATCAGTAACCTCCCGTTTCAACCCTGGCCACCAATACTGCTCACGGAAGTCTCGGTACATTTTGTTTCCCCCGGGGTGCATAGCATATGGGCTACTATGCGCCTCACGCAGAATCATTTGTCTCAATTCTGAATCCTTGGGCATACAAACTCTTCTAAGGAAACACAATACTCCATCACTATTCAATCCAAAATCCCCTATCTCACCACCTTCCACTTGCTGAAGTCGAGAACCCAACGCTTCATCTATCAACTGCTTTTCCTTATTCTCAAAAATTCAAAAAGGCTTCTACGCTCGGGCCCAATAGGCCAAATTCTGCTAGGCCCAATTTTGGGATGTTACAAATCTACCCCCTTAAAGAAATTTCATCCTCAAAATTTCTGGCTATCTAACAATGGTTTAGCACCGAATACTCTATCACGCTACCGCTGCGCACTCTTATTCCCAAAACACTAATACACTTCTAACCTTATCTAGAAATCTCTTTACTCAACCAGATATCCAACCACAGAAGGAAACAAGTACTT
The DNA here is from genome assembly GCA_025698515.1 of Gossypium sturtianum. Lineage (NCBI taxonomy): Eukaryota > Viridiplantae > Streptophyta > Magnoliopsida > Malvales > Malvaceae > Gossypium > Gossypium sturtianum. Next base: position 96,608,688 of record CM046948.1, read on the forward strand.
ATCACGCATTCATAAGATTTTCTACATTCAAACACCCCATTCAACCAAGACATACCTGACTTAATGGTGATGGAACAATCTCGAGCCTTATGCTCCTTAGACCCGCATCTCAAGCATGCTCATGATCTCCTCCAGCATTCACCCGGATGACGCCTTTTGCAATATTTGCAAATCGGAAAGTTTGGGCGTGCCTTTGTATGCTTCACAGAACGAGACTGTGACCCTAGAGAAGCACGATCTCTTTTTGTCTTACAATCCACGCACCCAAATTGAAATGTTTTCCAAATTCCTTTAACCTCTGCCAATACCTCCCTAACTAGCTGAGTCAGCATACCCGTTCCAGCTCCGTCGAAAACCTCCGTCTCAGCCACTAGCGATGTCAGCACCTCCCTTTCCGGCTTATGCCCCGATGTTGAGGATCTAACCCAAATATTTTGACCTCTACCACGGCCGCATCCACGTCCTCTAGTGCTCATGATTGCTAAGCCAATTTAATCTGATTAAAAGTCTTATGAATTAGTATGCTATTTTAGTGTTTATTAAACAATGTTTTATGGAGTTTAGAAAGTAAAGTTGTTTTCGCACAACGTATCCTAAAGTCTCAATCTCTATAGTTCTCAGCTCCTGCTAAAAGTTCTAGAGTATTTCTACTGTCATACCACAATAATTTCTAAAATGAAAACATAAACTTACTTGACTTGGTGCCGGATAACCGTGGTGCCATACTTCCTTTAGAACATGCATTTATAATTTAAAATTTTAAACAGCTTTGGAAAACGCTTTTGAACCGTAACCACAACCGAGTTTTGCAATCGGGCTCTGATACCATAAAATGTAACACCCCAAACCCGGCCCATGCGTTATGACCAGATCTGACATGTCACATGAGAAAAACGTGTAAAATCCTTTTTATTCGTACTAAAATAGGTATTATTTTGTTATAATCAAGAAAAATAAGTTTGATTTGAAATATTTGATAAAATACAACTAATCTCGAAGGTTGATTGATAAATCGATAATTTGAACTATTAATCTTATAAAACCGTGACTTTTGAAAACATCGTTGATAATTCGAAAGAAAATTTCTGAGTTAAAATATTTGTAAAAGTTTGTTATGAAATCCATTTGTTAATCTATTTTGGAAAACCTTTACTTAAATTTTTAGAAAAATCCCCATTTAAAACAATTCAAGCAATATAATAAGTACGTCAAAACATAAAGCAATAATAAAAATATTCCAGAGGCCTTATTAGAACATAAAAACCCAAAAATAGTAAAAGAAATAAAATAAACGGAAATAGAAATCTAAAGTTCAAAAACACCGTTTCTGAAGTATGGCCTCCACCGAGTTATCCACGGCCCAAGTCCTCCTAACTGAGCATTACCTACAAGGGTTAAGGAAAAAGGGGTGAGTTACTAGAACTCAGTGTATAATCCCCTTACCGTTGTCCACTGGGCCTAAACCCATTTAGTATCATCATGTCTAAGCCCATTTACATAAAAAAATATATATATATGCAATGTATGCAACCCAACCCATCCATCCATCACACCCCCAACCAGCCAATCACACCTGTGGGGATCAAGTCAACCCACCCCGCCGCTCACACCAATTCGCAGGCAAGTTGCCATTTATAATATATTTGTTTCACAGGCAAATTGCCATTTATAATATATTTTATTTGTGGCCATGCCACCGAAATCATAATGAAACATAATAATAAACATTTTTGTGGCAATGCCACCAGGCTACACTTCTCTTCATAATTTTTCCCAACCCATGCAATATGTAACATGCATCATACATAATTAAACATAATATCCACATATATGTACAACAATCATTAATCCAACAATTTATTATGGTAAATCGGCCAACTATAGTTCTTTGTAATTCGATCCACTAAAGCATTCTAGCAATTCGACCTATAGGGGCATTTTCGTAATTCGGCCCATAGGGGCATTTTCGTAATTCGGCCCATAGGGGCATTTTCGTAATTCGACCCATAGGGGCATTTTCGTAAATCTAACAATTTTAATACTGATTTTGAAAATCTATAGAAATAACGTAATTTAAGCAAATTTCCCGGTTTATGCCATATTACAATTTTAACCATATAAATAATAATGATCTTATTTCCAACGTGATATCGAATCATAAATCTACGGGATTTGGTGTGAGATTACACACACGACACTGATGAGATTAATCCTTCTTGATCGTCGACACCTAAATCACCATTACACTCGATTAATCCAACAAACGAGATTTAGTAATCTAAATCTAAATCAAACGATCTATTGAATCGCTTACCCTTAGTATCGTGAATGACACGATTTGTCTATTTTCACCGGATGATGGTCCACAACCCGGTGGGAAATCTCGAACCGCCAAAATCGCTCTACGCTTGAACTTAGGAGTAGGAATAGCAAATCCACTCCTTTTGTCTCCTACTAACGCCTTTCCTTTCAAATCGGTTCCACTTGCCTCCATAGGAAAAATCTCGATTAGAAAACTACTATGAGAAAAAAGTAGTTGTTTTAGTGATAGGAGTAGGCTTACCACTATTTCCGAAGGATCCACGAGTGAATAAGAATGAACGATTTAGACCCTATAATAACCGTTTATTCCAAACTATTATTCTGTTTAGCAACTAATCGAATAATGAGTGATATCAAATAATCCGTAAAGAAACTCCTTACCTTAACGATATTGAATCCGATTTCCTCCGATTGACTTAAGGCTAGAATTGAATCGGCTTGGATGATATTCGGCCACCCACTTAGCACACTATGAAAAAGAGGATGATTAAGATGTGAAAGAGTAGGAGGAAACACCATTTTGGTTTAGAAACAAGATACACAACCGAATAGTGATAGACACTTATTCTGCTAGAAAGAAAAGAAAATGAAAGTGAAAAGAGAAGAATAAGGTCACTTACCGATTCGATCAAGAAGAGAGTGCCCAAAACGAAAGAAAAGAAAGAAAAGAAATAGTGAAATGGTTGAAGAAGTGTCAAAAAGAAAAGAAAGGATGGAGAGAAAAGAATGCTAAATAGTTTCGGTTAACAATCAAAATAAGATGAACCAAATGAATCGAGGGTTACGGCAAAACAAGGGAGAATGATGAACAAATGGACTAGGAGGTTTCAGCCAAATCAAGGGGAAAAGAAATTGGAAAAGAAAGTACCAAAATTACTTTAGTGTTTCGGCAAGACAAAAGAAAAAGATTAGAAAAGAAACACAAAATGTTCAAACCAAAGAAAATGCCTCTCATGCACCAAACTTCTAAAATGACTCTAAGAAAATTTGGCTCTCCAATCCCCCTCTCCAAAACCGTGTATCATCTTTACCAAAAGATGAATGTTGACCAAAAATTCCTTCCCAAGGAAACTCCTAACATTCGGCCAACATGTTCCCTTCCTTATCCCTTTTCTTTGATTTCTTTCCTTCATTTTCCCTTGTTTTCCTCCTTACCATAATCCTTAGTCATCTTTCCATAAATAAAAAGTCTTCCTTACCTTATTTAAGACCATGGCCGACACTTGGGATAGGAGTAAAAAAATAAATCCAAAATTTGCAAAAGATGGGATTTGAACCCCTTCCCTCCAAGCTCTCCACTTGACGCCATAACCTCCTTGCCATATGTTCACTTATGCTAGCAAAATACACACTTATTTTATTAAGCCTTGATGCCACTTACCTTCTCTCCTTAAATTAATTAAACACAAAAATTTTGCTAAATCCCAACTCAACCCCGAGCCTTCTTAGGACCCTTAAACATAAACAATTAACATTTTAATCTAGCCTAGCGCATGATATAACACAAAACATAAATTCTCGAATTTCAGGATGTTACAACGTCTGACCGACAGCTTGTGTGAGCAGACCCGTGAATGTTAAGTGATTCGGGTGCTGATCTTATAAGTTCTACCAGTGGCTGGGTAATTCGGCATGTGTTGCGGATACCTGACAGCTTGTGTGAGCAGCACTGAGTAGTTACGTATGACCGACAGCTTGTGTGAGCAGACCCGACAATGTAAATGTGAATAGCTCGAGAACGAGCATATATGTGAAATGTGATAAGAGGTAGCTTTGGCTACATATATGTGGCACGTATGTGCAAGCGTTCCGAGTATCCGTTAATATTCTGATGTGTACAACGGGAAAATGACTAAAGTGTAAATGAATGTTAACATGTGATGATCAATTGCAGGTATATGTATGTATACACTCATAAACAATGTGCTCGGTATGTGACCAAATTTTGGTAAGAATTTAATTATACCTATGAGAATTACCTTGTGATTATAAGTCCATGCTAATGATGTATGAATATGTGGTAAATGTGATTGATGATCATGTGTGAGGCTTTTAGGCCAAATTAAATTGAGAAATGATATGTTCAAGTCTTTGTTGTTGATGTGTAGGTTAAATTGGCCAATGAATGGCTTGTAAATATTTGATAATGACTAGTTATTGGAATGGCTAACCATGGTTATACTTTGGTGTTATATGTGTGTAAATGAAAATTAATATAAAGGAAACATGAAAGAGTAAAATTAGCAATAAAGCAGTTTTGACAGCATCAGTTGTATCACTTTGAAAAATCACCAAAAATGGTAGAAATCTAATTATAGGTTTAATAATATATTAAATTAAATATTATTGAGTCTATTTTCACATAAAATAAACATAATAAGCAAAATAATTTCATATGGTGAGATATTTTGATTTTAGTGAGACAAGGACAGAATGATTTCGGAATCCCCTGTTCTTACTTGATAAATTCATTAAAAAAATTTTAAAAATAATAATGGGATAAAATTTATATTATTTAATTTCTTAATGAGTCTATTTTCAAGAGAAAGAAACAGGAACATTATTCGAGTTTTGTAAAACAAGATAATTAATTTTTAGTGAAGAGGGGTCGGAACTGTCAGAAAGTGAAACAGGGGAGAATTTAAAGAATAAACTGTATTGATTGGTTGAACCAAAAAATTTGGAAATTTTATGGTAAGAAGATATGTGAGTCTAGCTTCAGGGAAAATTATTGGATATTAATTTGGAGTTTTGTAACTCCAGATAAAAATAATTTAGTGACTGTAACTCGAGTAAACAACTCAAGATGAACATAAGTGAATTGTGAAATTTTATGCAATAATGATGGTAATATCTTGAGAGCATATAATGAGGATTGTTAAAAGCATGGTAATCAATTTTTTTATTATTTACATACGTACTTACTAAGATTTATAGCTTACTCTGCTGTTTTCCGTGTTTATAATGTACTCAGGTTAGCTCGGGTTGGAAGTCGCCGGAGAACCTATCACACTATCAAGCTAACAATTTAGGTATCAATGATTTTATATTTAAGGTTGTGGCATGTATAGGGAACTTGGTCATGTGTATATGTTACTATGAGTTGTCCTAGAATAATGACCCATGATATTGGAGTTCATTGTTGTATAAGGCCTTTTAATGTTGCCAATAAATTGGTTATGCTATAAACTCATGATTATGCTATATACCTAACAATTTAGGTATCAATGATTTTATATTTAAGGTTGTGGCATGTATAGGGAACTTGGTCATGTGTATATGTTACTATGAGTTGTCCTAGAATAATGACCCATGATATTGGAGTTCATTGTTGTATAAGGCCTTTTAATGTTGCCAATAAATTGGTTATGCTATAAACTCATGATGATGCATTCCATGGTTGAGTAAATTGTATGCTATGACTTGTTACGTGTGTGTGGTGGATGTTTTGGTAGCTTTAATATGTCATGAAATGTGTCATTCAAGTTATACTCAAGTATGGGCATGATAGGGTAGAAATTGGCTTGGAAAATAGCCAACTTCTTGGGCACACAGGCAGAGACACGGCCGTGTGTCTCAGCCATGTGGAGGACACGGCCTGCCCACACGGACGTGTGACTCTCCAAAACAAGAAAGTTTTCTAAATATTCCAATAGTTTTAAAAGTTCTCGGTTTAGTCCCGAATCGCTCCCAAAGCATGTTTTGGGCCTCGTAAGCCCATTTTAGGGACTTGACGATATAAGATAAAAGTTTTAAATTTTAAACAAAAATTTATGCCTTGAATTTGTTCAGTTGCAAGTGTTATTGTCCGGTAACGCCTCGTACACTGTTTCGACGTTGAACACGGGTAAGGGGTGTTACAACAATAACCCCCTAATGACATGTCATTTGTATCCTATCTATTCTTAAGGTTCAATCGGGATTTCACACGTCGCCAATCTTCGTCGAATATTTTTGTGAAACCGTATTAACAAATAATGCAATTATAAAGCATTTAAAACACAATTATATTAATGCTTATTTACATACGAACTTACCTCGAATTTATACGGAGAGAATCGAGCTATCAATCAACTATCTTGTTTTTCCACCGATCTAATTCCGAACTTTGCTTTTCTTGATCTATATATAATCAAATTTAACTTATTTAATTATCATTCTATTCAATTTAACCCAAAAATCATATTATGGCAAAACTACACTTTTGCCCCTTAAATTTTGAATTTTTACAATTTAGTCCCTAGCTCATAAAAATGCAAATTCATACAATGGAGTCCACACCCATGCTAGCCGAATTTTACCCATAATCATAGCAACCCATAATTTTCATTATTTCACACATTTACCACATAATTTTCACATTTCTCAATTTAATCCTTAATTTGAAATTTTATCAAAAATCACTTAACAAATGTTGTTTATCTAACAACAACCATTCATTTTCTATCATAAAACACCAAAGCACACACATATTCATCAATGGTAAAACCCTAGACTTTTAACAGTTTCACAAATTAGTCCCTGATCTAGCTAGATTAAGTTACAACGACTCCAAAAACATAGAAATCATTAAAAACGGGACAAAAATCATACTTAATTGAAGGAAATTGGTTTGCCGAACTTAGGTCTTCAAAATGGCTTATTCTCTTGTTAATCTCGGTTTAAATTTGATAATGGAAGATGATGATAATTTTTTATTCCTTTTGTTTTATTTAATTTACCTTTAATTATCATTTTACTAATATAACCTTTATAATCTTTAATAATTACACAAAATGCTAAGCCATTATCATCCACTAACATACTAATGGTCTAATTACCACTTAAGGACCTCCACTTTAAAGTTCTATAGCTATTAGACACCTTTAGCTAAAGAACTCAACTTTTACACTTTACATGATTTAGTCCTTTCTATCAAATTGAGCATTCAAGCGATAAAATTTCTGAACAAAATTTTCATACAATTATACTATCATGCTGTAGACCTCAAAATAATAATAAAATAAATATTTTGACTTCAGATTTGTGGTCCTAAAACCACTATTCTGATTTGACTAAAACTGGGCTGTTACAAATAGTGGTTTCGAGACCACAAATCCGAAGTCAAAAGTTTATTTTATTATTATTTTATTTCCTACAGCATGATAGTAGTACCGTATAAAAATTTTGTTAAGGACTAAATCACGTAAAGTGCAAAAGTTGAGTTCTAGGAGCTAAAGGTATTAAATAGCTATAAAACATTAAAGTAAGAGTCCTTACATGGTAATTAGACCACTAATGAAGGTAGTGGAATGTGATGGCTTGGCATTTGTGTAAATTTTAAAGTTTTTAAAGGTGATAATTGTAATTTGGTAATTAAATGATAATTAAATTAAGAAAAAGGCATTCATCTTCTTCATTCATCAAGCCATCACCAAAATTTCTTGCTCTTCTAAGCTAGGGATTCAACCATCTTCATTGTTGCTAAATGGGTATGAATTTTTGTCCCGTTTTTAATTATTTTTATGTTTTCGATATTGTTGTAGCTTAATCTAGTTAGCCTGGGGACTAATTTGTGAAACTGTTAAACTATTAGGGTTTTGCCATTGTTGAACATGCATGAGTTTTGATGAGTTATGGAAGAAAATGGATAGTAGTTGTTAGATAGATAACTTTTGTTAAGTGATTTTTGATGAAAATGTCAAATAAGGATTAAATTGAAAATAAAATTTTACATGGTGAAATTGTGAAATAAATGAAATATAGGGCTTGCTAAGGACCTAATTGATATTCTGCTATAGTGGGTTGTGGTGAAATTGCATAAATTTCCATTTTTATGAGTTAGGGACTAAATTGCAAAGAATGAAAAGTATAGGGGTAAAATGGTTATTTTTGCAAAAAAAATGATTTTGGGCTAAATTGAATGAGTTATAAATTGAATTGAGTTAAATTTATCCGTATATATCAAGTTAGACCTCGTACGAGTTAGATCGAGGCAAATAGAAAGTATCAGATTAATCGCCTCAGTATCTACGTATACTCGTCGAGGTAAGTTCGTGTGATTAAATTGTGATTATATATTTTATTTTGAAATATGCATGAATTGTAAATTTACTATATGTATACGTGGTTGCATATCCAACGATGTACTTCTACCGAGCCTCTTTTGAACCTTAGGAATCCGTAGGATACAAATGACATGTCATTAGGGTTTACATGATTTGGGTACTGGTCCCGAACATCCTACCAATGGATGAGGTCCTACATGTGTTGTGGATACTCCATAGCTCGTGTGAGTAGCATCGTGTAGCTGCGTTCTGACCCACAGCTCGTTTGAGCATACCGATTTATAGCTCGTGAGAGCATACCGATCTATAGCTCAAGTGAGCATACCGATTCACAGCTGGTATGAGAATACATGTACATGAATTGACGGATTACAGTTATATGAGCTAGCACACTATGTGTGAGCTATCCCAAGTATCCAACGGTATTCAAAATGGTTCAACAGGCAATGTTCTAATACGAAATGATAAGAGTTTGATACGAACTATTACAGGTATATACATGAATTACATGGAAATGTTGTTACATGGTATATGGAAACTTGAATTGGTTGATACATGTATTTGGAACTTGATCAATTGTTGTATTCATCCATGTTTATTGGCTTATATATGTGTTTACATGGCTAACATGGTTGGTGAATATGTGCTTAGGCATTTTGCTAAATTGTGTTGGGATATGTTTGGTTTACTTACCTATTATATGACTAAATGGTAAGTTATATTCTATGTTATACAAACATACTAAGCTTAAATGGTTACTCTGTGTTATTTTCTGTGTTTTTAGTGAATCGGAAGGCCGTTTGGGTTGGAAGCTTGTCGGAGCTATATCACACTATCCATCGACTCTTTTGGTACTTTTGGATGTTTAATTTCAGTTATAATGGCATGTATAGGTATTTTGGCTAATGTTGGCCATGTGTTTTGATTGTTGAAATGGCTATTATTCTTGGCTTGTGTTTTGGCAATTTTTTTAGTGAAATGGTATATTTTGGTATGCATATAAGTAGCCTTAAAATGGTTGATGAATGACCTAATATGGTTGAATGATGGAAGATGAAATGATAGATGAATATGCATAATATATATGGCTTGTGACTTGTTAAGAATTGGTACTTTGTTTAAATAACTTATATGACTATTTATGCTAATTATAAAATGGCATTTTGGTACCAAATGGTTGTGTTTTGGTAAGTAAGTTATATGGTATGTATTGATGCAAATATGCATGCAAGTTAGTTGATTATTTGGTCAAACTGAATACATGGTTAGACATGTTTATATATTATCATTTGAGGTGCCAAAGGGCATATTGGTTGTATGATGTTATACCATTTGTTTATGGCTTGTTTATGCTTGATTTGGATGCCTTGTTATGGCTTGTATATATATACAATGTTAATTGTAGGTACATGCTTAATTGAGTGAGAAAAATGGCATGTAAAATGGTGTAATATCCGGGATTTATGGCTTGTGCATTATTGCGTAATTATGTGAAGTAGCATGCCTGTGTGTGTTGTAAATATGTTTTATGAATTTTTAGAACCTTAAGAGTGTAGGTGAATGCCTTAGAAAATATTAAATTTTAAGTATTGAAGGGAATTGAACAAAAGAGGCCTTAAGAGAAATAGTAGGGAAATTAGACACAAAAAGTGCCTTGGTAAAGTGGCATGAAGGCGCCACTTAAAGCTCGTAAGTGACGCCATATGCGATGGGCAAGAGGCTAGGTTCGAGCTGCAAGGGAAGCAAATAAAAGAGTTTTATTTTGCAGCAAAGAGCAAGAGAGGTGGACGGCAATGGGGCACTAAGGGATGAGTTTAAGATGTGATTAAATTCCTTTGAAAATTTGGCTAAAAAGGTAAGATAAATAAGGATTTATTTTAAATTATTTTGAATGTGCAAGGAAGAGGAAAAATAGGAGAATAACAAGGTCAATCTAGTGTTTGAGTGGGTAGCCGAATTTATCACAGAGTATTCATCTTTTCCTTGTTTTTCTTTTATTTTCTCATCTCTTTCTCCGCCGAATTCTCCTCCTCTTCTTTTCTCAAAGTTTTTCTTTTCTAGCCGATTTCTTCCTAGCATCAAAAGCCGAAACATCCCTTGTGCTAGCCGAATCTTTATCTATCACCATTGTCGAAATTACTCAACCTTTCTCTTCTTCTTTTCGCAAATCTCAAAAGCCGAAAGTAAGTTCTTTCTAGCCATAGCCGAATTTCTCTATAGATTTAAGCAAGGGAGCAGTCGACTACAGCATTAAGGGTAAGATTAGATGCTATTCAATTTCCTTTCTTTTAGCCGAAACTTAGGAACTAATCCCAATATCACTCTTTGGCCGAAACTATGAAGGATCTTTTCGGGATTTTAGGGTAGCCGACTTCTAGGGAGATCATTCGGGATTTGATTCTTCAAGGTAAGTAAAGTGCAATATTAGGCCGAAGGCCATGTATGGTGTCCATTAAGTATTGGAAATCGATCTAACACGAGCTTATAGGTATTTCGTGAGATACCAACCAAGGGACACTTTTCGGGATTTAGATCCACAAGGTAAGTGAATCGACATTCGGCTAAGGCCATATTTGGTGATTCAGATCTATTTCTTATTTATTCAAAAGCCGAAATTAACCGGTTAAGTGAATTAGTAGTTGGCCGATTGCAAGAGGGAACATCACAAAGTTTTTCGGATTTGATTAGTAATCAAATCGCGCAAAGAAGGAACTAAGGATCTAGAGGTTTAGATCGGGATTTTCGGATTTCAAATGAATTCGTTAATATAAACCGGTGTGTACCCCACACTAACTCTTAATAGATTTATGGCATCAATTTAATATATGTGTTTATAATAATGTGAAAAGTGGGCAAAGGTACCATTTGATGGTACAAAGTACTCGTGTAAGTAACCTTAACATTATGTTAATAAATGATATGAATAATATTATGATATGAATATTTGGAATATGGTACATATGTGAATATCGATAAGAATGTGGAATAAGGCATCATGATATTGCATATTTCGTGTGACATGGGGCATATGGGTTATATGGAAAGGGAAGTGATCCGTGGTTTATACCACAATATCTCGAATGTGGTGACTCATGTCACGAAATCGAATGTGGTGACTCATGTCACGAAATCGAATGTGGTGACTTATGTCACAAAATAATGTCCGTGGCTATGCCACAAAATTTATAAGAGGCGATGAGCAAGTCGCCGCGTGCTGCGCGCTTCGATGATGTGTAGCGGATGGAGGGTCGACTTAGTAGTCCCCACGGTGTGATGGTTGGTACGGGTGATGTGTAGCGGATGGTTATCTAGGTATGGGTTGGGTTTGCATCATTATTTCTATCTCGTTATATATACGTATGATATGATATGATATGCCCGAATCGTTGGGACTTAGTGTTGGTTATACACACGAGTCTGCATTTGACTCACCCCGTTGTGGGATATTTTTCAGTGACACTCAAGAACGGACCGGGTCGGCGGGAGCTTAGTCGTGGCCATGTTCAACTCGGACTTTATTTTAATTTTGGACTTTTATTTCTAAGTATTTTGGATTTATTCGGGTTTTGTTTAATTTAATAAGGCCATAGCTATAAAGCGATTATGCATGCATTTTTTTATTTATTTTATTATGATACAATTTTTATCAATTTAAAGTTTAAGCAACTTTTCTTAAAAATAAATCTTTAAATGTTTTAACACCTAACACAAATGATTTTCAATTTAAATAGTAAACTCTAAAAACTCGACTTTTTCCTTTAACTTATGGTTTTGAAATATAACAATAAAGTCTTAATAAAGCCTAATCTTCGAGAATAACGATGTTTTCAATTTGAACCCAATCCAAATTTTTCTCCTAAATCACCCAAAGTTTTCCAAGAAACAAACAAGTTTTGAACTGTTTTACTCCAGGAACATACCAAATCCGATCAGGGTTCGTGGGCCGGGTTTGGGGTGTTTCAGCTTGGTATCAGAGCTAGGTTTTAAACTCTCGGCCTTGGGTTTAAAGCCCATAACATTTTCAAAATCGAGCCCAAATAAGTTTTGTGAAAATTTTTAGTGAAATGAGCGAGGTTTTACGGCATGACACCTAAGTCTCAGACCCAAGTCCACCGGGTAAGTACCCTAACCGTTGTGTGAATTAATGTATGATTTGTATATGGGTATAACGGGAACATAGAGTAGTATATTAAGTTATGGAACCCTAGGATTAGCTTACTTCAATACTGTAATTACATAAAACTTTAAGGCCTAATTAAACAAAAACTCGTGATCGAGTCGAGTCGAGTTAGGTGTGGCAACCATTGTGCGCATGTCTAGGATTGGATTGAGGAAGAGCACGGTATTTAAGCGATCCTAGTGACTCACCTCCTCTTCACTCGAATCCTACCTGCAGTGCGTGGTAGCAGTTCACCCTAACCAAGAGGACTCATTCACAAGCTAAACTCAATAATTAAAACCCAAAAGGGACTAGCCATATTTTTATAAAAACCTTAGTTTTAAAAGCATCAAATTACCCGTTTGATTTGTAGAAACTCTTTTACAAATTTTTTTCTGAAATATTCCCGATTTACAAAAATTTACTAAAATACCCCTGGTTTGAGAAATTACTAAAATACCCTTGGTTTATGAAATTACCACACTACCCTCAATTTTTTCTAAAATATTCTTACTTTACAAAAATACCAAAAACCCCTATTTTGCAAAACATCAAGATACCCTGGTTTGGAAATTTACCAAAATACCCCTATAGGACAAATTACGAAAATACCCCTGGGATTAAAACGGACAAAAATGTACAAGTGATGAATGTGTGTAATAGATACTACTGAATGAAGGTGCATCTTTCTCTAAACTAGGATAGAAGACTTGAAACAAAACTCTGAAATGATCGAAAGAACTACTACTAAACTTCCTTACATAAAACTTGTTCATGGATAATTAGTGGAACAAAGACTAATGCATAAAACTCTCTAAAACAGATTAAATCGCGATCGTAGACATGAGTTCTAGGGGACGTGGTCGTAATGTGCGAGGACGTGGTAGAGGCAGAATCGGCGTGATCGAACCCGTTAAGTCCGGTCAAGGGTCCGAGAATGAGGTACCACCACCACCACCCATTGCGCTGGCGTTGAGCATCGAGGATCGACGGGGATGATGCGAGATCGCGCGGTGATGCTTTGTGGGTTCTTGAGAGGGTAGTTGGAGCAGGTGGAGGTGGGAGAGCTCGGAAATCTGTACCCGAGCGACTTCGAGCAAATGGAGCTGAAGTATTCCGTGGCGTATCTGGTGTGGCACCCAGTACGGCTGAGTATTGGATGGAAGCGACAGAGCGAATTATGGATGAGCTGGATCTGACTGCTGAAGATAAGCTGAAGGGAATGGTGTCGTTACTTCGCGATGAGGCATATCAATGGTGGCTCACAGTTCGGGATGGTACTACAGCTGTGGATCTCACTTGGGAGTATGTTAAGGCGGTATATTAGATGAAGTATGTTGGAACTAGTTATACTGATGCTTAGAGGAAGGCATTTCTGAGGTTGGTTCAAGGGAATAAGTCCGTAGCGGAGTACGAGGCTGAATTCTTAAGGTTGAGCTGGTATGCTCGAGGTATCGTGGCTACGGAGCATGAGCAATGTGTCTGGTTTGAGGACGGCCTGAGGGATGACCTAAGGTTGTTGATAGCTCCACAGCAGGAGCGGGAGTTTACAGTGTTGGTGGAAAAGGCTAAGGTAGCCGAAGGGGTTAAGGAATCTGTAAGGTAGAATACGGATAGGAACATGCAAAGGAGAGGTTTTGGATCATCAGGGTCATCCGGGAATGCTCAAAAGAGACAGAGAGGGTGGATGGGCCGCGAGGTCAAGAAAGTTGCTACTGAGAGGCGTGATCGTACTTGTGATCGGTGTGGGAAGAGGCACCTAGGAGAGTGTTGGAAGAAGAGGCAGGGGATGTTTCAAGTGTGGGTCCAAGGAACACATTATTAAGGATCGTCCTATAAAGATAGGCGGGCCGACCAACAGTCGAGTTTCAATCAGTGGAAGAGGTGGATCGCAGCACCACCACGGGTCGTGGTCCGAATGGCGAGGAAATGGTGCTTTGGAAGAGGACGGGAACACCAGGCGAGAGGTGTTGGTAATGCGAGCAAGGCAAGACAGTGGAGTGCGGTGTATGCGATTCGCTGAGGGAGGATGGAGACGCACGGATGTCATAACCAGTATGTTCCTTATAGTGATAAGCCTTACTTTGCTTTAATTGATGTTGGCTCGACCCACTCTTATGTTGCATGTAGAGTAGTCGAAACGCTAGGCATAGCATCTGAGCTATCTAGTAGGGAGATGACTGTAGTAAGCTCGTTAGGTCAAACTGTAATGGTGAATAGAATATTTCGCAATGTACCTCTAGAGATTCAGGGAGTGATATTCATTGCCGACTTGATGGAACTACCTTTCAGAGAATTTGATCTCATACTTGGCATGGATTGGCTAGTGGGACATCGGGCTATATTGGATTGTGCAGCTAAGCGAATGGAGTTAAGGACCCTGGAGGATGAGGAGATAATTATGATAGGAGAAAGAAGAAACTACTTGTCTAACATAGTTTCTGCATTAAAGGCTGATAAGATGCTTCGAAAAGGGTGCAAGGCATTCTTGACTTTCGTTAGTGCGTTGGATGCAAAAGAAGAAGGAGTTAGTGGAGTTAGAATCGTAAGGGAATTTGTGGATGTTTTCCCGGAGGAGTTACCTGGAATACCCCCTGATAGGGAGGTGGAGTTTGGAATTGACTTACTGCCTGGAATGGCGCCAGTATCTATAGCTTCGTATAGAATGGCAGCAAAGGAATTGGTGGAGCTCAAAGCTCAAATTCAGGAGTTGCTTGATCATGGGTTCATCCAACCTAGTGTGTCTCCATGGTGAGCACCGGTCTTGTTTGTGAAGAAGAAGGACGGGACTATGCATATGAGCATAGATTACCGTCAGTTGAATAAGCTGACCATCAAGAACAAGTACCCGTTGCCAAGGATAGACGACTTGTTCGATCAGCTTAAGGGAGTCGCGGTGTTCTCGAAGATAGATCTACGGTCTAGATATCATTAGCTTAAGGTGAAGGAAGGGGATATCCATAAGACAGCTTTTCGGACAAGATACGGGCATTATAAGTTCGTAGTAATGCCGTTCGGATTGACGAACGCCCCAGCCGCATTCATGGATATGATGAACCGAGTTTTTCAACCCTACTTGGATCGATTCATCGTTGTGTTCATAGACGACATCCTAGTGTATACCAAGTCGGAGGAGGAACATGACGAGCATCTCCGGTTAGTGTTGCAAGTATTAAGGGAGAAGAAGCTCTATGCCAAATTCGGCAAGTGTGAATTTTGGCTAAAGGAGGTCGCATTCTTAGGGCATGTAGTGTCTGCAGAGGGAATAAGGGTGGATCCTAGGAAGATTGAGGCGGTGTTGGATTGGAAACCACCTAAATCTGTGGTTGAGGTTCGTAGTTTCTTGGGATTGGCAGGTTACTACAGAAGGTTCGTAGGAGGGTTCTCATCAATAGCCGCACCTTTGACAAAATTGTTGAGAAAGGAAGTACCTTTCGTATGGACAAATAGGAAACAGGAGAGCTTTGAGAAGCTTAAGAGGGTCTTGACTGAAGCTCCAGTCTTGATTCAGCCTGAGGCAGGGAAGGATTTTGTGGTGTACTGTGATGCTTCCCACATAGGGTTGGGATGTGTTTTAATGCAAGATGGGAAAGTAGTTGCTTATGCATTTATACAATTAAGGCCACATGAGGTTAACTATCCGACGCACGACTTGGAATTGGCGGTGGTGGTCTTTGCTCTTAAGGTATGGAGGCACTATTTATATAGAGAAAAGTCAGTGATTTACACAGACCACAAGAGCCTTAAGTATCTGTTGACTCAGAAAGAGCTAAACCTGAGACAGCGAAGGTGGGTGGAGTTAATGAAAGACTACGATTGTTCTATTGAATATCATCCGGGCAAGGCGAATGTGGTAGCAGATGCCCTAAGTTGGAAAGTAGTGTCGGATCTGAGGGCGATGTTTGCACATCTTAGCTTGTATGACGATGGAAGTCTGCTGGCAGAATTGCAAGTTAAGCCGACATGGTTGGAGGAGGTGAAAGAGAGTCGGTTGGCGGATGATGATATAAGTGCTAAGTTGCGGCAAAAAGTGCAGAGGGGGAGTTAGAGGATTCAGAGTTAGCAGCAATGGAGTATTGTGTTGCAAGGGTAAAGTCTGTATGCCTAAGGATAAGGAGTTAAGGCGGAGAATTCTTCAAGAATCGCATAGTAGCCCCTATGCTATGCATCCCGGAGGTAGTAAGTTGTATAGAGATCTAAAGGAGCAGTTTTGGTGCTTTGGTCTTAAGAGGAAGTTACCGAATTTGTAGGGAAATGCTTGACGTGTCGACAAGTCAAGGTGAACACCAAGTTCCGTCGGGATTGCTTCACCGAGATAAAGATTCCGCAGATGGAAGTGGGAGAGAATCACCATGGACTTCGTTAGTGGGCTTCCCCTTACGCCTACTAAGAAGGACTCGGTATGGGTGATAGTGGATCGATTGACAAAGTCCGCGCATTTCTTACCGGTGTGGGTTGACTATTCTTTACAGAAGTTGGCGAAGTTATATGTGGCAGAAACTGTGAGGTTGCATTGAGTGCCAATGTCGATTATCTCAGATAGGGATCCAAGGTTTACGTCTCGGTTTTGGAAAGCACTACATCAAGCTTTGGGCACCAGATTAGACTTCAGTACGGCATTTCATCCACAGTCAGACGGTCAATCTGAGCGAGTGATCCAAGTGTTGGAAGATATGTTGAGAGGCTGTGTAATAAACTTTAGATGAAGTTGGGAAGAATACTTGCCTTTAGCAGAATTTGCATATAATAACAGCTATCAAGCCAATATTCGGATGGCACCGTATGAAGCACTGTATGGACGGAGGTGTCGCACTCCTACGTGTTGGACGTAATTAGGAGAACGTCAAGTTTTGGGTCCGAGAGATTGTGGCGTAATCAGAAGAAAAGGTTAAGTTAATTCGGGCACGATTAAAGGAGGCATCCGGTGCGTAAGTCGTATGCGGATCTTAAGCGAAAGGAAATAGAATTTCTTTGTGGGAGATCGAGTGTTTCTTAAGGTTTCGCCTTGGAAGAAGGTGATGAGATTTGGTCACAAAGGGAAATTAAGTCTAAGGTTTATAGGACCTTATCGGGTATTGAAGCGAGTTGGTCCAGTGGCATACCAGTTAGAGTTGCCTTCAGAATTACAGCAGATGCACGATGTATTCCACGTTTCTATTAGTTTCTGCATTAAAGGCTGATAAGATGGTTCGAAAAGGGTGCAAGGCATTCTTGACTTTTGTTAGTGCGTTGGATGCAAAAGAAGAAGGAGTTAGTGGAGTTAGAACCGTAAGGGAATTTGTGGATGTTTTCCCGGAGGAGTTACCTGGAATACCCCCTGATAGGGAGGTGGAGTTTGGAATTAACTTACTGCCTGGAACGGCGCCAGTATCTATAGCTCCGTATAGAATGGCACCAAAGGAATTGGTGGAGCTCAAAGCTCAAATTCAGGAGTTGCTTGATCATGGGTTCATCCGACCTAGTGTGTCTCCATGGGGAGCACCAGTCTTGTTTGTGAAGAAGAAGGACGGGACTATGCGTATGTACATAGATTACCGTCAGTTGAATAAGCTGACCATCAAGAACAAGTACCCGTTGCCAAGGATAGACGACTTGTTCGATCAGCTTAAGGGAGCCGCGGTGTTCTCGAAGATAGATCTACGGTCTGGATATCATTAGCTTAAGGTGAAGGAAGCGGATATCCATAAGACAGCTTTTCGGACAAGATACGGGCATTATGAGTTCGTAGTAATGCTGTTCGGATTGACGAACGCCTCAGCCGCGTTCATGGATATGATGAACCGGGTTTTTCAACCCTACTTGGATCGATTCGTCATTGTGTTCATAGACGACATCCTAGTGTATACCAAGTCGGAGGAGGAACATGACGAGCATCTCCGGTTAGTGTTGCAAGTATTAAGGGAGAAGAAGCTCTATGCCAAATTCGGCAAGTGTGAATTTTGGCTGAAGGAGGTCGCATTCTTAGGGCATGTAGTGTCTGCAGAGGGAATAAGGGTGGATCCTAGGAAGATTGAGGCGGTGTTGGATTGGAAACCACCTAAGTCTGTGGCTGGGGTTTGTAGTTTCTTGGGATTGGCAGGTTACTACAGAAGGTTCGTAGAAGGGTTCTCATCAATAGCCGCACCTTTGACAAAATTGTTGAGAAAGGAAGTACCTTTTGTATGGAAAGATAGGCAACAGGAGAGCTTTGAGAAGCTTAAGAGGGTCTTGATTGAAGCTCCAATCTTGATTCAGCCTGAGGCAGGGAAGGATTTTGTGGTGTACTGTGATGCTTCCCACACAGGGTTGGGATGTGTTTTAATGCAAGATGGGAAAGTAGTTGCTTATGTGTCTAGACAATTAAGGCCACATGAGGTTAACTATTCGACGCACGACTTGGAATTGGCGGAGGTGGTCTTTGCTCTTAAGGTATGGAGGCACTATTTATATGGAGAAAAGTCAGTGATTTACACAGACCACAAGAGCCTTAAGTATCTGTTGACTCAGAAAGAGCTAAACCTGAGACAGCGAAGGTGGGTGGAGTTATTGAAAGACTACGATTGTTCTATTGAATATCATCCGGGCAAGGCGAATGTGGTAGCAGATGCCCTAAGTCGGAAAGTAGTGTCGGATCTGAGGGCGATGTTTGCACATCTTAGCTTGTATGACGATGGAAGTCTGCTGGCAGAATTACAAGTTAAGCCGACATGGTTGGAGGAGGTGAAAGAGAGTCAGTTGGCAGATGATGATATAAGTGCTAAGTTGCGGCAGGTGCAGAGGGGGGAGTTAGAGGATTATGGAGTTAGCAGCAATGGAGTATTGTGTTGCAAGGGTAAAGTCTGTATGCCTAAGGATAAGAAGTTAAGGCTGAGAATTCTTCAGGAATCGCATAGTAGCCCCTATGCTATGCATCCTGGAGGTAGTAAGTTGTATAGAGAACTAAGGGAACAGTTTTGGTGGCCTGGTCTTAAGAGGGAAGTTACCGAATTTGTAGGGAAATGCTTGACGTGTCGACAATTCAAGAAATTTGAACACCAAGTTCGTCGAGATTTCTTCACCGATAAAGATTTGTGATGGAAGTGGGAGAGAATCACCATGGACTTCGTTAGTGGGCTTCCCCTTACGCCTACTAAGAAGGACTCGGTATGGGTGATAGTGGATCGATTGACAAAGTCTGCGCATTTCTTACTGGTGCGGGTTGACTATTCTTTACAGAAGTTGGCGAAGTTATATGTGGCAGAAATTGTGAGGTTGCATGGAGTGCCAATGTCGATTATCTCAGATAGGGATCCAAGGTTTACGTCTCGGTTCTGGAAAGCACTACATCAAGCTTTGGGCACCAGATTAGACTTCAGTACGGCATTTCATCCACAGTCAGACGGTCAATCTGAGTGAGTGATCCAAGTGTTGGAAGATATGTTGAGAGGCTGTGTAATAGACTTTAGACGAAGTTGGGAAGAATACTTGCCTTTAGCAGAATTTGCATATAATAACGTGACTATCAAGCCGGATTCGGATGGCACCGTATGAAGCCTTTGTATGGGCGGAGGTGTCGCACTCCTACGTGTTGGGCGTAATTAGGAGAACATCAAGTTTTGGGTCCGAGATTGTGGCGAATCGAAGAAAAGGTTAAGTTAATTCGGGCACGATTAAAGGAGGCATCCGACGAGCGTAAGTCGTGTGCGGATCTTAAGCGAAAGGAAATAGAATTTCTTTGTGGGAGATCGAGTGTTTCTTAAGGTTTCGCCTTGGAAGAAGGTGATGAGATTTGGTCGCAAAGGAAATTAAGTCCAAGGTTTATAGGACCTTATCGGGTATTGAAACGAGTTGGTCAAGTGGCATACCAGTTAGAGTTGCCTTCGGAATTGCAGCAGATGCACGATGTATTCCATGTTTCTATTAGTTTCTGCATTAAAGGCTGATAAGATGGTTCGAAAAGGGTGCAAGGCATTCTTGACTTTTGTTAGTGCGTTGCATGCAAAAGAAGAAGGAGTTAGTGGAGTTAGAACCGTAAGGGAATTTGTGGATGTTTTCTCGAAGGAGTTACAGAATAATTTCGATAGATAGGGAGGTGGAGTTTGGAATTGACTTATCTTCGATGCAGGCAGCGCCAGATATCTATAGCCGTATAGAATGGCAAAGCAAAGGAATTGGTGGAGCTCAAAGCTCAAATTCAGGAGTTGCTTGATCATGGGTTCATCCGACCTAGTGTGTCTCCATGGGGAGCACCGGTCTTGTTTGTGAAGAAGAAGGGCGGGACTATGCGTATGTGCATAGATTACCGTCGATTGAATAAGCTAACCATCAAGAACAAGTACCCGTTGCCAAGGATAGAGCGACTTGTTCGATCAACTTTAAGGGAGCGCGGTGTTCTCGAAGATAGATCTACGATGCGGATATCATCGACTTAAGGTGAAGGAAGCGGATATCCATAAGACGACTTTCGGACAAGATGCGGGCATTATGAGTTCGTAGTAATGCCGTTCGGATTGACGAACGCATGGCGCGTTCATGGATATGATGAGGCGGGTTTTTCAACCCTACTTGGATCGATTCGTCGTTGTGTTCATAGACGACATCCTAGTGTATACCAAGTCGGAGGAGGAACATGACGAGCATCTCCGGTTAGTGTTGCAAGTATTAAGGGAGAAGAAGCTCTATGCCAAATTCGGAAAGTGTGAATTTTGGCTGAAGGAGGTCGCATTCTTAGGGCATGTAGTGTCTGCAGAGGGAATAAGGGTGGATCCTAGGAAGATTGAGGCGGTGTTGGATTGGAAACCACCTAAGTCTGTGGCCGAGGTTCGTAGTTTCTTGGGATTGGCAGGTTACTACAGAAGGTTCGTAGAGAGGTTCTCATCAATAGCCGCACCTTTGACAAAATTGTTGACAAAGAAAGTACCTTTCGTATGGACAGATAGGCAACAGAAGAGCTTTGAGAAGCTTAAGAGGGTCTTGACTGAAGCTCCAGTCTTGATTCAGCCTGAGGCAGGAAATGATAAGAGTTTGATACGAACTATTACAGGTATATACATGAATTACATGGAAATGTTGTTACATGGTATATGGAAACTTGAATTGGTTGATACATGTATTTGGAACTTGATCAATTGTTGTATTCATCCATGTTTATTGGCTTATATATGTGTTTACATGGCTAACATGGTTGGTGAATATGTGCTTAGGCATTTTGCTAAATTGTGTTGGGATATGTTTGGTTTACTTTCCTATTAAATGACTAAATGGTAAGTTATATTCTATGTTATACGAACATACTAAGCTTAAATGGTTACTCTATGTTATTTTCTGTGTTTTTAGTGAATCGGAAGGCCGTTTGGGTTGGAAGCTTGTCGGAGCTATATCACACTATCCATCGACTCTTTTGGTACTTTTGGATGTTTAATTTCATTTATAATGGCATGTATAGGTATTTTGGCTAATGTTGGCCATGTGTTTTGATTGTTGAAATGGCTATTATTCTTGGCTTGTGTTTTGGCATTTTTTTTAGTGAAATGGTATATTTTGGTATGCATATAAGTAGCCTTAAAATGGTTGATGAATGACCTAATATGGTTGAATGATGGAAGATGAAATGATAGATGAATATGCATAATATATATGGCTTGTGACTTGTTAAGAATTGGTACTTTGTTTAAATAACTTATATGACTATTTATGCTAATTATAAAATGGCATTTTGGTACCAAATGGTTGTGTTTTTGTAAGTAAGTTATATGGTATGTATTGATGCAAATATGCATGCAAGTTAGTTGATTATTTGGTCAAATTGAATACATGGTTAGACATGTTTATATATTATCATTTGAGGTGCCAAAGGGCATATTGGTTGTATGATGTTATACCATTTGTTTATGGCTTGTTTATGCTTGATTTGGATGCCTTGTTATGGGTTGTATATATATGCAATGTTAATTGTCGGTACATGCTTAATTGAGTGAGAAAAATGGCATGTAAAATGGTGTAATATCCGGGATTTATGGCTTGTGCATTATTGCGTAATTATGTGAAGTAGCATGCCTGTGTGTGTTGTAAATATGTTTTATGAATTTTTAGAACCTTAAGAGTGTAGGTGAATGCCTTAGAAAATATTAAATTTTAAGTATTGAAGGGGAATTGAACAAAAGAGGCCTTAAGAGAAATAGTAGGGGAAATTAGACACAAAAAGTGCCTTGGTAAAGTGGCATGAAGGCGCCACTTAAAGCTCTGGTAAGTGACGCCATATGCAGTGGGCAAGAGGCTAGGTTCGAGCTGCAAGGGAAGCAAATAAAAGAGTTTTATTTTGCAGCAAGGAGCAAGAGAGGTGGACGACAATGGGGCACTAAGGGATGAGTTTAAGATGTGATTAAATTCCTTTGAAAATTTATTAAAAGCGAGAAGATAAATAAGGATTTATTTTAAATTATTTTGAATGAGCAAGGAAGAGGAAAAATAGGAGAATAACAAGGTCAATCTAGTGTTTGAGTGGGTAGCCGAATTTATCAGCAGAGTATTCATCTTTTTCCTTGTTTTTCTTTTATTTTCTCATCTCTTTCTCTGGCCGAATTCTCCTCCTCTTCTTTTCTCAAAGTTTTTCTTTTCTAGCCAATTTCTTCCTAGCATCAAAAGCCGAAACATCCCTTGTGCTAGCTGAATCTTTATCTATCACCATTGTCGAAATTACTCAACCTTTCTCTTCTTCTTTTCGCAAATCTCAAAAGCCGAAAGCAAGTTCTTTCTAGCCATACCCGAATTTCTCTATGGATTTAAGCAAGGGAGCAGTCGACTACAGCATTAAGGTTAAGATCAGATGCTATTCAATTTCCTTTCTTTTAGCCGAAACTTAGGAACTAATCCCAATGTCACTCTTTGTCCGAAACTATGAAGGATCTTTTCAGGATTTTGGGGTAGCCGACTTTTAGGGAGATCATTCGGGATTTGATTCTTCAAGGTAAGTAAAGTGCAATATTAGGCCGAAGGCCATGTATGATGTCCATTAAGTATTGGAAATCAGATCTAACACGAGCTTATAGGTATTTCGAATGGATACCAACCAAGGGACACTTTTAGGATTTAGATCCACAAGGTAAGTGAATCGACATTCGGCTAAGGCCATATTTGGTGATTCAGATCTATTTCTTATTTATTCAAAAGCGAAATTAACCGGTTAAGTGAATTAGTAGTTGGCCGATTGCAAGAGGGAACATCACAAAGTTTCGGGATTTGATTAGTAATCAAATCGGCAGCAAGGAACTAAGGATCTAGAGGTTTAGATCGGGATTTTCGGGATTTCAGTGAATTCGTTAAGTAAACCAGGTGTGTACCCCACACTAACTCTTAATAGATTTATGGCATCAATTTAATATATGTGTTTATAATAATGTGAAAAGTGGGCAAAGGTACCATGTGATGGTACAAAGTACTCAGGTAAGTAACCTTAACATTATGTTAATAAATGATATGAATAATATTATGATATGAATATTTGGAATATGGTACATATGTGAATATCGATAAGAATGTGGAATAAGGCATAAGGCATGATATTGCATATTCTGTGTGACATGGGGCATATGGGTTATATGGAAAGGGAAGTGATACGGTGGTTTATACCACAATATCTGAATGTGGTGACTCATGTCACGAAATCTGAATGTGGTGACTCATGTCACGAAATCTGAATGTGGTGACTTATGTCACAAAATAATGTCTAGTGGCTATGCCACAAAATTTATAAGGGCGATGAGCAAGTCGTCTGCGGCGCGCCGATGATGTGTAGCGGATGGAGGGTCGACTTAGTAGTCCCCACGGTGTGATGGTTAGTACGGGTGATGTGTAGCGGATGGTTATCTAGGTATGGGTTGGGTTTGCATCATTATTTCTATCTGTTATATATCGTATGATATGATATGATATGCCCGAATCGTTAGGACTTAGTGTTGGTTATACACACCGAGTCTGTTTGACTCACCCGTTGTGGGATATTTTTCAGTGACACTCGAATGCGGACCGGGTCGGTGGGGAGCTTAGTCGTGGCCATGTTCAACTCGGACTTTATTTTAATTTTGGACTTTTTATTTCTAAGTATTTTGGATTTATTCGGGTTTTGTTTTAATGTAATAAGGCCATAGCTATAAACTGATTATGCATGCATTTTTTTTATTTATTTTATTATGATACAATTTTTATCAATTTAAAGTTTAAGCAACTTTTCTTAAAAATAAATCTTTAAATGTTTTAACACCTAACACAAATGATTTTCAATTTAAATAGTAAACTATAAAAACTCGACTTTTTCCTTTAACTTATGGTTTTGAAATTTAACAATAAAGTCTTAATAAAGCCTAATCTTCGAGAATAACGATGTTTTCAATTTGAACCCAATCCAAATTTTTCTCCTAAATCACCCAAAGTTTTCCAAGAAACAAACAAGTTTTGAACTGTTTTACTCCAGGAACATACCAGATCCGGTCAGGGTTCGTGGGCCGGGTTTGGGGTGTTTCAAATGGCCTATTTTTGTCCACACGGGCAGAGACACCGGTGTGTGTCTCAGTCGTGTGTGACACACGGCCAAGTGACATGGCCGTGTGTCCCCTATAAGTTTTCAAAAGATTGCAAGTCAGGCTGTTACACGACCCAGCACCTGGCCTGGGACACGGGCGTGTGTGGTTATTTCGAAGGGTACATGGCCTGGCACACGGGCGTGTGGCTTGGCCGTGTGACCCAAGGAAATAAGTTACATAGGTTCAGACACAGGCTGGGACACGGTCGTGTGTCCCTATTTCAAATGTCCACACGGCTTGAGACACGGGCGTGTCTCTTGACCGTGTGAGTCACACGGCCTGGCCACACGGCCGTGTGACCCCTGCAGTGTTGAAAATTTTCATTGTTTTCTGAAAAATTCTCTGAGTTTCCTATTTAGTCCCTATTATTTCTAACACATATTTCGGGCCTCGAGGGCTCGTATAAGGGACAATATGTATGTTTTGACTTGGTTTTAATATGCTTATTGCTATGATATGAAATGTTTGAAATGTTTGTTCATTTGAATTGCAAACTCCGGTAATACTCCGTAACCCTATTCTGGCTACGGATACGGGTTAGGGGTGTTACATTTATTGGTATCAAAGTTATAATTTAGTCGATTCTTGGACTGGACGTAGCGTATACGAGTCTAGCTATACATGCCATTATATACCCTGTGATAGTGTGATATCTCCTGATTGTTTTAGAATATGTTTTCATATAGCAATGACATCCAACCGAGCTGACTCCGATGAAGTAGAGAGTAACGCTCAAGCCTCCGTTCATGGAGTAGCATCGAGTGGTACAAGGCCCATTCCTGAGGGTCAGGGAGGAGAGGCTAAGGAAGCCTTCTTCCAGATGACGAATGAATGGTTTAACGAGTTCGTACGGACGAACCAGATTGCTCAACAACGTCTACCCTCTTTTGCTCCCCAACCGGTTCCTGTTATTCCTCAAGGTATGGAACCTATACGGGTCAGTAAGCCACCTGTTGATAAGATCTGTAAATACGGGGCTAAAGAATTCTGAGCTACTGCTGCAGATGATCCTGAGAGAGCTGAATTCTGTTAGAGAATACAATCAGAGTTTTTGACGAATTGTCTTGTTCGCCGGCCGAGTGTGTCAAGTGTGCAGTATCATTATTGAAAGATTCGGCTTACCAGTGGTGGAACACATTAATTTCAGTAGTAACGAAAGAGCATATCACTTGGGAATTCTTTCAAACTGAGTTCCGAAAGAAATATATTAGTCAGAGGTTTCTGGATCAGAAACATAAAGAATTTCTCAAGCTCAAACAGGGTCGTATGTCTGTAACAAAGTATGAGCGGGAATTTGTCAGATTGAGTAAATATGCCCGAGAATGTATTTCGACTGAGACTGGTATGTGTAAAAGATTTGAATAAGGGTTAAATGAAGATATAAAGCTACTAGTTAGAATTCTTGAGTTGAAAGAATTTGTTGTATTGGTTGACCGAGCACATAAAGCCGAAGAGCTGAGTAAAGAGAAAAGACATGTTGATTTTGAAGCTACAGACTCGAGAAAGAGATAGACTGGGAAGCCATATCAGTCGGAATCAAAGAGATCAAAAAAACATCACAACTGTTCTACAGCTTTAGTGGGGTGCTCCAGTAGAGACAGAGGCAATCGATGTTCGAGTCCTAAACCTTAGGCTACATCTGTAACAAGTGTGGGTAGTGTCAGAGATTTTTGGCCCGAGTACAAGAACTATAAAAGACCACATTATGGTGAGTACCAATTAAAGAATGGAGTGTGTTTCAAGTGTGGTTCCATTAGACCACTATCTTAGAGATTGCCCAGTGAAATCTGAGAAAGAAAAAGTTCAGACTACGAGGCCGAGCAATACTGCTACGAGATGTAGACCACCTCGTAATCCCAGAAATATGAGTGGTAGCCATGGTGTAACAAAAGATTCTGCTGTGAGATCCGAGGCACGAGCACCAACTAGGGCTTATGCTATTCATGCACAAGAGGAAGCTTCTACGCCAGATGTTATTACCGGTTCTTTCTCCATTTTTGATACTGATGGTACTGGTTTGATTGATCTAGGATCAACTCATTCTTATGTATGAATGAGTTTAGTAACTAATAAGAATTTACCTGTTGAGTCCACTAAATTCGTGGTTAATGTGTTGAACCTCCTAGGTCAGTATGTGTGTAACAGCCCGTTTTTAGTCGAATCGGAACAGTGGTTTTGGGACCACAAATTTGATGTCAAAATATTTATTTTATTATTATTTTAAGGTTTACAGCATGATTGAATGATTGCGTGAAAGTTTCGTTCAGAAATTTTATCGTTTGAATGGTCAATTTGATAAAAAGGACTAAATCGCGTAAAGTGTAAAAGCGGAGTTCCATTAGCTAAAGGTATCTACTAGCTATGGAAACTTAATTTAGAGGTCCTTATGTTATAATTATAATTATACCATTACAATGGTAATTGGACATTTATGGACATGTTATTAAATGTTTTAAAGGTTAATTAGTAAGGTTAATTTGGTAATATGTTTAATAAAGGTTAATTAAATAAAACAAAACACAAAATTATTCTTATTATCATCATCCTTTGCCAAATGAAGCATGAAGAAAAGCTAATTTAGGGTTTGAAAATTTTGGCTACTTCAAGGTTTAATTGTAAGTCCGTTTTTGTCCCGTTTTTAATGATTTCTATGTTTTTGTGATCGTTGCAACTAGTACTAGCTAGCCCAAGGACTATTTTGCAAAACTTTTAAATATTTTGAATGATGCCATTGATGAATACATGTGTATTTTGAAGTTTCTTGATAGATTATGAATGCTTGTTAATAGATAAACAAGTTTTGTTAAGTGATTTTTAGTGAAAATGCAAAATAGGGATTAAATTAAGAAATGTGTCAAGTTAGAGGTTAAAATGTGAAATAAATGAAAAATATGGGCTTCTAGGGGCATAATAGTAATTCGGCTAGCATGGGTATAATTGGAATTTCATTAATTCGTGATTTTGTGTAATAAGGACTAAATTGTGAAAAATGTGAAAGTTTAGGGGCAAACGTGTAAAATAGCCCTAATGTATATTTTGGATTGAATTGAATAAATAGATGATTAAATAAGTTCATTTTGAATATATTTAGATCAAGAAAGGATAAATATGGAATTAGATCGGGGAAAGAACAAAGTTACGGAATAATTTACTCGATTCGCCATTTTAGCAACCGAGGTAAGTTCGTATGTTATAGTTTCATGTCAAATGTATTCTATATGCTTTGATATAGCATAAATTGCGATTATGTGACTACGAACAAGTTTGGAAGTGATTCGACGATAATTTGACAGTTCGAAAATCCCGGTTGAACCTTAGGAATAGTTTAGGATACTAGTGACATGTCATTAGGGGATACAGTGAGTTGGCTTCGGGCCATGATATAGCACTTTGTGTGCGAGATAAACCGATTTGGCTTCGGGCCATGCATATCGGCTAATTTGGCTTCGAGCCATGATATCAGTATTTCGAATAAGTTACCTTGATTTGGCTTAGGGCCATGGTATAGGTACTTATCGTGTTAGACCCTTGAGTATCTGACTTCTATTCTGAACGGTTCAACGGGTAGATGTGAGACGAGAATGTGTATGAGATTTGTACGAGTTGGTACAGGTATGTGCATAAATTATTTTAGCATTGAATCGAAGAAATGATGAGGAAAAGTATATAGTTTTGTGAATGAGTGTTAGAAATGTTTGTTAGTTATTATAAGATACATGTTAATGTATTCAAATTATTGAATTATATTTATGTGGATGCATCAAGTTATTTCATACGAGATTACTAAGCTTTATAGCTTACATTGCGTATTTTCCCGTGTTTTATAGTGGTATCGAAGCTAGCTCAGATTCGGGGATTGATCGTTGTTTTCGCGATGTCAAAGTCTTAAAATTTATAAAAAGAATGATCGAACCTGGAAACTAACTATGACAACGATTTGAGGCAAGCGCACCTATCGAACAGTAGTATAGTTTAGTGGCAAGACCGGAATGTCGAACCCAAAGGAACTAAAAGTACTAATACTAACTTTGTTTTTATTATCTAGCCTAAAATAAAGGGAATTTGTGTGTTTAAACTAAATTAATTAACTACTAAACTAAAGACTCTAAGACAAAGAAGAATGAATTTGGGAAAATAACTTGAGGAAAAACCAATTGATTAAGACGACACCCAAGGAAGAATCCACCTAGACTTCACTTGTTATCTAACTCTGAACCAGACGATTTATTCACATGACTTGATCCGTAAGATTCCCTAATGTATATTAAACCCTCTCTCGAAGCAAATAACGTCTAACCCTAGGTTGATTAATTGAAATCTCTTTCTAATTAAAACCCCTAGAATTGCATTAACTCGATCTATGGAATCCCATATTAGGTTTCACCCTAATTCGGCAAAATCTCGTCACCCTATCTCTAGGCGCACAATCAACTCCGCTTAACTATGCTAGATCTACTCTTAGACAGGGACTTTTGCTCCTCCACCTAAGCACATCAAACTTTAATCAATATCCCGAAAATATCAACACGAGAATTAAGAACACATAATTAAGAACAAGTAAAATATTTATCATATAGTTCAGCAAACGATAACAAGATTCATCTAAGTTTCATCCCCCTCAGATATTTGAGGGTTTAGTTCATAACAATAAAAGAAAACATCTCAGAAGAAAAGATAAAACAAAACATAAGAAATCCCTAAAACCCCCTGAAGGAATTGAAGGAGAGATCCTCCGTCTTGAGTATAATTCCGGCTTCTAGAGATGAATCAACTGGCTATCCTCGAGTGAATCCCCACAAATCTGCCTTCTCTGGCCTAGCAAGACGCCCCTAGACGATAGCCTTGGGCTCCCCCTTTTAGGTTATACTTAGGGTGTATATATAGGCTTTTGGAATGTGTTTCTTTGCCCTTAAGTATCCCAATCCGAACGGAACTTTTCTTTGCCACGGCAGGGGCACGGCCATGGCACACGCCCGTGTGAATCGTGGTCAGGCCGTGTTGGACTCTATTAATGAGGCACGACCGTGTGGTCTTGGGTCCAGGCCGTGCTAATTTTGTGATCTGGCCCAATTGGCCCGTTTTAAGCCCGTTTTTTGTTCTTTTCATCCTCCGGTGCTTCCTTGAGTATAAAACATGAAAATAACGGAATAAGAGCACCAAATTACATAAAATAAGGGATAATTCATCCAAAAGCATGCTAAATGTGGGATTAAAATATGTTACTTTTACGGTTTATCAAATACCCCCACACTTAAGTTTATGCTTGTCCTCAAGCAAAATTCTCAACTCATAATTAAAAAAAACTTCCCTTAAATCATAATAATCATTAATAATGTTTCGTTATAATTCAAGGATAATTCATACATCGATAATTCAACTCAAAGGGTTCTAAAGATTCAAACAGTCTAAGTCATACAATTGTAGCACAAAACATAGGTGTTTCCCCTCATCTAAATAATTACCTCTGATTAAAAATCGACAGGGATTGACATCCTCACTAAAGATTCACTCAAATCACTCAAAGTGTTTAAGGTTCAGAATTAAGCACTCAAAAGTCAAACATGAAAAGTTAATCCCATAGGCTTGCATGAAAATCAAATCTCCACCACTATGATATGAAATGATACACAAATCAAAAGGTCTTTCACAGGGTTGTAATGGGGCTTGGGTTAAAGGTGTGGATAAAGGCTGAATTAGAGGGTTAGAATCGAGATTGGACTGAAAAATTACCTAACCAGAAACAATGAACTAAATAAAAGTAATCAATTGAAAATTAATAATACTAATACTACGAGCTTCTTCTTCAATATTCAAACGTATAAGCTCATTTAAACACAAAACTAATAATGAATATACTTCAATTTTTTTTAAGAACAAGTCATAATAAGGAATAAATTACTGAAATAAAGATCATAGTTAGGCAACTGATCAAATCAAATCTCGACATAAGTGTAGTTAAAAAGGATAGTGATAATAAATAAAAATGGTTTTGGGTTAATATTAGCGGGTAAGTCAATAAAAAGGTTTGTTAGGATTCAACGGGGTTCACTAGGGGTTAATTATGAAGGTAGGTTTTTAGTGGAGTAAGTGGGTTAAAACCTAAGTGCCTTTATCATCCCTGTATATCAAATCAAAAAGTGTGGTCTCGACATGTATAATCAATGCAAGTTCTAGAATAACAAATCAATGTTGACACAGTCTTAATCAATAAAGTGAGCAAGAAAAAGAATTGATGCTCTATAAGGCTCAAAATCTCACAAAAATTATGGGTATTTTGATGTCAACCTCGTAAATTTCAAATTTCAAAGCAATATTCAAATTCACGTAGACAACCTAGAAAAATTTTTAATTTCTAAAAAATAGACTTATCATGCTTGATTCTCTAGTACCCTTCAAATTTAATCATCAATGCACAATTATCAATGACTTAATTCAAAACATATCAATAAAAATCATAACGCAAAGGAAATATCATTCTAATCATAATATGAGAAACTTACTTTAAGACAAGGCATAATTCAGGGATTTGAGAATAATGCAAAAAGTTTGGAATCCTTAAGATTCACCCCCCACACTTAAGATGTACATTGCCCTCAATGTACAAAGATAGATAATAGCATGATAATAAAATCATAAGATATGGGGAGAAGTGAAACTTCCTGAATTATGGATGAAATCCTTGGAGGATGTTCCATGACAAGGATGTTGGAGGGGTCGTGGTGGCTATGATCGTGGTCGAGGTGGCTACCCACTATTGCTGCGCTAGATGAAGAAATTGGGTAGCCTGTGAAGATTTAGCCAGGAAATAATAATAATTTAAACTATACTAATTATATAATTAAAGAAAAGCAAGGTAAAGTGAAGAAAAATAAAATATGAAATAAAATTAAAAGAAAATATAAATGGACCGTAGAGTCCTTATTGTTGGATGGTTCGCGAGGTGGGCGTGATTTCTAAGGCTGCGGTGAGTTGGTGGTCGTGGTTCCGGTGTGATTCCCTAGCAGCCTGTAGAACCTAAAATTAAGAAACTAAAATAAAATAAACTAAGTTAAGCAGAAGAGAAGTAAAGATAAGGAAATTGAAGCAAAAGAGAAAAACGAAGTAAAAACTAAATGGCCTCAAATGTCCTTGGCTTGTCGAATGATTGAAGCGGTCAGCATGAACTTATGTAGATCGGTCTCCCACAGGAAGACTATGCTTGGTTTCTTCCGCTTCTTCGGCATTTGGTGTAGCTCAAGGGTTTGTTAGAAGAGAAATGGGGAAAAATGAAAAGGGTGGAAAGTTGAAAGTTAGTAGGAGAAGAGAGAAAGGAGGGGGGTTTAAATAGATTTTCAGGACTGGTACAGCCCCACGCCCGTGTACCATGGGCGTGCCAAGTCACACGGCTGCCTCGCACAGCCATGTTGAGTATCGTATCATTTCTCCCACGCCCATGTTCAGGGTGCCACGCCCGTGTGTAAACTACCAGTGTCGACCACAGCCGTATCACACGGCCGTGGGGTTTTGTCGGTGCCCGTGGTGTGGTGGTTTGAGTCCGTGACTCTGAAAATTGATTATCTCTGACTCGTACCATCTCTACCATGTAAGTACGGCAATTCGGTGCATCCACACGGCCACGGCCACGGCCGTGTGCAAGGCCGTGTGGCCTGGAATTCTGTACTTTTGGTTAGTTTATAGTTAGGTACTATAAAGAAAGGATAAAATAGAATAAATAAGACAGAATAAAAATGTAAAAGTTAAGGGGATTAGTACTCGGGTTGCCTCCCAAGAAGCGCTCGTTTATAGTCTTAAGCTAGACTCTCCTCTCATTTGTATATTCATGGTGGTTTGAGGAGTTGAAAGTCCTTCCTCATGCTATCAGTTTCATTATCATAATATAGTTCAAGTCGAGATGCGTTTATATTCAAAGTACCAAAAATAGGATTACTTACCTCGACTGTTCCGCATGGGAAAACACTGATTACCCTAAAAGGGATTTCTTTGTTAGTGTTAGAAGGGGGAGAGATATTCGAGGGTCCGCTTTATCAATCAATAATTGATCTCTCGATTTTGAACTTGTTTGCCGCGTGGAGTGGCTCTGGTTCTGCTTTGTGTATCCCTAATTTTTCCTTAAAATGTGTCTTCCACTCCTCTAGATCATCGATTTGAATCCCTCGTTCCTCATGAGTTATTTCTTTGTTGGCACACGGTATAGGATCGGGTTCAATTGTATTCTTTTATGGTGCTTCCTGAAAAGAAGGGTTAACCGAATGGTTATCATTTGAATTTATTTTCTCACCTTGATTATTCGATGTTCTAGTTGAATCGAGGGCTTGAAGAGTGACTGTCTCGTCACCTACACAAAATATAAGTTCGCCTGCATCAACATCGATTTTAGTTCTGGCAGTTGCTAAGAATGGTCTTCCTAAAATTAGGGGGATCATGTTGTCCTCATCCATGTCTAAAACGACAAAGTCTACCGGGAAAACAAATTTGTCAATTTTTATGAGTACATCTTCAATTATGCCTCTAGGAGTTCTAACAGTTTTATCAGCTAATTGAATGCTCATCCTAGTTTGTTTGGGCCTCCCTAGACCTAGTTGCTTAAACAATTTATAAGGCATGACATTTATACTTGCCCCTAAATCATCTAACGCATATCAATAGATAAACTACCAATTAAGCATGGAATTGTAAAACTCCCTGGATCTTTTAATTTCCGTGGTAGTCTATTTTGCAATACTGCCGAGCACATTGCGTTTAGTTCCACATGTGATGCTTCGTCTATCCTTCGCTTTTTCGTCAATAGCTCTTTTAGGAATTTTCTAAAGTCTGGCATCTGCGTAAGAGCTTCAAGTAACGATAAGTTAATATGTAATTTCTTTAAAAGTTTAAGAAACTTACCGAACTGTTGTAACACCTCTAAACCGTATCTGTCGTCGGATTAGGGTTACGGGCATTACGGGACCAATCCAAATTGATGCACCCAAAAAGAATTATTACATATTAAAAAATATACATATCAATAGGCAACTCGCTATTATGAAACTATGCATAATGAAATAATCGAATTGTTATTGGTCATTTACGCATCCCATGAATACATAAACTAATCACCCAACATAAATCAATTGTAACACATTATTAAACATACCTTTCATCCCATATTCACTCAATTCATAGATAACCATTCATACTAGTACATGCTCGAATCAAAACATAATTTCACTACATTTCCAACATATTCGGCCATGGACATTAAACATGCACTCTCACCCAATCATTCAATCATTATCCATTTCAATTCAAATTTTGTCTATATCTCTACCATGCTTAACTATTATGCTCAATTTGGTCAAAACTAAAACAATATCAACCTTATACTCGAATAACACTTTGTTTTTAACAATTCAAAGTCACATAATTCATTGGGTAGTATAACATACTTATTTAACATTTGAAAACCTAGCAGAACTTATTCAATCAACCATGGAGATGATCAGAAATCAATTCATATAAACCAACAAAAATTCGTATTTCCAATGAATAATCAATAAGAATATGCTCCTTACTAATTCACCTAATGTATACGCATACATTATATACCATATAAATATATATAGTAAAAATCTCTATGTTATAAAGAAACTATTTCTAGAATCCCAACTAACACATATACATCATTCAAACTACTATGGATCTTGCAAATCATACACATACAAGTAAGTATATTACTAATAAAAATTCATTGACCCGATCCATATTATACACTACGTGATATATTAAAATCATGCATTCCATAACCGTACAATACTTAGTATGTAATAATCTTGTAAGATAAGATGGTATTTAATAGTTCAAACATTCATACCAAGGGAACCAAAATTCAAAAGAGCTAGACCGCATTTAATTGTAAAAGTATAACCATATTCGCATGGCTTATAAACAATTTCATAAATGATCAAAATATACCAAAAGAGACCTAGCATATACATGCCTTAATTTCAAAAGAAGTATAATTTATAAGATACCCAATTTTGGGTGATAGTGAAATTGACTTCGACGAGGATTCCCGAGCTCGAGCTTTGACTTTAAAGATCTATAAAACAATGCAACAACACACCATGTAAGCTTCAATAGCTTAGTAAGTTATAAGCAAGAAATGAAATGCATAACTATTGCCTTTCACCATTATTCTTTTCATTTTCGATCTAATTACCAATTTATTTAGTAACATCAACAATTATTCTAGGTTAACATTCATCCATCTCATGCTCATTCAATCACAAAACAAATTAATTAACTTTTTATATGCTACTTACTCTTATCGAAATAACTTACAGAATTATACACCAAGGTAATAATCCATTTGTCTAATAGGAACATACCTGACACCTTTATTTACCCTTCTTAGTGTCTTTGTTCTTAAAAAAAATCCAATAACCGCACACACAATGCTATTCAACCGATCTTGCACACACAGTGCTCGGTGAATAAATCTTCCTCTTCTTGCGCATATCATATACTTTTAAATCAACTTCGTATATACGTAACATATCTATATATGCAAATCAAACAACTTTTCTTCCAAATCCTATTCTTTCTAACGATTATGCCCATATATGCACATAACTAAACATTCAATGATCATTTTACTATACCTCAATATTTACTTTAACTTATACTCCATTCACTTCAAATCATTTAATCTTAACACATTAATTGAATACATGCTTCAATTCACATTCGGCTTTCACATGATTTAAAATCCCACACCATTTTTTTCATTCGGCAATTTATATGTAATTACATCAATAATTACATGCATATACAATTTATACAATTTCCAAGTATTCAAAGAATTATATAATCCAACACATATACATGATAGTGTATCATTCGGCATCTACCATTAAAAAAATATCATGGTGCATTCGGCATTTATATTTCTTACATCAAATTTAATCGAAAATGTATATTAAAAATTCAGTACTAATTATTTAAAACTAATCACTTATAACTTACTTGTAAATCGACGATTTAAACTTTCCCGCTACTTGTTTACTATGGCCTTTCCCGATCCAAATCTTTCCCTTTTTGTTCTTGATCTAAAATAAGATCAAATTAATCCCATTCAAACGCATTTTCATGAAATTTAATCCAAAGTACATCCTTATAAAATTTTACCAATTTCACCCTTAACATTTACATTGTTACAAACAAGTCCTTACAACTCAAAACATGAAATATCCAAAAAGTAATCATCTCTATGAAAGGCTGAGTGTTCATAGCCCTTCTATCAACTCCTTTCTTCTATCTATTTGCTATTTAGTACATTCGTAAATTTTCTTTCTATTCCTACGTCCTTATACCAAGCTTTATTCAACAATTTCTAAAGAAAAATATCGTTAATCTAACATGCTTGTAACAAGTTCTACCATTAATCTTACAACTAAATTTCCACCCATGGCAACTTTCGACTATCAGCACCAACTCAAGAATTTGAGTATGATCTAGTTAGTATACAAGACAATAACCTCAAAATTGTTAAAATTAACAAAAACTAAGTGAAATTACTCACCTTAAAGATACATGCAATGACCGAAGCTATGGAAGCTTAGATTTCCCTCTCATTTTTTCTTTGTGTTCGTGAAGAAGATGAAGAAAGTGAGAGAAAAAAAATGTTTTCTTTCTTTTATTATTTTTATCAAATAGTAATAGTTTATTATGCATCCATCCACTATCTAATAATAATAACATATAAAAATACAAGTTAATCATGATGCATGGTGCATGCCGTCCACTACCTTCAAATTAAAGGCCAACTTGCAACTTTAATTTCATGCAAAATAAAACCATTTAAATTTGGCCCTAATTTCCATAATAGCTATTTTCATCCTTACTCAATTTAATCCTTCTCTTAAATTAGCCACTCAAACATACAAATAATTCTACGATATTTTAACACATGCTCAAACATGCAACATAGATATCAGTTAAAGTATTAAAATATTTTCTTCTAGCTCGGATTCGTGGTTCCGAAACCACTGTTCCGATTAGGGTCTAAATCGGGCTGTTACAACTCCCCTCCCCTTAAAGAATTTTCGTCCCCGAAAATCTTACCAATGAATAGGTGCAGATAACGTTCTTTCATTGATTCCTCTGTCTCCCAGGTTGCTTCCTCTAACCCGTGTTTATGCCACATCACTTTAACTAGCGACATTTTCTTATTTCGCAATTCTTTTACTTCCTGAGCTAAGATGCGCATCGGTTCTTCCTCATAAGTCAAATCGGGCTGAATTTCAATCTCTGAGGGACTGATCACATGAGAAGGATTGGATCTATAACGACGAAGCATCGACACGTGGAAAACATTATGAATTTTGTCTAACTCAGATGGTAACCTCAATCTGTATGCAACCGGCCCAATACGCTCGATAACCTCGTATGGCCCAATAAATCTCGGGCTTAACTTTCCCTTACTACGAATCGAGAATTTTTTCCACGGTGAAACTTTCAAAAATACTTGATCTCCAATCTGAAATTCAATGTCCTTATGCTTCAAATCTGCGTAAGACTTTTGACGATCCGATGCCGCTTTCAAGCAATCACGAATTACTGCCACTTTCTGTTCGGTTTCCTTAATCAAATCAATCTCGTGCATCTTGCTTTCCCCGAGTTCAGTCCAGTACAAGGGTGTACGACATTTATGACCGTACAAAGCTTCGTAGGGTGCCATTTTGATACTAGATTGAAAGCTATTATTATACGCAAATTCAATCAAAGGCAAGTATCGTTCCCACGTACCCTCAAACTCAAGAACGCAACATCTCAACATATCCTCGAGTATTTGGATAACTCGCTCAAATTGACCATCCGATCGAGGGTGGAAAGTCAGTACTAAAATGTAACTTGGTACCTAAAGCATCTTGCGTTTCTTCCAAAATCTGCGATGTGAACTCTCGAATCTCTATCCAAACAATAGAAATAGGTACTCCGTGTAATCGTACAACTGTGATGATCGTATAATTCAACCAACTTATCAAGGAGAAATCCGCACGCATCGGAATAAAATGAGCCGATTTCGTCAATCTATCTACAATAGCCTGATTGAATCTTTCTTACTTGGCGCCAACGGCAATCGACACAAAGTCCATAGTGATTCGCTCCCACTTCCATTCAGTATCATAATCGGTTGAAGAAGTCCCGATGGTACCTGATGTTCAGCTTTAACTTGTTGGCACACTAAACACTTTGACACATAGTCTGAGATGTCTCGCTTCATACCATGCCACCAATAATGCTTTTCAAGATCGTTATACATCTTCGTGCTACCCGGATGAATCGACAATCTACTATTATGCGCTTCATTACAAATATTTCTAATTAACTCAGGGTTCTTCGGTACAAATCCGATTCTTGAACCGTAAACATCCTTCAGCATCTATCTGAAAATCTAAATCCGCACTCGAACCACAATGATCTTTCTTTGCTTTTAAAGCATCATCAACTTCTTGAGCTTCTCAAATCTGCTGCTCAAACATTGGTCTCACCTTCAACTCAGCAATGATCGCACCATCCTCAGTAATAGCTATATCCGCATTCATTGCTCTTAAAGCAAATAGCGATTTTCGGCTAAGTGCATCTGCAAACACGTTAGCCTTTCTCGAGTGATAATCAATTACAAGATCGTAATCTTTTAACAGTTCCAACCATCGTCGCTGCCTCAAATTCAGGTCCTTTTGAGTCATTAAGTACTTTAGACTTTTATGATCCAAATAGATGTGGCATTTCTCACCGAAAAGATAGTGACGCCATATCTTCAAAGCAAAAACTATAGCGGCCAAATCGAGGTCATGTGTCGAATAGTTCCTCTCGTGCGGTTTCAACTGCTGCGAAGCATAGGCTACAACTTTACCCTCCTGCATCAATACACAACCGAGTCCGTTCAATGATGCATCACTAAAAACAACAAATTTTTTACCCGACTCTGGTTGCACAAGTACCGGGGCTTCCGTCAACAAAGTTTTCAGCTGATCGAAACTCTTCTGACACCTTTCTGACCACTCAAATTTAACGTCTTTTTGCAACAATTTTGTCATCGGAGCTGCTATCATAGAAAATCCTTTCACGAAGCGTCTATAATATCCGGCAAGTCCCAGAAAATTACGAATCTCCGATATATTCCGTAGGGGTTTCCACTCAAGTATGGCTGAAACTTTCCTCGGGTCAACCCGAACACCCGATGCTGAAATAACATGCCCCAAGAAGCTAACTTCATTCAACCAAAACTAACATTTACTGAATTTCGTATATAATTATTTTTCACGGAAAATCTGTAGCACTAATCTCAAATGCTCTGCATGCTCCGTTTCGTCTCGGGAATAGATCAGTATATCATCTATGAATACCACTACAAACCGATCTAGATACGGTCTGAATACTCGATTCATCAAATCCATAAAAAATGCAGGGGCATTAGTGAGCCCAAACGGCATCACCAAAAATTCATAATGACCGTATCTTGTCCGAAAGGCAGTTTTCGGTACATCTGATTCTCTAACTCGCAACTGATAATATCCGGATCTCAGATCAATTTTCGAAAACACAGAGGCTCCATT
Source organism: Gossypium sturtianum (assembly GCA_025698515.1). Lineage (NCBI taxonomy): Eukaryota > Viridiplantae > Streptophyta > Magnoliopsida > Malvales > Malvaceae > Gossypium > Gossypium sturtianum. The sequence goes on from CM046948.1 coordinate 96,648,352, forward strand.
CAGCTGATCGAATAAATCATCAATACGTGGCAATGGATATTTGTTCTTAACTGTCACCTTATTGAGTTGCCGATAATCGATGCACATTCTTAATGTTCCGTCTTTCTTCTTCACAAATAGAACAGGCGCACCCCAAGGAGAGAAACTCGGTCGGGCAAAACCTTTATCCGTCATTTCTTGCAACTGAGCCTTCAATTCTTTTAATTCTGTAGGTGCCATTCTATACAGAGCTATCGAAATCGGGGTGGTCCTTGGCATAAGCTCAATACTAAACTCTACATCACGAATAGGTGGCAATCCCAGCAATTCCTCCGGAAACACATCTTGGTATTCACAAACAACAGGCACAGATTCAATCTTCTTTTTCGTTACTTTGCTGTCAATCACATACGCAAGATAAGCTTCGCAACCCTTTCTCAAATATTGCCGAGCCAATATCGATGATATCATAGTTGGTAACCCATTCAAATCTGCAGATTCAATCCGAAGTATTTCGTTATTCTGACACCTCAAATCAATAGTCTTTCGTCTACAATTCACTACTACATCATGTGTGGTTAACCAATCCATACCGAGGATGATGTCGAACTCATCGAAAGGTAATAACATCAGATCAGCCGGAAAACACATATCTCGAATCATCAAAGGGCAGTTCTTGCACACTTTATCCACCAATACACATTGACCCAGGGGGTTTGAAACCCGAATCACAAATTAAGTAGGCTCAACAGGTAGAGTCTTACTGGCAACTAATGTTTCACACACATACGAATGAGTTGAGCCGGGATCAATCAAAGCAGTTACATTAATATCGAAAAGAGTGAAAGTACCAGTAATAACATCTGGGGATGAGGCCTCCTCTCTCGCACGGATGGCATAAGCTCTAGCCGGTACTCGGGTATCTGATCGGATAACCGCATCTATAGTTCCCCTCTGTGTACCACTCATACCTCCTTCACTACGAGCTGGTCTGCCTCTAGCTGTAGTGCCGCTCAGTCTCGCGCTCTGAGTGGTACCCTTCTCAACAGTCTCTGGGCAATCCCGAACAAAGTGATTTTGCGAACCACACTAATAGCAAGTGCGATTAAAAGATTTACCCCAGCACTCACAGAAATGCCGTCTGCCGCACTTCTGACACTTAGGTTTGCTTGATCGAGCATTGCCGACACTAGCCACTGATGTAGCTCAAGAACTCACTGGTGGCCGCTACCGAATAGAAATCCCAGTATTTGTTTTGGATCGACTACCATCGTTCTTGAATTTCTTTGTTGCCATTTGTGAAAATCTACCCGCGGATCTCTTCCGGAAATCTTTAGATTCAGCTTCAGCTTTCCGTTTTTCTTTCCCCAGTTCTTCAGCTTTACTAGCTCTTTCGACTAGCACAATGAACTCATTAATCTCGAGGATACCCACCAGAAGCTTTATGTCTTCATTCAGACCATCTTCAAATCTCCGGCACATAGTAGCCTCAGAATATACACATTTGCGAGCATAGCGGCTAAGTCACACAAACTTGCGTTCATATTTGGATACAGACATACGACCCTGTTTGAGCTCGAGAAATTCTTTACGCTTGGAGTCTATGAAGCACTGGCTTATGTACTTTTTACGAAATTGCATGCGAAAGAAGTCCTGTGTAACTCTCTCTTCGGAACAACGGACACGAGAGTATTCCACCAGTAGTAGGCAGAATCCCGTAATAATGATATGGCACACTTCAAACACTCATCAGGTGTGCAAGACAGCTCATCGAAGACACAGACAGTATTATCGAGCTAAAATTCAACTCTCTCGGCATCATCACCATCCTCGGCTCTAAATTCTTGAGCTCCGTGCTTTCGTATACGATCAACAAGAGGTTTAGTTACTCTTTCAGGATTGGCAACTGGGTGTACAGTCGGTGTTACCGGGGGAACATTCGGATTCAGAGATGGTTGAACAACCGGATTGGTTCGTATGTAATGACTAAACCAATCGTTCATCATGCTATAAAAAGCATGTCTAGCCCCCTCCTCAAGATTACTCGTAGCTGGTCGAGATTCCTCTGGCGCGGTCCCCTGCGCGGGAATAGGCACCACACTCTCGATGTCCTCAGCTACAGCTCGCTCAGGATCGGGATCCATACTATATAAGAAATAAGCACATTTCACTGTCAGAAGTCATCATACTATCAAATTATGAAATATGGCATGTATAGCTAGACTCACACGCGCTACGTTAGTCCAAGAACCGACTAAACCGTAGCTCTGATACCAATCAAATGTAACACCTTTAAACCGTATCCGTCGCCGGATTAGGGTTACGGGCATTACGGGACCAATCCAAATTGATGCACCCAAAAAGAATTATTACATATTAAAAAAAATATACATATCAATAGGCAACTCGCTATTATGAAACAATGCATAATGAAATAATCGAATTGTTATTGGTCATTTACGCATCCCATGAATACACAAACTAATCACCCAACATAAATCAATTGTAACACATTATTAAACATACCTTTCATCCCATATTCACTCAATTCATAGATAACCATTCATACTAGTACATGCTCGAATCAAAACATAATTTCACTACATTTCCAACATATTTGGCCATGGACATTAAACATGCACTCTCACCCAATCATTCAATCATTATCCATTTCAATTCAAATTTTGTCTATATCTCTACCATGCTTAACTATTATGCTCAATTTGGTAAAAACTAAAACAATATCAACCTTATACTCGAATAACATTTTTTTTTAACAATTCAAAGTCACATAATTCATTAGGTAGTATAACATACTTATTTAACATTTGAAAACCTAGCAGAACTTATTCAATCAACCATGGAGATGATCAGAAATCAATTCATATAAACCAACACAAATTCGTATTTCCAATGAATAATCAATAAGAATATGCTCCTTACTAATTCACCTAATGTATACGCATACATTATTTACCATATAAATATATATATAGTAAAATATCTCTATTTTATAAACAAACTATTTCTAGAATCCCAACTAACACATATACATCATTCAAACTACTATGGGTCTTGCAAATCATACACATACAAGTAAGTATATTACTAATAAAAATTCATTGACCCGATCCATATTATACACTACATGATATATTAAAATCATGCATTCCATAACCGTACAATACTTAGTATGTAATAATCTTGTAAGATAAGATGGTATTTAACAGTTCAAACATTCATACCAAGGGCACCAAAATTCAAAAGAGCTAGACCGCATTTAATTGTAAAAGTATAACCATATTCACATGGCTTATAAACAATTTCATAAATGATCAACAGCACACCATGTAAGCTTCAATAGCTTAGTAAGTTATAAGCAAGAAATGAAATGCATAACTATTGCCTTTCACCATTATTCTTTTCAATTTCGATCTAATTACCAATTTATTTAGTAACATCAACAATTATTCTAGGTTAACATTCATCCATCTCATGCTCATTCAATCACAAAACAAATTAATTAACTTTTTATATGCTACTTACTCTTATCAAAATAACTTACAGAATTATACACCAAGGTAATAATCCATTTGTCTAATAGGAACATACCTGACACCTTTATTTACCCTTCTTAGTGTCTTTGTTCTTAAACAAAATCCAATAACCGCACACACAGTGCTATTCAACCGATCTCGCACACACAGTGCTCGGTGACTAAATCCGCACACACAGTGCTATTCAACCGATCTCGCACACACAATGCTCGGTGACTAAATTCGCACACACAGTGCTATTCAACCGATCTCGCACACACAATACTCGGTGACTAAATTTGCACACATATTGCTATTCAACCGATCTCGCACACACAGTGCTCGGTGAATAAATCTTCCTCTTCTTGCGTATATCATATACTTTTAAATCAACTTCGTATATACGTAACATATCTATATATGCAAATCAAACAACTTTTCTTCCAAATCCTATTCTTTCTAACGACTATACCCATATATACACATAACTAAACATTCAATGATCATTATACTATACCTCAAGATTTACTTTAACTTATACTCCATTCACTTCAAATCATTTAATCTTAACACATTAATTGAATACATGCTTCAATTCACATTCGACTTCCACATGATTTAAAATCCCACACCATTTTTTTTTCATTCGGCAATTTATATGTAATTACATCAATAATTACATGCATATACAATTTATACAATTTCCAAGTATTCAAAGAATTATATAATCCAACACATATACATGATAGTATATCATTCGGCATCTACCATTACAAAAATATCATGGTGCATTCGGCATTTATATTTCTTACATCAAATTTAATCGAAAATGTATATTAAAAATTCAGTACTAATTATTTAAAACTAATCACATATAACTTACTTCGGAAATCGACGATTTAAACTTTCCCGGCTACTTGTTTACTATGGCCTTCCCCCGATCCAAATCTTTCTCTTTTTGTTCTTGATCTAAAATAAGATCAAATTAGTCCCATTCAAACGCATTTTCATGAAATTTAATCCAAAGTACGTCCTTATAAAATTTTACCAATTTCACCCTTAACATTTACATTGTTACAAACAAGTCCTTACAACTCAAAACATGAAATATCCAAAAATTAATCATCTCTATGAAAGGCCGAATGTTCATAGCCCTTCTATCAACTCCTTTCTTCTATCTATTTGCTATTTAGTACATTCATAAATTTTCTTTCTATTCCTACGTCCTTATACCAAGCTTTATTCAACAATTTCTAAAGAAAAATATCGTTAATCTAACATGCTTGTAACAAGTTCTACCATTAATCTTACAACTAAATTTCCACCCATGGCAACTTTCGGCTATCACCACCAACTCAAGAATTTGAGTATGATCTAGTTAGTATACAAGACAATAACCTCAAAATTGTTCAAATTAACAAAAACTAAGTGAAATTACTCACCTTAAAGATACATGCAATGACCGAAGCTATGGAAGCTTAGATTTCCCTCTCATTATTTTCTTTGTGTTCGTGAAGAAGATGAAGCAAGTGAGAGAAAAAAATGTTTTCTTTCTTTTATTATTATTATCAAATAGTAATAGTTTATTATGCATCCATCCACTATCTAATAATAATAACATATAAAAATACAAGTTAATCATGATGCATGGTGCATGCCGTCCACTACCTTCAAATTAAAGGCTAATTTGCAACTTTAATTTCATGCAAAATAAAACCATTTAAATTTGGCCCTAATTTCCATAATAGCTATTTTCATCCTTACTCAATTTAATCCTTCTCTTAAATTAGCCACTCAAACATACAAATAATTCTACGATATTTTAACACATGCTCAAACATGCAACATAGATATCAGTTAAAGTATTAAAATATTTTCTTCTAGCTCAGATTCGTGGTTCCTAAACCACTGTTTTGATTAGGGTCTAAATCGGGCTGTTACAACTGTTCCTCTGTGTCGTCTCTCCTTAATGCTTCGGGATATGGTATGCGAGGTTGGTACTCTTTGATTACCGGTTTTAGCTTATTATTACTTACCTCAACCTTACCTTGTTCGACCATGTTCTCTTGCCTCGAATTGGGCTCGTCTAACCCTTCACTATCTTGAGCTGTTATGGCTTGAACTTGCTCCCTTGGGTTAGTCTCGGTGTTGCTCGGTAGTCTTCCATGTGATCTCTCAAAGATTTGCTTATTGAGTTGCCCGATTTGATCCTTGAACTCTTGTGTCAATGCCTCAAGTTTTGTTTCTATCTTTTGGAAACGTGTTTCTGTATTTTGGGAACGTATTTTTGAGGCTGCTATGAAGTTTGTCAGCATCTCTTCAAGGTTTAGCTTCTTTTCCTGTGGGTAAGGCTATTGTTGGAAGTTTTGGTGTAACATCCCGATTTGGGGCCTAGTAGAAATAGTGGTGCGAGACCACAAATCTGAGTTAGTACATTGAGTTCTTAAGGTTTATGACATGTTTGCATGATAGTATTAAAGTTCCATGTAGAAATTTTGTGAAATTGACATGGAATGATCAAATAGGACTAAATTGCAAAATATGAGTTTCTAGAAACTTTTTGTATGAAATAGCTTTAGAATAATAATTAGAAGTCCTTAAATAGCAATTTTTCCAAAATATAATTTTTGGACAAAATTGGTCATGAGTTGGTAAAATGGAAAATTTTTAAGAGAAGGGCATTTTGGTCATTTGTCTAATAAATGATTAAAATAGGAAAAAGATGATAAAAATCTATTCATCTTCTTCCTCCCATTACCGAAAATTTGGAGACTCCATAGCAAGGGTTCTTCATTTTTTTCAAGCTTGCTAGTAAATTCATTTTAGCCCCGTTTTTAATATTTTTCGTATTTTTGAAGTTCTCGTATTATGAATTAGCTATTTTTAGCTATAAAATGAGCTAAGATGCATGTTCAAAAATCTACCCATGAATGACATGCATGTTAAATGATGTTTTATGGAAGTTTATAAGAGTTTGATGTTAGATAAACATCTTTTTCTAAGAGAATTTCATGAAAAATGATAGTATGGACCATTTTGTAATAGTTATGAAAATTGGTCATACATACTAGAAATAGTGTGAATTGATGATTGTTATAGTAGAGAAAATGAATCAGCTAAGCATGAAGTTTAAGAAAGTTGAATGAAAATCATTTTACGAGCCTAGGGGTAAAAGTGTAAATATGAGAAAGTATAAGGGCAAAATAATAATTTTGCCAAAGTATGAGTAATGAGTCAATTTAGTCAATGTGAGTATTAAATGATCTATTTATGATAATAGATCAAGAAAAACGAAGCCCGGATCGAAACCGAGGCAAGAACAAAGTCGAGGACTAAATTGCATATCTACATACATTTTGTATATCGAGGTAAGTTTGTATGATTTCTAAGCTTTATGATTTCTATCCTTGAATTTCTTAGTATAATGTACATTATTATCATGGAATGCTTAATGTTTTGCTAAACAAAGAAATCAATGAGATTAAGTATGAGCAAGTCCCGATGGAAGATGAATTTCCCAGGATACTCGATCTACCACATGAGATAAGAAAGTCCGTATAAGACCAAGCCAAGGAATGGCATCGGCAATCAAGCAGAGCTATCATGTAAGTCCAAGGCAAGCTTGGCATTGAACAAGTTATCATGTAAGTCCAAGGCAAGCTTGGCATTGAACAGATATCATGTAAGTCCAAGGCAAGCTTGGCATTGAACAAGTTATCATGTAAGTCCAGGGCAATGTAACACCCCAAACCCGGTCTATGCGTTAAGACCAGACTTGGTATGCTACACAAATCGAATATACATCTAGTCATCTAATGATTTAAAGAAAACAGGTCTTCAAAAACTATTTTGGAGATGGAGTTTATCAAAAACCGAGGTTAATTTAAAATCTATGATTTTAGAACATAAGAGTTTATAATTTGATCTCAGAGAATTAATTGGTTAAATTTTAAAATAAATTTTTAAAAAAAAGTTCAAAAGGACTTTGGAAATGAAATTTATAAAAGAGTTTTCACCGAAATTTTTACGAGATAGTGATATTAAAGAAACCCTTTTTTTATACGTAATTTAAAGAAAACATTTATAACTTAAAATAGTCCACTTTAAGTATCTAAAACATATTAAAATCCATCCACAAAATAAAATCCATAAAAACCATACTAGAGGCCTTATTACATCGCCAAAATAATAATTAAGTAATAATACTAAAGAGTAGTTTAAAATTCATAAAAAACCATCGTTTGAAGTATGGCCTCCACGAAGTCATCCCCGGCCCAAGCCTCCATCAATTATCATTACCTGAGAAGGGTAAGAAAATGGGGTGAGTTACTTAGAACTCAGTGTGTAACCCACTTACCGTGTCCACTAGGCCAAAACCATATAAGCATTTAATTGGGCTTGAGCCCATATACAAATATAACAATATAGCAATCATAAAATGCACGTGATATGCAATTCCCAACCAAGCCTAAATTTCCATCCGCTACACACCACCCGTACCAACCAGCACACTTGTGGGGATCAAGTCAACCCACCCCGCCAAACACACCGATCGCAGGCATAAAGCCATTTAAAATGTTTGTGGCTGAGCCACCCGAACTAGATTTTGTGGCAGAGCCACCCGAACTAGAATTTGGTAGAACCACCAGAACTTCTCTTCAATTTAATCCCAACCCATGCAATCATGTATACATAAACAAAGCTTAAAAATTTACATATGATAATTTCAACATAAGGCCCATAATACAAGTTGGCCCATTTCTCAATTTGGCCCATATGGTAATTTATCAAATCGGTTCCTTAAGCAATTTAGCAATTCGGACCATTAATCAATCTAGCAATTTGGCCCATTAATCAATCTAGCAAATTTGGCCCATTAATCAATCTAGCAAATTGGCCCATTAAGCGATCTAGCAATTTGGCCCATTAAGCGATCTAGCAAATTGTCCCATTAATCACATGAGGCCCAAAAATTACTTTTTATCAAATTAGCCCGTTGAGGGCGATTTCGAAATTTCCACGACTTTAATACCGATTTCATGCACTTACACAAAAAGTGTTAATAAACTATATTTTCTGATTTTACCAACTTTACAATTTTTATTCTAATGCTTACGATATAACATCTAACCCATGAGATAAGTGTGAAATTACACACACGACACGATGAGAACTATACTTTTCCATTCGTCGATACCTATATATATGTCACGCTTGATTAGAACACTAATATTTAATATAAATCCATACTAAAGATAAGCGATCTAGATCTTTACCCTCAGAATCTCGAACAACTACTATTTGGCGGTTCTCCCCGGTTGATGGTTCACAACCCGGTGGGAAATCCTGAACAGCTAATGGCTCCAAACTACGAACAACTTCGAATAATTGATTTTCACCGGATGCGGGTCCACAACCCGGTGGAAAATCTCGGATTGCCGAAACAGCCCTTCGCTTAAATCTAGAGGGAATAGCGAAACCGCCCCTCTTTTGAACACTATTCACCACCCTTTTCGACCCTATCTTGTTTGCCTGCATTGACAAAAGATTATTAGCCCAACATATATATATCAAAATTTAAGACTACGGGTTTTAAGGGTGAAATCGGCTTACCATAAAAATATCTTTACATTTGCGGAATGAAAATTGAGCGATAACATTCCTAAGATAAAATTGATTAGTAACCCATCTTTGATGAAATAACGAGTAATATGGAAGTCCTTGATAGAAACCCTTACCTTAACACTTTGAATCGAATCCTAGCGATTCACGATGATTACGAATACTCCGAGTTTCGGCCTTCACTTTATCACTATAAAGACAAAAAGATTATTTAAGAGAAAGGAATAGATGATGTTATTTCGGTCAAAAGACCCTCCCAACTAAAATGTGTATTCGGCTAAAGAAAAGAAGAGAATAAATATTCGAAAAGGGTCCTTACCGATTGATTAAAACGAGGGTTGAAAGAATGATTAACAAGAACAATATATGTGAAGAGGAGATTCGGCTATAAAGAAAAATTTGAACAAATGGTGTTAGCACCATTCGGCCATGGGGAAAAAGAGAAGAAAGAAAATGTGTTTGTGATCTTGAACAATAATGGAGAAAGAAAGAAATAGAGGATGAGAGGTTTTGGGACAAGAGCATTCGGCAATGGAGAAGAAAAAAAAAGAGAAAAAAATGGCCTTTATATTTTGGTGTTTTCGGCAATAGTGAAACAAGACTTGAGAGGTTAGGCAAAAATGTGACCAAATGGTCCAAAAGAATGACCAAAAGAAAGTGAAACAAAGATGTTCACCAAAGCCTAAAGTGCATTCGGCAATGAAAGAAAAAGATGAAAAGAAATGTGTTTTGGGAGAAACAAAAATGACCAAAATGAGAGTAAACATTAGCTACACATCCTTACCAAAGCCTACCTCAAAAATTCGCCCACCCCCCTAGCCCCCAAAACCGTCCAAGTACATTGGCCAAAAGTCAAAGTTTTAGCCACCCAAAAGTTTCCAAAACATCACCCTTGTTTCATGCCTTGTGTTCCCCCTACATGCCATATTCTCATGATTCCCTACCTTAAGTTCATTCTTACCATATCTTTTAGCCACCATACCATAAAATAAAAGTCTAACTTACCAAAAATATAATGCTTGGCCAACATTTGCTAGGAATGAGCAAAAATTAAAGTCACAAAATACATACTAGGGGATTCGAACCTCTTCCCTCAAGCAACACTCATGGCGCCAACTCCACTTTACTACTAGCTCATCTTATGCTAACTTTTGTCACTTAATTTCCTTAAACATCAAGGTTACTTGTTCCACTTCAATAAAGTACTCATTACTAAAATTTATTCTAATTCTGAATAAATCCCAAGCCTTCTCAAGACTATATTAAACACACAAATTGAATCATTCACAAGCTAAGCACCAAAATTATGCAACATATCGATACTCGATTTTTAGGATGTTACAGGCAAGCTTGGCATTGAACAGGTATCATGTAAGTTAAAGGCAAGCTTGGCATTGAACAAGTTATCATGTAAGTCCAAGGCAAGCTTGGCATTGAACAAGTTATCATGTAAGTCCAAGGCAAGCTTGGCATTGAACAGATATCATGTAAGTCCAAGGCAAGCTTGGCATTGAAAAGCTATCAAGAGAAAGAGATCCTATGTAAGTCCAAGCCAAGGCATGGCATTGGTGAGAACAAGAAAGACTTCGTATAAGTCCATGTCAAGACATGGCCTCGAAACCAAGATGAGATTTTCCATGTAAGACCGTATCTAGGATATGGCTTTGGCATCAAGTTTGTGGGAAGAGATTTAGAATCCTCGGTTATTCGCAGAAATTCATCGAGCAAATGAGTAAAGTTAAAATGAGATAGCAAGAAAGTTGAGTAAGCAAAGTTATTATCAAGTTGAAAATGAGTATTATTCATGTTATCAATGATGAATCAGAGATTATGATTATTATGTTAAAGTATACTGATCAATGTGATCAAGTGATACAGGTACCTTGTTTACCTCTCAAGTATGAGACTAGTAAGTTTCATGAGAAATGTAAGAATCAAGTATGCGTAAGTAAGCTTTATAGCTGAAATTTATGATACCATTGTTGATGTCAAATGGTTTATATTAAGCAAGTATGTTGCTATGAGCATTATGCAAACTTACTAAGCTAAATGCTTACGTCTTTTATTCTTTCTTTCTATGTAGTCCCGCCAAGCTAACTTGTGGATCGTTGAAGTCAGAGCTCGAAGCACACTATCAATCCTTATTTTGGTATAGCCAAGTTGAAATTATATTAAGTATGGCATGTATAGGAAACATTTCATTTTGAGCATATGTCTTAGAAAGGGAAAAAGTATGGGCTATCAAGTTTATTATTCTTTTGTAAATGGCTAAGTGATTGGCCAAGATTGACTAAGTATGTATGTTATTAATATCAATGAAGCATGTTGTATTGTTCATGAAAGATGTAATACTTGAGTTGCTGAATTGAGCTTGAGTTTGGTCTTAATTTTAGGGTGGCAATTGGCTTGGTAAATAGCCTCTAAGTGCCCATACGGATGGACACACGGGCGTGTGTCTAGGCCGTGTGCACCCTGCAGCATTGTATCTTAAGTCAGAATAGACCACGGACTAGTCACACGGGCGTGTGTCTAGACTCTAGGCCGTGTTAAGGTAGTCAGTATGCACCACGGGTGGTAAGCACGGGCGTGTGCCTTGGCCGTGAGGCATTGGCAAAATGTTGGGGTTTTAGGCACGGTTTGGGGCCACGGGCGTGTCCAGGCCGTGTGTATTTTGCCAGTATCCACCACGGGTGAAAGACACGGGCATGTTTTAGGGGTGCACGGGCTTGTCCCATACAACATGGGTGTGTGACCCCTGCTCTAAAGAAAAGTTGCTGAATAAGTTTCGAAAGTTTTTATATAAGTGTTTAAGGCCTCGTAGGCTCATGAAAGGTATGAATAGACTGAGAAAGAGAAGTTCTTAATTCGGAACAAAATTTTATAGCCCGTAAGTACATGTTTAAGTGAGTTCAAGCATGGTAATGTCTCGTATCCAGTCTTGGTCTCGGACTCGGGTATGGGGTGTTACATTTGGGATGGTTGTTGCCTTTGATTTCTTTGACCGCCCCATGAGAAATTTGGGTGGTTCTTCCAACCTGGATTATAAGTATTACTATAAGGGTTATTGTTAGATCGGAAATTGTTACCCATATAGTTCATTTGTTCGCTCTCCATGCCCCGTCAAAGTAGGGTGGGTACTCAAGATTCACCATTCCTTCACTTGCGCGTTGTTGTATATAACTGGATGTGCCTGTGAAGAACCATATAAACCATCAAATTTTTATGTAGTAATTCTACCTGGTTTGAAAAGCGGTCATCTGCATCGATGTTGAAAACTCGTCGCTGCTTGGTGGCCTTGTCCTTGTAACTTGCCACCGATAGTTATTGGTGACATCTCTTCTATAAACTCGTAGGCCGCTTCAGGAGTTTTCTTTGTTTAGGGTTTTCACCCGCGGTGAATCGATTAGTTGCCTTGTTGAAGGGTTCACACCATTGTAAAAAGTTTGGACCTGTAGCCACAAAGGTAATCCGTAGTGTGGGCACCTTCTCAGCAAATCTTTGTATCTCTCCCATGCGTCATAAAGTGTCTCTAAATCCATCTGCACAAAAGAAGAGATATCATTCCTCAATTTGGCCGTTTTGGCTGGTGGAAAATATTTTAGTAAAAATTTTTCGGTCATCTGATCCCATGTAGTGATTGGCCCTCGTGGAAGAGAATGTAACCACTGTTTAGCTTTATTCCTCAAAGAAAAGGGAAATAACCGAAGACGGATGGCATCATCAGAAATACCATTTATGTTGAAGGTATCACAGAATTCTAGAAAATTTACTAAGTGTGTGTTAGGATCTTCATCCTGTAAACAATCAAACTGAACAAACTGTTGTATCATCTGTATAGTGTTAGGTTTCAGTTCAAAATTATTTGCAGCAATAGTAGGCCTAACAATACTAGATTCAATTCCTGTTAAACTAGGTTTAACATAATCATACATAGTACGTGGAGCATTGTTTTCGGCCATCTCTGGAGGTGGCGGATGATTCTCAACCATCCCTTTAGTAGAATTGGTTTCGCCTTCTTGCTCTTTTTCTGTGTAGTTTAAACTTCGCCTTATCTCTCTACGATTTCTACGAACTGTTCTTTCAATATCACTGTCGTAAAGTAGGGGTCCTGTCGGGTTCCTTCTAGTCATAAACTAGAGGTACCTGGAAGGAGGAAACAATAACAGAAGAAAATTTAGCTAAGTTAAAAATTAAATAAAAAAAATTAAATTAAATAAAAAAATAAAAAAATGGCTAAAGTAATAAAAATTAAGCTTTCTTAATATTTTAGTTCCCCGGCAACAGCGCCAAAAACTTGATCGTTGTTTTTGCGATGTCAAAGTCTTAAAATTTATAAAAAGAATGATCGAACCTGGAAACTAACTATGACAACGATTTGAGGCAAGCGCACCTATCGGACAGTAGTATAGTTTAGTGGCAAGACCGGAATGTCGAACCCAAAGGAACTAAAAGTACTAATACTAACTTTCTTTTTATTATCTAGCCTAAAATAAAGGGAATTTGTGTGTTTAATCTAAATTAATTAACTACTAAACTAAAGAATCTAAGACAAAGAAGAATGAATTTGGGAAAATAACTTGAGGAAAAACCAATTGATTAAGACGACACCCAAGGAAGAATCCACCTAGACTTCACTTGTTATCTAACTCTGAACTAGACAATTTATTCACTTGACTTGATCCGTAAGATTCCCTAATGTATATTAAACCCTCTCTCGAAGCGAATAACGTCTAACCCTAGGTTTATTAATTGAAATCTCTTTCTAATTAAAACCCCTAGAATTGCTTTAACTCGATCTATGGAATCCCATATTAGGTTTCACCCTAATTCAGCAAAATCTCGTCACTATATCTCTAGGCGCGCGATCAACTCCGCTTAACTATGCTAGATCTACTCTTAGACAGGGACTTTTGCTCCTCCACCTAAGCACATCAAACTTGAATCAATATCCCGGAAATATCAACACAAGAATTAAGAACACATAATTAAGAACAAGTCAAATATTTATCATATAGTTCAGAGCACGATAACACAAGATTCATCTAAGTTTCATCCCCCTCAGGTATCTGAGGGTTTAGTTCATAACAATAAAAGAAAACATCTCAGAAGAAAAGATAAAACAAAACATAAGAAATCCCTAAAACCCCCTGAACGAATTGAAGGAGAGTTCTTCCGTCTTGAGTATAATTTCAGCTTCTAGAGATGAATCAACTGGCTATCCTCGAGTGAATCCCCACAAATCTGCCTTCTCTGGCCTAGCAAGATGCCCCTAGACGATAGCCTTGGGCTCCCCCTTTTAGGTCATACTTAGGGTGTATATGTAGGCTTTTGGAATGTGTTTCTTTGCCCCTAAGTATCCCAATCCAAACGAAACTTTTCTTTGCCAAGGCAGGGGCACAGCCATGGCATACACCTGTGTGAATCGTGGCCAGGCCGTGTTGGACTCTATTAATGAGGCACAGCCGTGTGGTCTTGGGTCCAGGCCGTGCCGATTTCGTGATCTGGCCCAATTGGCCCGTTTTAAGCCTATTTTCCGTTCTTTTCATCCTCCGGTGCTTCCCTGAGTATAAAACATGAAAATAAAGGATTAAGAGCACCAAATTACATAAAATAAGGGATAATTCATCCAAAAGCATGCTAAATGTGGGATTAAAATATGTTACTTTTACGGTTTATCAGGGATCATCGGAGATCGTTTCACACTACCACCTATCACTTGGTACCTTTAAACTTTGGTATTTTAAGTATATGGCATGTATAGGCATTTTGAGTCATTTTGATCATAGGTTGATAGTGATTTTGGTTATTTGTAATGACTTGTAATTGCATAAGTTTTGGTTTGTAAATATGGTCATGAGATTTTGCTTAATTTGGTGGATTTGGTTATGAGCATATATGTGCTTATATAGTGGATATTTTGATTCAATGATGGATATGTGAATGGCTTATGTTATGAGGCTAGTGGATATTGACATAGTAATGGTTAATTGGTTGATATTGGATTTGAATTGTATTTGTGAATTGGTGCAAAATGATGTATGTTATGTAAAGGTTTAGCTAGTTGATTGGTATATGTGTTTTGGTATGTTTTGATTGAGAAAAACATAAGTTATAAGCATGTTGGTAGTTATTATTGGAAATGGTATGAATTAGCCTTGATTGTGGCTAAATTATATGTTCAATTGTACTACGGATTGGTGTCATTTTGGTTGTTTAGGTGAGCATAAGTGAGGGTGGCAAATTGTCTTGGTAAATAGCTTATTTTTATCCATACGGGCAGAGACACGGGCGTGTGTCTCAGCCGTTTGTGACACACGGTCATGTTACAAGGCCTTGTATCCCCTGGTGTTGAAATTGAATTAAAATCATTATGCTCCACATGGTCTCACACACAGGCGTGTGATCGGCCATGTGGCACAAGTCAGTATACCCTATAGAAATGGCATGGCCTAGCACACGGCCTGGTACACGGGCGTGTACGGCCATTTCTAGGGCACACGGGCTAGTCACACGGACGTGTGAGTTGGCCGTGTGACCCAAGTCAGAGAGTTGCATGGGACAGGACACGGGCTGGGACACGGCCATGTGTTCCCATTTCAAATTTTCACACGGCCTGTGATACGGGCGTGTCTGGTGGCCGTGTGAGACACACGGCCTGGTCACACGGGCGTGTGTCCCCTATTTTTAAGAAAAAAAATTCATGGTGTTCTTAAAGTTTACAATGTTATCGGTTTAGTCCCAAACCACTCCCAATGCATGTTTAATGCCTCGTAAGCTCGTATTAGGGACCATGTGATTGAAATTGATGGATGACTGCTTGAAATGTGAAAATCTATGCAGAGTTGAATGTTTAATTGTTTTTAAGTTTGGTAATACTCCGTAACCCTATTCTGGCAATGAATATGGGTGAGGGGTGTTACAATGTGCTAGTTGATAAGGTTTGCAAGAATTGTCCTTTGATGACTCAGGGTTATGGTTTTCCAGCTGATTTGATGCTATTACTGTTTGATGAATTTAATGTGATTTTGGGCATGGATTGACTAACTTTACATGACGCTATTGTAAACTGTAGAGGAATGCTTATTGTATTGAAGTGTTAAAACGGTGAGACGCTTTGTACTGAATCAGATAGTGTGAGTGGGCTGCCTATTTTTATTTCAGCTATGTCAGTGCAGAAATATGGGAGAAAAGGTTGTAGTGCTTACCTTTCTTATGTACTAGACTCTAAAGTGTCTGGATCGAAGCTTGATTCAGTGCTAGTGGTTTGCAAGTATCCTGATGTGTTTCTAGAGGAGTTATCTAGATTACCGCTGTAACAGCTCGGTTTAGACCCTAGTCAGAACAATGGTTTCGAGACCACAAATCTGAGGTCAGAAAAATATTTTAATATTATTTTTGGTGTTTATTATATGGGATATAGCCTTTGTGAAAGTTCTGTGTGGAAATTTTATCGATTGTGTGTCGAATTATGAAAAAGGACTTAATCGCATAAAATGTAAAAGTTGTGTGCTAGTTGTTTAAGTGCTAGATTGACATGGCTTCTTAATTGTGGAGTCCTTAAATTGGAATTACACCATCTGAAACATGCATGGACGGTTAAGGGCATTAAAATACATGTTTTTCATGTTATATTAAAAAGGGGTATATTGGTAAAATGTCAAATAAGGTAATAATAAATAAAAAAAATCAAAATTAGTGGGGTGTTCATCTTTTTACACCGATTGTAGAAGAACGAAAGAAGGTTTAAAAGCTTTTGAATATTCGGCCCTTACTAAGCTCAATTAAGGTATGATTTTTGATCGATTTTTTATAATTTCTACGTTTTTGTGATCGTTGCTTTGTGCTCTAGCTAGCCCATGCTTTAAGTTTAGAAATTAATGGTGATTTTGAGATATGCCATTGATGAATGTTTGAGCTATGTTTTTGTTAAAGATGATATATGAAAGATAGATAGAAGATTAACACATTTTGTCTTTGAATTTGAGTAATTTGGGCTAAATTGAGAAAAGTGTAAATTGAAGGACTAAAATGTGAAATAAATGAAATATTTAGGCTTGTATGAGTATAGTGAGAATTCGGCTAGGCATGGGTGCAAGCAAATTATGTGTATTTGATGATTTTATGAATTAGGGACTAAAGTGTCAAAATGTGAAAATGTGAGGGTTATTTTGTAAAATGCCCTAAATTTGTGTGTGTGGACTAAATTGAATGAATTGGTAATTTAATGAGTTGAATTTAAATGTGTATGGACCAAGAAAGGAGAGGTTCAGATCGAGATCGAGGCAAAGACAAAGTGCTCGATTAATCGACCGTTTTAGTATTTTGACGTCCGAGGTAAGTTCGGATATAATACTAGTTGTTAAATTATATCTATGTGATGTGAATTGAATGAATATATATACATAATTATGAGACTAGAAATGCTATGTGCGGAATCGAAATAGATGGCACTAAGTGTTCGAAATTAGAAACGAGACAGAGATGGTTAGCACTGTGTGTGCAAAAAGATAGAAGCTTCGGCTTATTGATTTGGCACTGTGTGTGCGTTACCGATGTAAGTCCGGTTTAACATATTGGCACTAAATGTGCGATGACGATTATGTTTCAGTCATTAAACTGGCACTAAGTGTGCGAAATAATCAAAAGAATAGCAAAGATTGAACGAGATGTAATATCGAGCAATTGAGTAGCATGAATGGTGAGTAACTAAGTGTTGATCAAGGTACGTTTGAACCTATGTGGTTGAATTAATAGATATTTGAGCATATGGTTGAGATTGATGATGTACTTAATTGTGCATTTATCTAAGTGATGGTTTAAATTATATATCGATGTGGTACTATTAAGTTATATGTATTGTATTTCGAACTTACTAAGCTTTGAAAGCTTACTGTGTGATTTGTTTCTCTATTTTACAGTGTTAGTAAAGCTAGCTCGGATCCGGGGATCGTCAGCATCTCTATCACACTATCGACAATCTAATTCGGTACTTTTGAAAGATGTATATAGTTGGTATATGGCATGTATAGGCTAGTCAATGTGGCATGTTTTGAGTTGTATATAACTTGCCATGTGATATGGCTTAGTAGTTGGATGTTGTTGGTTTATACTTGATGCTATGGAAATAATGAATGTGGTATGAAATAATAAGTATGGAAATGGTATGTTTTATATCGATTTGGTTGATGGGAATGATGGATTAAATGTGAATTGTTGTAAGAATTACATGATGCTTAACTTGTATACCTTAGGATGTGAAATTGATATTTGGATGGACTCATTTGTGATGATATTGAATATGTTTGATTGATGATTAGCTTTGTGTTATGTAATGGATGTTAGATGTTTCGAATGTTCAGTAATGCCTCCTAACCCTATTCCGGCGACGGTCTCGGTTTAGGGGTGTTACAACCGCCGATCAGAAAAGTTGAGTTTGCTATTGAACTGGTACCAGGGACATCACCGATATCGATAACACCTTATAGAATGGCTCTTACTGAGTTAAAAGAGTTGAAAGCACAACTAGAAGAAATGGCAGATAGGGGTTTTGCTAGACCTAGTTTCTCACCTTGGGGTGTACTGGTTCTATTCATTAAGAAAAAGGATGGATCGATGAGATTATGTATTAATTACCGTCAGCTTAAAAAAGTTACAATATTGAACAAATATCCACTGCCTCGAATTGACGATCTGTTTGATCAGTTGAAAGGTGCCACAGTATTCTCGAAGATTGATCTTTGTTCTAGTTATTATTCGAACGAACTCGGCTGCTCAACAACCTCCACCCCTCCTAATCTCTAATCAGTTCCCGTAGCTCCTCAAGGAGTCGAGCTTTTAAGATTGAGTAAGCCTCCAGTTGATAAGATTCGTAAACACGGGGCTGAAGAGTTTAGAGCTAATGTTGATGATGATCCTGAGAGAGCCGAGTTTTGGCTTGAAAATACGATTCGAGTGTTTGATGAGCTTTCTTGCACACCGGCTGAATGTTTAAAATGTGCTATATCACTTCTGAGAGACACCACATATTAGTGGTGGAATACATTAGTATTAGTGGTGCCGAGAGAGAGAGTCACCTGGGAGTTCTTTTAGACTGAGTTCTGGAAGAAATACATCAGTCAACGATTTCTGGATAAAAAGCATAAAGAGTTTTTAGAACTGAAACAAGGCTGCATGACTGTAACCGAATATGAAAGAGAATTTGTACGTTGAGCAAGTCTGCTCGGGAGTATGTTTCTACTTGAGAGATTATGTGCAAGCGGTTTGTTGACGGGTTGAACGCAGATATTAAACTTCTGGTCGGGATATTAGATTTAAAAGAATTCACTGTGTTAGTCGACTGAGCTTGTAAAGCAGAACACTTTAACTGAGAAAAGAAGAAAGCTGATTCAGAGGCTAGAGATTCGAGAAAAAGATCGATTAATAAACCTTATCATTCTTCATCAAAGAAATCTTGAGATTCATATAGTCGATCGAATGCGTCAGTGGGATATCAGAATAGAGATCATTGAAATCAACATGTGAATTCTAAAGCTCAAACTACTTTCGTCTCGAGCGTTGGCAGTGTGAGAAATAACAAACCCGAGTGTCAACAGTGTGGGAGACGTCATTTTGTAGAGTGCTGGAATAAGAGTGTTAAAGCTTGTTTCAAATGTGGCTCACCAGATCACTTTATTTGAGATTGCCCAGAGTTATCAGATAAAGATAAATTTTAGAATGCAAGACCGAGTAATACAATTGCGAGAGGGAGACTGCCGAGAAATACGGGAAATGTATCTAGTGGTAAATGTGTGACTAGGGATTCAGCTATGAGATCCGAAGCTAGAGCACATGTTAGAGCCTACGTTATTCGCGCTCGCGAAGAGGCATCGTCCCCAAATGTTATTACCGGTACATTTTCTCTTCACGACACTAATTTGATTGCTTTAATTGATCCTGGATCGACATATTCGTATGTTTGTGAGAATTTAGTGTCTAGTAAGAAATTGACTATTGAGTCTACAGAATTTGTAATTAAAGTATCGAACCCTTTAGGCAAGTATGTTCTAGTTCAAAAAAATGTAAGAACTGTCCTTTAATGACTCGGGGTTACTGTTTTCTGGCAGACTTTATGCTTTTACCATTTGATGAGTTCGATGTGATTCTGGGTATGGATTGGTTGACTTTGCATGATGCCATTGCAAATTATAAAAGAAAGACTATCGAATTAAGATGCTAGAATAATGAAGTTCTTCGGATTGAATCTGATGAATCGGGTGTATTATCAGTTGTGATATCGACTATGTTAGCTCAGAGATATTCGAGAAAAGGTTGCAAAGCTTATCTCACTTACGTTTTAGATACCAAAGTGTCTGAAAAGAAGATTGAATCGTTGCCTGTAGTCTTTGAATATTTGGATGTATTTCCAGAAGAATTGCCTGGGTTGCCACTGAACAGAAAGGTTGAGTTTGCTATTGAATTGTTACCAGGAACATCTCTGATATCTATAGCTTCGTACAGAATGGCTCCAACAGAGTTGAAAGAGTTAAAAGTTCAGTTGCAAGAGTTAACAGATAGAGGTTTTGCACGACTGAGTTTTTCACCTTGGGGTGCGCCAGTATTGTTCGTAAAGAAGAAAGATGGGTCAATGAGAATGTGTATTGACTATCATCAGCTCAATAAGGTTACGATAAAGAATAAGTATCCGTTTCCAGGAATAGATGATTTGTTTGATCAATTAAAGGGTGCAACAATGTTTTCAAAGATTGATTTGCGATCGGGTTATTATCAGTTGCGAGTTAAAGACTCAGATGTGCCGAAAACTGCATTCAGAACAAGGTACGGACATTATGAATTCCTTGTTATGCCTTTTGGACTAACTAATGCTCTTGCCATATTTATGGATTTGATGAATCGGATCTTTAGACCGTATTTAGACAGATTTGTTGTTGTGTTCATTGATGACATTTTGATCTATTCACGAGAAGAATCTGAACATGCCGAACATTTGAGGATTTTGTTGCAAACCTTGAGAGATAAGCAATTGTATGCTAAATTTAGCAAATGTGAGTTTTGGCTCCGGAAAGTTGGATTTTTGGGGCATATTGTCTCCGTGGATGGCATTCGAGTTGATCCGAGCAAGATTTCTGCAGTCATTGACTAGAAACCACCTAGAAATGTATCCGAGGTCAAAAGCTTTCTGGGATTAGCTGGTTATTATCGACGTTTCGTTAGATGGTTCTCAATGATTATTACACCGATGACCAGATTGCTACAGAAAAATGTAAAATTTGAGTGGTATGAAAAATGCCAACAGAGTTTCGATCAATTGAAAGCATTGTTAACTGAAGCACCAGTGTTGGTTCAACCTGAGTCGGTTAAAGAATTTGTGATTTACAGCGATGCATCATTGAACGATTTGGGTTGCGTATTGATGCAAGAGGGAAAAGCGATAGCTTACGCTTCCAGACAGTTGAAGCCACATGAAAAGAACTATCCAACGCATGATTTAGAGTTGGCCGCTATAGTTTTCGCATTGAAAATTTGGTGACATAATTTGTACGGTGAAAAATGCCACATCTTTACCGATCATAAAAGCTTAAAGTATATTATGACTCAGAAAGATTTGAATTTGCGACAACAAAGATGGCTCGAGCTACTAAAAGATTATGAGTTAGTAATCGATTATCACCAGGCGAAAGCGAATGTAGTCGCGGATGCTTTGAGTAAAAAATCGATGTTTGCCTTGAAAGCAATTAATACACAGTTGACATTATCTGATGATGGTTCGATTCTAGTTGAGCTAAAAGTTAAACCAGTATTTCTTTAGCAAATTTACGAAGCTCAGAAATGTGATAGTGAATTGCAAGCTAAAAGAGTGCATTGCGAGTCGACTAGTGATTCAGAGTACCAAATTGGATCCGATGATTGTTTGATGTTATGAGATAGAATCTGTGTACCTAAAAATCTGGAGTTGATTCAGAAAATTTTACACGAGGCACATAGCGGTTGTTTATCCGTTCATCATGGAAGTACTAAAATGTACAATGATTTGAAACAACTGTATTGGTGGTCGGGTATGAAACAAGACATTTCTAAATTTGTAGCAAAATGTTTAGCGTGTCAACAAGTTAGAGCTGAACATCAAGTGCCTTCGAGTTTACTTCAGCCTGTGATGATACTAGAGTGGAAATGGGACAGAATTACAATGGATTTTGTATCGGGATTGCCTTTGACTTTGAAAAAGAAAGATACTATTTGGGTTGTCGTTGATCGATTAACGAAATTAGCACATTTCATCCCGGTACGTACTGACTATTCACTCGATAGATTAGCGGAATTGTACATTGCTGAGATCGTTAGATTGCACGGGGTGCCAGTTTCGATTATTTTGGATAGAGATCCGAGGTTTACATCGCATTTTTAGAAGAAGTTGCAAGAAGCTCTGGGTACAAAGTTGAATTTCAGTACAGAATTTCATCCATAAACCGACGGCCAGTCTGAGAGAGTAATTTAGATTCTCGAAGATATGCTCCGATGTTGTATTTTAGAGTTTGAAGGCAACTGGGAGAAATATTTGCCACTGGTTGAATTTGCGTATAATAACAGCTTCCAATCGAGTATAAAGATGGCACTGTACGAAGCTTTGTATGGTCATAAATGCCGAACTCCATTGTACTGGACCGAGCTTAGCGAAAACTAGATTCACGGGGTTAATTTGGTTAGAGAAACTGAAGAGAAAGTGAAAGTAATTCGCGACTGTTTGAAAGCAGCTTTAGATCGTCAGAAGTCATACACGGATTTAAAACAGAAAGATATTGAATTTCAAATCGGTGACAAAGTGTTTTTGAAAGTATCTCCGTGGAAGAAAATACTTCGTTTCGGTCATAAAGGCAAATTGAGTCCGCTATTCATTGGGCCGTATGAGATTATTGAACGAATAGGGTCAATGGCATATCGACTAGCGTTACCTATTGAGTTAGAAAAGATTCACAACGTGTTTCCTGTATCGGTGTTGCACTGATATAGATCTGATCCATCTCAAGTAATTTCTCCGTCAGAGATCGAAATTCAACCCAATATGACATACAACGAAGAACCCATTAGAATTTTAGCACGTGAGGTTAAACAATTGAGGAACAAAAGCATAGCTCTTGTGAAAGTAATTTGGCAATGACACAGTGTTGAAGAGGCTACGTGGGAGCCCGAGGAAGCTATGAGAAAACAGTACCCTAACCTATTCACTAGTAAGATTTTCGAGGACGAAAATCCCTAAGGGGGGGAGAGTTGTAACAGCCCGTTTTTAGTCGAATTGAAACAGTGGTTTTGGGACCACAAATATGATGTAAAAATATTTATTTTATTATTATTTTAAGGTTTACAGCATGATTGAATGATTGTGTGAAAGTTTCGTTCAAAAATTTTATCGTTTAAATGGTCAATTTGATAAAAAGGACTAAATCGCGTAAAGTGTAAAGGTGGAGTTCCATTAGCTAACGGTATCTAATAGCTATGGAATCTTAATTTAGAGGTCCTTATGTTATAACTAGACCATTATAATGGTAAGTGGACATTTATGGACATGTTATTAAATGTTTTAAAGGTTAACTAATAAGGTTAATTTGGTAATATGTTTAATAAAGGTTAATTAAATAAAACAAAACACAGAATTATTCTTATTATCATCATCCTTGGCCGAATGAAGCATGAAGAAAAGCTAATTTAGGGTTTGAAAATTTCAGCTACTTCAAGGTTCAATTGTAAGTCTGTTTTTAATGATTTCTATGTTTTTGTGATCGTTGCAATTAGTACTAGCTAGCCCAAAGACTATTTTGCAAAACTGTTAAAGATTTTGAATGATGCCATTGAGGAATGCATCTGTATTTTGAAGTTTCTTGATAGATTACGAATGCTTGTTAATAGATAAACAAGTTTTGTTAAGTGATTTTTAGTGAAAATGCAAAATAGGGATTAAATTGAGAAATGTGGAAAGTTAGTGGTTAAAATGTGAAATAAATGAAAAATATGGGCTGCTAGGGGCATAATAGTAATTCAGCTAGCATGGGTATAATTGGAATTTCATTAATTCGTGATTTTGTGTAATAAGGACTAAATTGTGAAAAATGTGAAAGTTTAGGGGCAAACATGTAAAATAGTCCTAATGTATATTTTGGATTGAATTGAATAAATAGATGATTAAATAAGTTATTTTTGAATATATTTAGATCAAGAAAGGAGAAATATGAAATTAGATTGGGGAAAGAACAAAGTTACAGAATAGTTGACTCGATTCGCCGTTTTAGCAACCGAGGTAAGTTCGTATGTTATAATTTCATTTCAAATGTATTCTATATGCTTTGATATAGCATAAATTTCGATTATGTGACAACAGATAAGTTTGGAAGTGATTCGACGATAATTTGACAGTTCGAAAATCCTGGTTGAACTTTAGGAATAGTTTAGGATACTAGTGACATGTCATTAGGGGATACAGTGAGTTGGCTTCGGGCCATGATATAGCACTTTGTGTGCGAGATAAACCGATTTGGCTTCGGGCCATGCATATCAGCCGATTTGGCTTCGGGCCATGATATCAGTATTTCGAATAAGTTACCTTGATTTGGCTTAGGGCCATGGTATAGGTACTTATCGTGTGAGACCCTTGAGTATCCGACTTCTATTCTGAACGGTTCAACGGGTAAATGTGAGACGAGAATGTGTATAAGATTTGTACGAGTTGGTACAGGTATGTGCATAAACTATTTTAGCATTGAATCGAAGAAATGATGAGGAAAAGTATATAGTTTTGTAAATGAGTGTTAGAAAGGTTTGTTAGTTATCATAAGATACATGTTAATGTATTCAAATTATTGAATTATATTTATGTGGATGCATCAAGTTATTTCATACGAGCTTACTAAGCTTTATAGCTTACTTTGTGTATTTTCTCGTGCTTTATAGTGGTATCGAAGGTAGCTCAGATTCGGGGATCGTCGGAGATCATTTCACACTACCACCTATCACTTGGTACCTTTGAACTTCAGTATTTAATGTATATGGCATGTATAGGCATTTTGAGTCATTTTGATCATGGGTTGATTGTGATTTTGGTTATTTGCAATGACTTGTAATTGCATAAGTTTTGGTTTGTAAATATGGTCATGAGATTTTGCTTAATCTGGTAGATTTGGTTATGAGCATATATGTGCTTATATAGTTGATATTTTGATTCATGGATGGATATGTAAATGGCTTATGTTATGAGGCTAGTGGATATTGACATAGTAACGGTTAATTGGTTGAGATTGGATTTGAATTGTATTTGTGAATTGGTGCAAAATGATGTATGTTTGGTAAAGGTTTAGCTAGTTGATTATTATATGTGTTTTGGTATGTTTTGATTGAGAAAAACATAAGTTATAAGCATGTTGGTAATTAGTATTGGAAATGGTATGAATTAGCCTTGATTATGGCTAAATTAGATGTTCAATTGTACTATAGATTGGTGCCATTTTGGTTGTTTAGGTGAGCATAAGTGAGGGTGGCAAATTGGCTTGGTAAATAGCCTATTTTTGTCCACACGAGCAGAGACACGGGCGTGTGTCTCAGCCGTGTGTGACACACGGTCATTGAAACACCCCACACCCGGCCCACGAGCCTTGACCGGATCTGGTATGCTCCTCGACGTAAATCGATTCAAAATTCATGTGTTACTCTGATAAATAGTGTGTTTTGAAAGAAATATTGTTTTGGGTTGGGCTCGAGTAGAAAACAAATTCGTTTTAATAATGGAAACCCTTTTAAAATTTTTAGGTGATAAAACATTTAGAGTACATTTAAAATAAATTACTTAACCTTTGACTTAATAAAAATTTGTAAACATAAAAATAAATGTAAAATAGTTCAATTGTGGCCTTATTACATCAAAACAAACCCAAATAATTTAAAGTACTTAAATGAAATAAAATGTCCAAATAAAATAAACTTCAAGCTGGAGCATGGCACCACAAGTTCTCGCAGTCCCGGTCCATCACTGTCCATCACCTGAAACATGTTCCCACAACGGGGTGAGTCAACAGACTCAATGTGTAACCAACACTAAAATTTAATAGTCAGGCATACATTATCATATTACATTCACATTCACATAATAGATAGAAAAGTTGTAACATCCCAAAATTGGGCCTAGTAGGATTGAGCCGATTGGGAATTGGGCTTTAGGAAAATTTGAATATTATTTATTTTTGTGTTGGCTTGGGTATGAATTTTGTGTGTTAGAATAGTCTTGTGAAGGCTTGTTTTTATTTAGGAAGTTAGAATAATTTTAGTATGATTTATTTAATGAAGCAGGATTAAGTGAGCTTGACACTTAAGTTAATTAAGTGTTCATTTAAAGCATAAGAGAGTTAGTGGCAAGTTGGTTAAGGAGCTTGAAAGGTAGCTTGAGGTTAGAGGTTCGAGTGGTATGTTTAGCATTTTGAAGGTTTATTTTTGTATTAGCATTGATGGCCGGTCAAACTTATTTATGATAGGTGGACTAATAACTTTTGGTAAGTTGAATTTATGATTAAGGAAAGCTTAATTTAGGGGATAAGAATCTTGAACTTATGGCATGATGAGGGGACAAAGGCATGGAATAGGGAGGATGTTTTGGAAAGTAATCCTAGGCTTTAGTGCATGTATGTGGACGGCATGGGTGTCTAGGTGGGTGGCGAATTTTGTTAGGTGGTTTAGGGGAATATTTGGCCAATTCCTCTTTTGTGCATCTTTTGCATTTTGCTTTTCCTCTCAAAAACTCTTCTTTGGCCGAATGTTTATTGTACATTTTGTGCAAATTTTGCTTTTGTTTTAGCCTTCATTTCATTGAACCAAAAATACTATTTTCTTTCTCTCATCTTTCCACTTGAAACTAAAACTTCGTTTTGGCATTTTATGCACTTTTCTTTTTGGTAAACAAGGTGTTGGCCGAATATCAGTTCTCCCATCTCTCTCTTTTCTTCCTTTGATTTGTGCTCAAACACAAATCCCTTTTCTTTCATTTGGCCGAACCTCTTTCTTCCTCAAATCCTCTTTTCTTTTCTTTCTTCCATTGTTCATTAAACCGAATCCCCATTCACTCATTGTTATTCTCTTTTCTACTTATATTCCCTCACTTTTATTCACATATTTTCTCCTTTCATTACTATATAGCAGAAATCTTTCCTTCTCCATTAGAGTTACTTTGGTCGAATATCAAGGAGCACAAGATCCTTTTGGGATTCTTTTTCAAGCATTAGTAAGAGGAAGCCATAGCCATTAAGGGAAGCTTTTGGGATTTATTCTCCTAAGGAAAGGTGGTAAGTAACATTCGGCTATAGGCTTTGGTTATGAATAGATGTGCAAGCTAATTATTATCAAGTGTTTTGGTAGGAATCTCGATAGGACAAGTGATAAATACGAGAATTCGATGAATTGGAGGAAACAACGTCTCGAGATTTCGCTAGTATATTCGAGAATTGCTAGAAAATAGGTGTGTAAGATCTCTATACACACTTTATTAATTTACGTGCTATTTTTATTTGCCTTAGATCTTTTGGTTGTGATTTGCTTATGGCTAAGCATGGAATTCAGGTAAGTCCCTAATTTGTAATTTTTGATATATGATTTGTATGCCATTACATGATGTTAAATGCTATGACATGAAACATGATAATTGATATATAAGCATGTGATGGTGGGATTGATGAGAGGAGGGGATGAATTATGGACTGTCGTCGATGGTTTTGACCACAAGATGGGTTGGCCCCATCAGATTATTTGTGACCTATGGTCATCGGTGGTTTTGACCACAACGATTGATTAATTTGCGACTAAGTCCCGGTGGTTTGGTACCACCAGTGGTTTTGACCACACTTGATTATTGTGACCTATGGTCATCGGTGGTTTTGACCACACGATGGGTTGGCCCCATCATCCGATTTGTGACTCTAAGTCATCGGTGGTTTTGACCACCGGTGGTTTTGACCACACGGGGTAGAAAAGGAGTATGGATGGCTAGTTGGGTTGCATGTGCATGTTTATTAATGACTTGTGTATGAGTTACTTTACGGGTGGGGATTACACACGAGTCTTGGTGACTCACCCTTTCCCTTAACATTTTGCGGATGAGTAGATCGCGGAAATGGAGCCGGATGGACTCGAGGTGGCCATGCAGTGGAGTTTTAATAAATGAATTTTGGGTTTAATTATCTTTCTTTTGGATTTATGTTGTTTAATTGTAATAAGGCCTCCTAGGATTATTTTATTATTATTGCATGTTTTGAATGTTTTGTTTAAACTATTCGAGGATGTTAAAACGGATGCACATGTTTTCTCAAATTAAGCATAAAATGTTTTAAGTTACCATCGGGTACATTTGAAATTTGTAAACAACTCGACTCAACAAATATTTATTAAGTATGGTTTTTAACAAAGAAATTTAATTTGAAAGGCATTTCGACAAATTTTAAAATCGATCTTAAAATGGTTTTCAAAATGTTTTCTCAGTAGCAAACCAAATTCGGTCGTAATGTTTGGGCGGGTTTGGGGTGTTACAAAATTGGTATCGAGAGCGGAGTTCAAAGCTCTTTGTGGGGCCCAAGGCCCAAAAATGTTTTAGTAGGCCTTTTGAAATATTTTGGGTTTGAATAAACATGGCACCGAGTCTCCCTGCACCGATCCGCTCAGTAAGTACTTCTCATTTCTTTGTGAATTATTATTGGTAGAAGGGTAGGTATGGAACGTAGTTAGTGTGATAGGTGTTGAACATTAGGGCTAGATACCCCAAACAAAGACATAAGACTTTAAAAGCCTAATTAAACCAACCTACGACCAAGTCGCGAGAGTTAGGGTGTGGTAACCTTGGTGCGCATGTCTAGGATTGGATCGGGAAGAGCTTGGTACTTAGCAGTCCTCGTGACTCACCTCCTCTTCGCGGGATTCCTACAGTGCGTAAGCTTCGGTTCACCCTAACCAAGAGGACTCGGTCATAGGCAAAATCCTAAATAAAACCCGAAAGGGATTAGCCATGTTTTAAGGAAAACTTCGGTTTTAAAATCATTAAATTATTTTTCAGATGGTAGGACAAATTTATCTTCGAAAATTATCAAAATATTCTCGGTTTATCAAAATTGCCAAAATACCCCTGGTTTCCAAAATTTTGCTATATCTTCAAATTGAGAATTTCTCGAAAAATACTCCTCAATTTTAGAAATTTCAAAATATCTCGATTTGTTAAAGTTTTAAAAAAAAACTTCGATTTATTACGAAAAAATATTTCAGTAGGAAAATGACGAAAATACCCTTGGGATAGAAACCGAATGAAACGTCAGAAGAGTGAATAGGAATGAAAGGTATTAGGAATGGACGTTCTTCTCTGTGTGAACTAGGACAGAGGACTTAAAACCTTATGTGATCGAAAGAATCTCTATTAAACTCCCTTCATAAAAATTTCTTCGCGAATAACCAAGTGAAACAAAGTACTAATCCATAAATTTTTTTAAATAGATTAAAAGCGCGATAGTTAGAATGAGCTCTAGAGGACGGGGTCGTCGTCGTGGGCGCGGAGGGGGGAAGGATGATCGTGTCCGAACCCGTTAGGTCGGGTCAAGGTTACGAGAATGAAGTACCATCGCCACCACCACCTCCAACTTTTGGAGGCGAGGAGCGAGATCGCCCGAGGTGAGGCGGTGTCGCAAGGCGTGTTGCGAGTCCTTGAGTTGGTGGTGGGGCTAGTGGAAATTTGGGAGCTCAGAAATCTATTCTCGAGCGACTCGATCTAACGGAGTGAGGTATTCGGGGTGTGTCGGGAGTGGCACCCAGTCTGGCGTGAGTATTGGTTGGAATCCTTTGAAAGGATTATGGGTGATTTGGATTTCACCGCCGAGGAGAAGTTGAAGGGTATTATCTCCTTGCTTCGGGATGAGTCTTATCGGTGGTGGCTCACCGTAAGGGATGGAACAGTGGCGAGAAAATCTCACGTGGGAATTCTTCAGGAAGCTTACCAAAAGAAGTATATTGGAACTAGCTATGTAGACGCACAAATGTAAAGGCTTTCTTGAACTGGTTGGGGAAATAAGTCGATGGCGGAATATGAGGTGAGTTCCTCGGTTGAGTAGGTATGCTCGTAGTATGGTGGGTACAGAGCATGAACGTTGTGTTAGATTCGAAGATGGGGTGAGAGATGGTGAGAATGATGATAGCTCCACATAGGAGAGGGAGTTTTTGTCTGTCCTAGTAGAGAAATCAAAGGTTCTTTCAAGAGGTAAGACAGTCCGTTAAGCGGAACCAAGAACGGAATTGGAATAAGAGGAGCTCGGAACCTTCAAGGTTCTCGGGTAATGAACAGAAGAGGATGAGGTTTGATGGGTCAGACCAAGCTGTTAGGCCTGCTGCTGCTACTAATCCTCGATGGCCGCCACGGTGTGATAAGTGTGGCAAGTTTCACAAGGGGGAGTGTTGGAATGGTAATCGAGGATGTTTTGAGTGTGGATCGTTCGATCACCGTGTAAGGGATTGTCCCCGGAAGTTAGCTAAGAATCAGCCAGAGGGTCAGAACCGTGCTCAGGTTAGAAATGAAGGACCACCACAGAGAGGTCGTGGTAATGGTGATGGTAACGGGCGTGGTCGAGGTGCTGAAGGTACAGAGGCGAGGCAACCAAGGTTGGTTTATGCAGTTGGCCGTCGCGAGGAGGAAGATGTGCCAGATATGACAACGGGTAAGTTCTTATTTCCGGAATACCCTCAATTGTCTTATTTGTGGTTACGTTAGTTTGTTCTTTTGAGTTGGTGAAGTGTGGGAAAAATTTGATTATGAACTTGGAGAATGTGTTTAGAAATATGATAATTCTTTAAGATCAGAGTACGTGAGAGGAGCGTAGTGTGGCGAGATAGGAGGATGCACGATGTGAGCTAGTTGGAAATTTCGAGGACGAAATTTCTTTAAGGAGGGTAGAATTGTAACATCCCAAAATTGGGCCTAGTAGGATTGAGCCGATTGGGAATTGGGCTTTAGGAAAATTTGAATATTATTTATTTTTGTGTTGGCTTGGGTATGAATTTTGTGTGTTAGAATAGTCTTGTGAAGGCTTGTTTTTATTTAGGAAGTTAGAATAATTTTAGTATGGTTTATTTAATGAAGTAGGATTAAGTGAGCTTGACACTTAAGTTAATTAAGTGTTCATTTAAAGCATAAGAGAGTTAGTGGCAAGTTGGTTAAGGAGCTTGAAAGGTAGCTTGAGGTTAGAGGTTCGAGTGGTATGTTTAGCATTTTGAAGGTTTATTTTGTATTAGCATTGATGGCCGGTCAAACTTATTTATGATAGGTGGACTAATAACTTTTGGTAAGTTGAATTTATGATTAAGGAAAGCTTAATTTAGGGGATAAGAATCTTGAACTTATGGCATGATGAGGGGACAAAGGCATGGAATAGGGAGGATGTTTTGGAAAGTAATCCTAGGCTTTAGTGCATGTATGTGTGACGGCATGGGTGTCTAGGTGGGTGGCCGAATTTTGTTAGGTGGTTTAGGGGAATATTTGGCCAATTCCTCTTTTGTGCATCTTTTGCATTTTGCTTTTCCTCTCCAAAAACTCTTCTTTGGCCGAATGTTTATTGTACATTTTGTGCAAATTTTGCTTTTGTTTTAGCCTTCATTTCATTGAACCAAAAATACTATTTTCTTTCTCTCATCTTTCCACTTGAAACTAAAACTTCGTTTTGGCATTTTATGCACTTTTCTTTTGGTAAACAAGGTGTTGGCGAATCTCAATTCTCCCATCTCTCTCTTTTCTTCCTTTGATTTGTGCTCAAACACAAATCCCTTTTCTTTCATTTGGCCGAACCTCTTTCTTCCTCAAATCCTCTTTTCTTTTCTTTCTTCCATTGTTCATTAAACCGAATCCCCATTCACTCATTGTTATTCTCTTTTCTACTTATATTCCCTCACTTTTATTCACATATTTTCTCCTTTCATTACTATATAGCCGAAATCTTTCCTTCTCCATTAGAGTTACTTTGGTCGAATATCAAGGGAGCACAAGATCCTTTTTGGGATTCTTTTTCAAGCATTAGTAAGAGGGAAGCCATAGCCATTAAGGGAAGCTTTTGGGATTTATTCTCCTAAGGAAAGGTGGTAAGTAACATTCGGCTATAGGCTTTGGTTATGAATAGATGTGCAAGCTAATTATTATCAAGTGTTTTGGTAGGAATCTCGATAGGACAAGTGATAAATACGGGAATTCGGTGAATTGGAGGAAACAACGTCTCGAGATTTCGCTAGTATATTCGAGAATTGCTAGAAAATAGGTGTGTAAGATCTCTATACACACTTTATTAATTTACGTGCTATTTTTATTTGCCTTAGATCTTTTGGTTGTGATTTGCTTATGGCTAAGCATGGAATTGAGTAAGTCCCCTAATTTGTAATTTTTGATATATGATTTGTATGCCATTACATGATGTTAAATGCTATGACATGAAACATGATAATTGATATATAAGCATGTGATGGTGGGATTGATGAGAGGAGGGGATGAATTATGGATCATCGTCGGTGGTTTTGACCACAAGATGGGTTGGCCCCATCAGATTATTTGTGACCTATGGTCATCGGTGGTTTTGACCACAACGATTGATTAATTTGCGACTAAGTCCCGGTGGTTTGGTACCACCAGTGGTTTTGACCACACTTGATTATTGTGACCTATGGTCATCGGTGGTTTTGACCACACGATGGGTTGGCCCCATCATCCGATTTGTGACTCTAAGTCATCGGTGGTTTTGACCACGGATGGTTTTGACCACGGGGTAGAAAAGGAGTATGGATGGCTAGTTGGGTTGCATGTGCATGTTTATTAATGACTTGTGTATGAGTTACTTTACCGGGTGGGGGATTACACACTGAGTCTTGGTGACTCACCCCTTTCCCTTAACATTTTGCAGATGAGTAGATCGCGGAAATGGAGCCGGATGGACTCGAGGTGGCCATGTAGTGGAGTTTTAATAAATGAATTTTTGGGTTTAATTATCTTTCTTTTGGATTTATGTTGTTTAATTGTAATAAGGCCTCCTAGGATTATTTTATTATCTTTGCATGTTTTGAATGTTTTGTTTAAACTATTCGAGGATGTTAAAACGGATGCACATGTTTTCTCAAATTAAACATAAAATGTTTTAAGGTACCATCGGGTACATTTGAAATTTGTAAACAACTCGACTCAACAAATATTTATTAAGTATGGTTTTAACAAAGAAATTTAATTTGAAAGGCATTTCGACAAATTTTAAAATCATCTTAAAATGGTTTTCAAAATGTTTTCTCTGTAGCAAACCAAATTCGGTCGTAATGTTTGGGCCGGGTTTGGGGGTGTTACAAAAGTGATGCAACCCGAACCCAAACCTATATGCCATCCGCTACACATCACCCGTACCATCCACGCACACCGTGGGGACTACTAAGTCAACCCTCCTTCCGCTACACACCATCGAAGCGATCGCTGCGCAATCGACGTGCTCATCGCCCCTTATAAATATTTGTGGTCTTAGGTCACCACATTCAGATATCGTGGTCTTAGGTCACCACATTCAAATACCGTGGTCTTAGGTCACCACATTCAAATATCGTGGCCTTAGGTCACCACATTCACTTCCCCTTTTTCAATAACCCATATGCCCCATATCATACATATTATGCATTAACATGCCAAATTTCACATTCTTATCACTTATCACATGTTAAACATAACATATTTCATAATCCTAGTAGGAGTAGGAAACGTACCTGAGTACTTTGTACCATAACATGGTACCTTAGCCACATTCTTACACTTTCATATTAACACATATATCAAGTTAAAGCCATAAATCTATTAAGATTAGTGTGGGGTACACACCTGATTCGCTTAACAATTCTTTGAAATCCGAAATCGATGTCTTGCCTCAGATCTTTAACTTCCTACATTCGGCCATCACTTTAAAAATTTAATGAAGACCATTCGGCCATAAAACCAAATCCTATTAGGATTGTTATTACTCAAAACTTACCTT
Organism: Gossypium sturtianum; assembly: GCA_025698515.1. NCBI lineage: Eukaryota > Viridiplantae > Streptophyta > Magnoliopsida > Malvales > Malvaceae > Gossypium > Gossypium sturtianum. The sequence continues at coordinate 96,682,526 of CM046948.1, forward strand.
GGTGTCGATTGATGTGTAATCAAATACCGAAAACTTGTATTCTTCCCCTTTGAAATCGGCTAATCACTAGATCCCTTGTATCGGTTAGTTTTCGGTTAAAACAAATAGATCTAAGTACTTAAGATAGGGCCTTGGCCGAATATGTGAGTACACTTACCTTGAAATTCTCAAATCTGAAAAGTATCCCTTGCCTCGGATGTGCGCTTCGAAATTCCTATGGATTTATGTTAGATCAATTCCTATCATTTGAACACATTAAGAATGGCCTAAGGCCGAATGTCATCTTACCTTAAATCTTAAAAATCCCGAAAGATCTTTCCTTGATGTCGACAACACATAAATCCCGAAACCTCCCTTCCATAATCCGACCAAGATTGATAATAGAGATTAGTCCCTAAATTTCGGTAAGTCTAAAATATAAAGAATGGAAACCAAATTTGGATCTTACCCTTACTTGATGAAATCGACAGCACCTTTGTTTGAAGCCCTTCTATAATTCGGCTATGAAGACTTGGAGACTTGATGGCTATGGTCACTTATGTATTCGGCTTCAACTGAATTGAAAAGAGAGGGATAAGAACTTAGGGAGAATCGGCAATGGTGGACTTGGGGAGAAGAGGAATTCGGTTTGACAAAAGAAGAAGAGAAAGAAGATGTTGCTTAGAGAATTCGGTAGAGAATGGGAAGGAAAAGGAAGAAGAATGAATGATAGCCTTAATCTCCTCCCCTTTTGCCGAAATTATCACCAAGAGAATCCCTTACTTGGCCATCACTTCTATTTTGATGGCTTTATCACCTTAATTTGAAAATAAAATTAAAGAATAAATCCTTATTTATCTCTTGACAATAATCTAAAATAAATCTATTATTTATCCACCCTTAGCCGAAATTTTAAGAGAGTTTAAACTCTTCTTCAAGTTCCTTGGTGCCGTCCATTACCTCCCCCTTGTGCCGAAAGAAAAAAAGAAAAATAAAAATAAATAAAAATAAAAACTTTATTTTGCTTCCTAAGTGACTCGAACTCGAGACCCTTTTGCTCCTGCATGTGGCGTCACTTGCTAGGCCCTTAAGTGGCGCCTTGTAGCCATTTTACCAAGGCTATTTGTATGTCATATTTCACATACATTTTCTCTTAAGACCACCTTGCCTTAGTTTCCCCTTTTTAAACTTTAAACTTAACATTTTCTATGACATTTCCTTACATTTCCAAGTTTCCAAAAATATTCGCTTTCCTCTTTTAAACTTAACATTTCTAAATCATTTCCTTGCATTTCCAAGTTTCCAAAAATGTTCACAATATATTCATAACACATAAGACATGCCATTTCGTATAATTAAATAAAAAATGCATAGGCCCATTTCGGGATGTTACAGTCATGTTACACGGTCGTGTGTCCCCTGGTGTTGAAATTGAATTGAAGTCAGTATGCTCCACACGGTCTCACACATGAGCGTGTGATCGGCCATGTGGCACAAGTCAGTATACCATATAGGAATCGCACGGCCTAGCACACGGCCTGGTACACGGGCGTGTATGGCAATTTCTAGGGCACACGGGCTAGTCACACGGGCGTGTGAGTTGGCCGTGTGACCCAAGTCAGAGAGGTACATGGGGTAGGACACGGGCTGGGACACGGCCATGTGTTCCCATTTTGAATGTTCACACGGCCTGTGACACGGGCGTGTCTGGTGGCCGTGTGAGACACACGGCCTGGTCACACGGGCGTGTGTCCCCTATTTTTAAGAAAAAAATTCATTGTGTTCTTAAAGTTTACAATGTTATCGGTTTAGTCCCGAACCACTCCCAATGCATGTTTAGGGCCTCGTAGGCTCGTATTAGGGACCATGTGATTTAAATTGATGGATGACTGCTTGAAATGTGAAAATCTATGCAGAGTTGAATGTTTAATTGTTTTTAAGTTCGGTAATACTCTGTAACCCTATTCCGACATTGAATACGGGTGAGGGGTGTTACAATGTGCTAGTTGATAGAGTTTGCAAGAATTGTCCTTTGATGACTCAGGGTTATAGTTTTCCGGCTGATCTGATGCTATTACTATTTGATGAATTTGATGTGATTTTGGGCATGGATTAACTAACTCTACATGACACTGTTGTAAACTATAGACGAATGCTTATTGTATTAAAATGTTAGAATGGTGAGACGCTTCGTATTGAATCAAATAGTGTGAGTAGGCTGTCTATTGTTATTTTTGCTATGTCAGTGCAGAAATATGGGAGAAAAGGTTGTAATGCTTACCTTTCTTATGTACTAGACTCTAAAGTGTCTGAATCGAAGCTTGAGTCAGTGCTAGTGGTTTGCAAGTATCCTGATGTGTTTCTAGAGGAGTTATCTGGATTACCGTCGATCAGAAAAGTTGAGTTTGCTATTGAACTGGTACCGGGGACATCACCGATATCGATAGCACCTTATAGAATGGCTCTTACTAAGTTAAAAGAGTTGAAAGCACAACTAGAAGAGTTGACAGATAGGGGTTTTGCTAGACCTAGTTTCTCACCTTGGGGTGTATCGGTTCTATTCATTAAGAAAAAGGATGGATGAATGAGATTATGTATTGATTACCGTCAGCTTCAAAAAGTTACAATATTGAACAAACATCCACTTCCTTGAATTGACGATCTGTTTGATCAGTTGAAAGATGCCACAATATTCTCGAAGATTGATATTTGTTCTGGTTATTATCAGCTACGGCTGAAAGATTCGGATGTGCCGAAAACTGCATTTAGAACCAGGTACGGACACTATGAATTTCTTGTGATGTCGTTTGGTTTAACTAATGCACCTACAGTATTTATGGATTTGATGAACAAAATATTCAGACATTATTTAGACAGATTTGTTGTGGTATTTATTGACCACATTCTGATATATTTACGAGACGAGTTTGAGCATGTTGAACATTTGCGAATTGCGTTACAAACCCTGCGTGGTAAACTACTTTTTTCTAAATTTAGCAAATGTGAGTTTTGGCTCCAAGAAGTTGGTTTTTTGGGACATATAGTATCAGCTAAAGGCATCAGAGTTGATCTGAGTAAAATTTCAGCCATTGTTGACTGGAAACCACCGAGAAATGCATCTGAAGTTAGAAGTTTTTTGGGATTAGCTGGTTATTATCAAAGATTCGTAAAAGGGTTCTCCATGATAGCTACACCGATGGCGTGACTATTATAGAAATATGTGAAATTTGAATGGTCCGAGAAATGCCAACAAAGTTTCAATCAATTGAAAGCATTGTTGACCGAGGCACCAGTTTTGGTTCAGCCTGAATCGGGTAAAGAATTTTTGATTTACAGTGATGCATCTGTTAATGGTTTAGGTTGTGTTTTGATGCAGGAAGGAAAAGTGATAGCTTATGCTTCCAGACAGTTAAAGTAGCACAAAATGAATTATCCGACACATGACCTAGAGTTGGCAACTATTATGTTTGCGTTGAAAATTTAGCGGCACCATTTGTTTGACAAAAAATGTCATATATTTATCGATCATAAGAGTTTGAAGTATCTAATGTCGTAGAAAGATTTGAATTTGAGACAGGGTAGATGGCTCGAATTGTTAAAAAATTATGAGTTGATAATTGATTATCATCCGGGAAAAGCACATGTAGTTGCTGATGCTTTGAGTAGAAACACCTTGTTTGCTTTGCGAGCGATGAATACACGACTGATATTATCTGATGATAGCTAGATCTTGGCCGAGTTGAAAGCTAGACCGATGTTTTTACAGCAGATCTGCGAAGCTAAACGGGCACTGTGTGAGTCAACTTCTGATTCAGAATATCAGATAGGATCCGATGGTTGTTTATTATTCAGAGGTAGAATTTGTGTACCGAATAACACTAAGCTCATTCAAAGATTATTACACGAAGATCATAGTGGTAGCTTGTCTGTTCATTCGTAAAGTAATAATATGTACAGTGATTTGAAACAGATGTACCAGTGGTTGGGAATGAAATGTGAGATTTCTGACTTTGTATCTAAATGTTTAGTATGTCAGCAAGTTAGCGCTGAACATCAGTTACCTTCTGGATTATTACAACCAGTGATGATACCGGAGTGGAAATGGGATCGAGTTACTATGGATTTCGTATTGGGTTTACCCCTATCTCCGAGAAAGAAAGATGTCATTTGGGTTGTTGTTGATCGGTTGACGAAGTCAACACATTTTATTCCAGTATGTACAGATTACTCCCTTGACATATTAGCTAAGTTATATATTTATGAGATTATCAGATTATACGGGGTGCCAGTTTCTATTATTTCAGATAGAGATCCACAGTTTACATCGTGATTCTGGAGGAAGTTACAGGAAACTCTTGGTATGCGGTTGTATTTTAGCACCGTATTTCACCCTCAGACCGATTGATACGATCCTAGCCCGGGAAGCTACGGCTGATCCCATTGAGTTGCCACAAGGTCCCATTACTCGGTCTCGTGCCAAGAAGTTTCAAGACGCCAATGCAAGTCACATTGATCGAGCTTGGAGAGGGGAGGTGGCTGGACTCACCAAGCAAGCATGAAGCTCAACACCTTGCTTCCCGTACAGCTTATTGCAAGCTGAATTTTAGTTAAATAGTTGCTAGATTAAACTTTAAATGTGTTTAGTTATTTTAGTTTAAGTAATTAAGTTGTTTTAATTTTAATTAATTGTTTAAATAAATTTGGCAATTAATATGTTCTAAGTTAATTAATTGCTACAGCCATTTAATTTGTTTTAGCTTATTAAATGAGTTTTAGTTACTACAGCTCATTAAAGTTTAATTGTGTTTATAGGTGAACTAACCAATTGAACCAGCTGGTGCATTGATTGGCATTAATGAGGGGAATGAATTTAAGACCAGCAGCTGTTATGAGCTTCTCCAAGTGACTGTTTGAGGAGTTCAATGGACAAGGAGCTGTTCACACAAGCCTATTCAACTCCCAAACGTTTTCACATAATGGTGGTTGTTCCAATTCATCCATTCACACCTTTTGACCGTTTATATTCAAGCATTCACACAAAGGGGGTTGTTCGTGTGCCCAAATGACATTAATTTTTGGCTGATGCTCATTTGGCTGTCCAAGGAGAAATTAAAAGGCTGTTATGACTCTTTAGCTCATCAAGCATTGAATCAAGTTTATTCAGCTCATTAGAGTTAATTATTAGCTGAATAGGAACACCAAACATGCTGTCCATTGTCGTTCCTTAAGTTAGAGCTCATCAAAGGTTTTGTAGATTTAATTAGCTCAATTAAGTTCATTAATAGCTCAATTAAGCTAATTGTGTGTGTCTATTCGGCTGGGGTTTGTCTCATGCCTATAAATACTTTGTTTTCAGCTAGTTGTAGGGACTTTTTAGGCCAAATATATGAACTTTTGTTTTTCTGTGAGAATTCAACTCTCATTGTTCTCTCTTGGATTGAAATGACTTATCAAGCTCAGCTTGTGGCGTCATTCTTCCTTGTTATCCAAACTTATCATTTCCCAAAGTATGGCGTTCGACTATACACTCGGTTCCTATCTTGCGAGATAGTGGGTCGAGGTTAGCCAAATTATCTCTTATCCATTTCCATCTAAGTGTCGTCTAAGAATCGGGTCAACAATTCCCTTCATTGTTGGTTCACTCTTGGCCTTAGCCGAATTACTCTATTAGCCAATTTAATTATCTTTCAGACCTTGTTTGAACCTATCTTTTCATCTTTTCCAGCCTACTTTGTTAAAGCTCAACACTTACTTAATTTCACGATCGGGCAATCTAAACGACTCGAATCAACACTGGATCAAGCTCGTATCATTTGGTATCAGAGCTAGTGAAATTGAAGTGAGTATCGACGTTCATAGCAATTACGGGATTGTAATTTGACAAAAAAATTGTAAAAACAATTCGTTAAAAAAATCAGTATCTAGTGAAATTCAAAGTGTGATTATCTGTATTTGTAAGTAAGAAATTTGTTGGTGTTAAAAAAAAGTTGAAAAAAATGAAGAAGAAGGAAAGCTAGCTCGAGAGTTATTTGCTGCCCGAATTCATTATTCTACTTCCATACCAATTGGCCTCACTTTCATACCTCTTCCTTTTGTTTGCTAGCCTACCTTGTATTAACATCAAGACCTACCTAACCGATCATTACTTTTGCAAGCCAACTCCACAACTATCGATGTTAAGTCCAAGTAGTCCATTGAGAACTTAGAGAGGCGAATTGAGTGGAAAAAGGCAAGAGTGTAGTGAGCCTATTCGAGTGAACAAAAGCCAAGTGAGTGAATTTTCTTTGGAGAGAAATAGTGAGGTTTTAGTTTGTGAGAACTTAAGATGTCAAGAAGTTCGGAAAGGAATCCAAACGAAGAAGGTGGTTTTCGTCCTATAAAGAATGTTGGTGGAGGCGTGCCAGATCTTACACTTCAAGCGACCATGCGAGAAATGGAGCGACTATTTAATCGTAAAGTCGAACCCATCGAAGATTGATTATATCAAGTTGAGGTGCGAGAACAACGTGAGGGCACCCCTGTAAATGCAAGACAAAGGCGTGGGCGTCCTATCCAAAACCAAGAAGATCCTTACTAGCCAAGTGACCAAGAAAGTGTCCGTTCATCTGTGCGAAGTATAAGACATCAAGGCCAAAGAAACCGGGGCCATAGAGAAAGAGGCCGTATAGACGATAGTCTCAAAAACATTAAGATGACCATACCCCCGTTCCAAGGGAAGAACGACCCCGAGGCATACTTGGAGTGGGAGAAAAAGATCGAGTTAGTCTTCGAATGCCATAACTATTTGGAGAGCAAAAAAGTGAAGTTGATGGCCATCGAATTCTCGAATTACGCCATAGTGTGGTGGGATCAACTTGTGACAAACTAAAGAAGAAACGGAAAAAGACCCATCTCAACGTGGGCCGAGATGAAGACGGTCATGAGAAAGCGTTTCATACCTTCTTACTATCACTGAGATCTCTACCAACGATTGCAAAGCCTTACCCAAGGCAATCGAAGTGTCGAAGACTATTACAAGGAAATGGAGATAGTGATGATCTGAGCCAATATCGAGGAGGATCGGGAGGAAACAATGGCCATGTTTCTTGTGGGATTAAACCGTGACATTGCCAACATAGTCGAATTGCAACACTATGTTGAAGTGATGGACATGGTTCACATGGCCATCAAATTTGAAAAGCAACTTAAACTGAAGGGAGTTGGTCGATCCTACTCTAATCCATCAACTACTAAATGGAGCCAAGGAGCCAATAAACCCCCTGTTCAAACCAAGGATCCTGTTGTAGCGGCCAAGTCCAATCCCATTGTTGGCGAGCCAAGTAAAAATAAAACTGATCCTATGCCAAATCGCACAAGAGACATAAAGTGTTTCAAATGCCAAGGGCGGGGACACATAGCCAGCCAACGTTCCAATCGGTGAATCATGGTGGTACGGGCTGATAGAGAGATCGAATTCGAGGAAGAGAATGAACCTGAGCCCGAAGTGCTAACCGATAAAGAAGAAGAAGATTTGGAGCTTCCGGTTGACGATGAGATCCTTGTGGTAAAAAGGAGCCTCAACATTCAAAGTTTCGAAACTGAGCAACAACGAGAAAATATTTTCCACACTCGGTGCCACATCTAAGGCAAGGTGTGTAGCATGATTATTGACGGAGGAAGCTGCACCAACGTCGTAAGTAATATGCTGGTTGAAAAACTTGGTTTAACCACGACCAAGCATCCGAACCCATACAAGTTACAATGGTTGAACGATGGAGGAGAACTTAAAGTGACAAAACAAGCTGTTGTAGCATTCTCCATCGGAAAATACCAAGACGAGGTGGTGTGCAGCATGGTTCCCATGCATACGGGACACCTTCTTTTGGGGCGTCCATGGCAGTTTGATCGACGTGTAATCCATGACAGATACACCAACCGATATACCTTTAAGCATCTAGGCAAAAATGTAACCCTAGCCCCTCTTACCCCGAAACAAGTGTATCAAGATCAAATCAAGTCAAAAGAGTCTATAGAAAAAGTAAAAGAAAAAGAACAAGAAAAAAAGAAAGAAAAAGACAAAGAATAGAAAATCGAGAAAAAGAAAGGAAAAGTGAGAAAATTGATGTAAAAACACGAGTTGAAAAAGAAAATCAAAAAGAAGATGAGAGTGACAAAATGAGTGTGTTTGCAAGAAAAAGAGAAGTAAGAAAGTCCTTATTGATGCGCCAGCCCATTCTTGTACTTATGTACAAAGAATGCCTTTTTTATGCTAATGAACTTAAAAATACTTTGCCATCTTTTGTTGTGACTTTACTTCATGAATTCGAGGACGTATTTCTGGAGGAAGTGCCGAGTGGATTGCCTCCTCTTCGTGGTATCGAACATCAAATCGATTTTGTGCCTGGAGCTACGATCCTGAACTGTCTAGCCTATCGAAGCAACCCCGAGGAGACTAAGGAGTTGTAACGACAAGTGGCTGACTTGATGAAGAAGGGCTACATACGGGAAAGTTTAAGCCCTTGCGCGATGCGCGTTCCGTTGGTGCCCAAAAATGATGGCTCGTGGAGGATGTGCGTGGACTACCAAGCCATTAACAAAATCACCGTCAAGTATCGTCACCCTATTCCTAGACTCAATAACATGCTCGATGAGCTTAGTGGTGCCAAACTCTTCTCCAAGAAGGATTTGAAGAGTGGATATCACCAAATACACATGCGAGAGGGAGACGAGTGGAAGACGGCCTTTAAAACAAAATAAGGTTTGTATGAGTGGTTAGTGATGCCATTCTGCCTCACAAATGCCCCAAGCACGTTTATGTGATTGATGAATCACGTTTTGTGATATTTTATTGGCCATTTTTGCGTAGTATACTTTGATGACATTTTAATCTATAGTAAATCATTGGTTGATAAGATTGAACATTTGCGTGCTGTTTTGGAGGTTTTACGAAAGGAAGTGTTATATGCGAATCTTAAGAAATGTAGTTTTTGTAATGACAAAGTTGTTTTCTTAGGTTTCGTTGTAAGTACGGGTGGCCTAGAGGTGGATCAAGAGAAGATCAAGGTGATCCAAGAATGGCCTCATCCGATGACCATTAGCCAAGTTAGAAGCTTTCACGAACTTGCGAGCTTCTATAGGAGATTCGTGTCGAACTTTAGCACCATAGCTGCTCCTTTAATGGGTATTATCAAGAAAATCTTTCCTTTTACTTGGACTGATGAGCAAGAAGTTGCTTTTAATAAAATTAAAGATTGCTTGACTAATGCTCCACTATTGTGTCTACCTGATTTTAACAAAACTTTCGAAGTGGAGTGTGATGCTTCAGGGATAGGTTTAGGTGCGGACTTGTCACATGATGGCCGACCAATTGCCTACTTCAGTGAGAAATTCAATGGGGCTACACTCAATTATCCAACCTACGATAAAGAGATGTACGCCTTGATATGTGCGTTGGAGACATGGCAGCATTACCTTTGGCCGAAAGAATTCGTTATACATACGAATCATGAAGCCTTAAAGCATTTAAAGGGTCAAACTAAGTTAAACAAACGCCTTGCTAAGTTGGTGGAATTCCTCGAATCCTTTCCGTACGTGATTAAGTATAAACAAGGTAAAGAAAATGTTGTTACAGATGCGTTATCACGTAGGTATGCTTTAATGAATCATTTGGTTGCTAAGTTGCTTGGATTTGCGTATTTGAAGGATTTATATGATAACGATTCTGATTTTGGTGAGGTGTTCAAGTTGTGTGTTCAAGGTGCCCATGACAGGTATTTCCGACAAGATGGATTTCTCTTTCGAGAAAATAAGCTATGTATACCCCAAGGATCAATTAGAGATGTGCTGGTTCAAGAAGCACATAGTGGGGATTAATAATATTTCTCGCACACCAAAACTTTGGCTGTTTTACAAGAGAACTTTTATTGGCCGAAGATGCGGCGAGATGTGGTTAGAGTGTGTGAGCAATGCTTAGCTTGCAAGAAGGCTAAGTAAAAAATTCAGCCACATGGTCTATACACTTCTTTGTCGATTCCGGAAGCACCATGGGTGGATATCTCTATAGATTTCGTTCTAGGCCTTCCTAGAACAAAGAATGGAAAAGATTCTGTATTTGTGGTAGTAGATAGATTTTCAAAGATGGCTCACTTTATTACATGTAATAAAATTGATGACGCGTTAAATGTTGCTAATCTATTTTTTAGGGAAATCGTGCGTTTGCATAGTATTCCGAGGACCATTGTTTCGGACCGTGACGCTAAGTTCCTCAGCCATTTTTGGAGAACTTTGTATGGTAAGCTTGGCACCAAGCTTTTGTTCTCAACAACTTGCCATCCCCAAACCGACGGCCAAACAGAGGTTGTTAATCGAGTTTTATCAACCTTGTTGCGTGCCATAATTCGAAAGAACTTAAAAACTTGGGAGGAGTGTCTACCACACATTGAGTTCACTTATAACTGATCGGTGCACTTGGCTACCAAGCATTCACCATTGGAAGTGGTATATGGTTTCAATCCCTTAACTCCTATGGATTTATTGCCTTTACCTTCTAATCAATTAGTGCATGTAGATGGCAAGAAAATGGAAGAATTCGTTAAACAATTGCATCAATGAGTTAGGGACAACATTGAAAGAAGAACCGAGCAATATGCTCAAAGGGTGAACAAGGGACGCAAGAGAGTAATATTCGAACCTGGTGACTGGGTTTGGATCCACATGCGTAAGGAAAGATTTCCAACCTAAAGGAGGTCCAAACTCTTGCCAAGGGGTGATGGTCCTCTTCAAGTTTTCGAAAGGATTAACGAGAATGCCTACAAGTTTGATCTACCAGGTGAGTACGGGATTAGTGCTACTTTCAACGTTGCTGACTTATCCCCTTTTGATGTAGGTGACGATTTAGGGACAAATCGCCTTAAAGAGGGGGGATGATGCGATCCTAGCTCGGGAAGCTATGGCCGATCCCATTGAGTTGCCACAAGGTCCCATTACTCGGTCTCATGCCAAGAAGTTTCAAGACGCCATTGCAAGTCATATCGATTGAGCTTGGGGAGGGGAGATGGCTGGACTCATCAAGCAAGCATGGAGCTCAACACCATGTGTTCCATACAGCTTATTGCAAGCTGAATTTTTGTTAAATAGTTGCTGGATTAAACTTTAAATGTGTTTAGTTATTTTAGTTTAAGTAATTAAGTTGTTTTAATTTTATTTAGTTTTTTAAATAAATTTGGCAATTAATATGTTCTAAGTTAATTATTTGCTACAGCCATTTAATTTGTTTTAGCTTATTAAATGAGTTTTAGTTACTACAACTCATTAAAGTTTAATTGTGTTTATAGGTGAACTAACCAATTAAACCAGCTGGTGCATTGATTGGCATTAAAGAGAGGAATGAATTTAAGACCAGCAGCTGTTATGAGCTTCTCCAAGTGACTGTTGGAGGAGTTCAATGGACAAGGAGCTGTTCACACAAGCCCATTCAGCTCCCAAATGTTTTCACATGATGGTGGCTGTTCCAATTCGTCCATTCACACCTTTTGACCGTTTATATTCAAGCATTCACACAAATGGGGCTGTTCGTGTGCCCAATTGACATTAATTTTTTGCTGCTACTCATTTGGCTGCCAAGGAGAAATTAAAAGGCTATTATGACTCTTTAGCTGATCAAGCATTGAATCAAGTTTATTCAGCTCATTAGAGTTAATTATTAGCTTAATAGGAAGACCAAACATGCTGTCCATTACCGTTCCTTAAGTTAGAGTTCATCAAAGGTCTTGTAGTTTTTAATTAGCTCAATTAAGTGCATTAATAGCTCAATTAAGCTAAGTGTGTGTGTCTATTCGACTGGGGTTTGTCTCATACCTATAAATACTTTGTTTTCAGCTAGTTGTAGGGACTTTTTGGGCCAAATATATGAACTTTTGTTTTTCTATGAGAATTCAACTCTCATTGTTCTCTCTTGGATTGAAACGACTTATCAAGCTTAGCTTGTGGCATCATTCTTCCTTGTTATCCGAACTTATCACTTCTCAAAGTATGGTGTTCGACCATACCATCGGTTCCTATCTTGCTAGATAGCGGGTCGAGGTTAGCTAAATTATCTCTTATCCATTTCCATCTAAGTGCCGTCTAAGAACCGGGTCAACAATTCCCTTCATTGTTGGTTCACTCTTGGCCTTAGCCGAATTACTCCATTAGCCAATTTAATTATCTTTTAGACCTTGTTTGAACCTATCTTTTCATCTTTTCCAGCCTACTTTGTTGAAACTCAACACTTACTTAATTTCACGATCGGGCAATCTAAACAACTCGAATCAACACTGAATCAAGCTCGTATCACCGATGGTAAGTCAGAACGAGTAATTTAGATTCTCGAAGATACGATTCGTCACTGTGTATTAGATTTTGAAGGCAACTGGGAGAAATATTTACCATTGGTTGAATTTGCGTATAACAATAGTTTTCAGCCGAGCATAAAAATGGCACCATATGAGGCTTTGTATGGTCGTAAATGCCGAACTCCATTATACTGGACTGAACTCAATGAGAAAAAGATACACGGGGTTGATTTGATTCGTGAGACTGAAGAAAAAGTAAAAGTGATCCGAGATAGTTTGAAAGCAGCTCCAGATCGTCAAAAATCATATGCGGATCTTAAGTGTAAAGACATAGAATTTGAAGTCGGCGACAGAGTATTTTTGAAAGTATCACCTTGGAAAAAGTTCTTCGGTTTGGTCGCAAAGGGAAGCTAAGTCCGCAATTTATCGGGCCATATGAGATTACTGAAAGAATCAGACCTGTTGCGTATCGATTAGCTTTACTGTCAGAACTAAAAAAGATTCATAACGTCTTTCACATGTCTATGTTACGACGATACCGATCTGAACCTTCACATGTTATCTCCCCGATAGATGTTGAGATTCAAGGTGGGTTTGGATGGGCGGTGCGTTTACCTGTGGTTAGTGTAAAAACAGTGGTGGCGGTGAGATTAGATACTGTAGCGTGAGACAAAAAGTAATCTAAACACACTGCACCGCATTCAATCGCCCATCGAAACCCACCCTCAACCTGATATGTCGTACAGTGAGGAACCGATCAGAATTCTGGCATATAAGGTAAAAGAATTAAGAAACAAGAACATAACTTTAGTAAAAGTTCTGCGGAAGCTACACGAAATAGAAGAAGCCACCTGGGAACCCGAGGAAGCTATGAGAAAGCAATATCCAAACCTCTTTCCTGGTAAGATTATCGAGGACGAAAATCCCTTTAGGGGGAGAGTTGTAACAACCCGTTTTCAGTAAAATCAGAAAGTGGTTTTGAGACCACAAATCTAAAGTCAAAAAATTTATTTTATTATTATTTTATTTCCTACAGCATGATAGTAGTATCGTTAAGAAATTTTACCGTTTACATGCTCAATTCGATAAAAAAGACTAAATCACGTAAAGTGCAAAAGTTGAGTTCTAGTAGCTAAAGGTATTAAATAGCTATATAACTTTAAAGTAAATAGCTATATAACCTTAAAGTAAGAGTCCTTATATGGTAATTAGACCACTAATGAAGATAGTGGAATGTGATGGCTTGGCATTTGTGTAAAATTTAGAGTTTTTAAAGGTTATAATTGTAATTTGGTAATTAAATGATAATTAAAACAAGAAAAATGCATTCATATTCTTCATTCATCAAGCCTCCATCGAAATTTCTTGTTCTTCTAAGCTAGGGATTTGTCCATATTCATTGTTTCTAAATTGGTATGAAGTTTAGTCTCGTTTTTAATTATTTTTATGCTTTCCAGATCGTTGTAGCTTAATCTAGCTAGCCCGAGGACTAATTTGTAAAACTGTTAAACTATTAGGGTTTTTCCATTGTTGAACATGCATGTGTTTTGATGAGTTATGGAAGAAAATGGATAGTTGTTGTTAGAGAAACAACTTTTGTTAAGTGCTTTTTGATGAAAATGTCAAATAAGGATTAAATTGAAAAATACAAAATTTTACATGGTGAAATTTTGAAATAAATGAAATATAGGGCTTGATAAGGACCTAATTGATAATTTTTCTATAGTGGGTTGTGGTGAAATTGCATAAATTTCCATTTTTATGAGCTAGGGACTAAATTATAAAGAATTAAAAGTATAGGGGCAAAATGGTAATTTTACCAAAATATGATTTTGGGCTTAATTGAATGAGTTATAAATTAAATTGAGTTAAATTTATCCGTATATATCAAGTTAGACCTCGTACGAGTTAGATCGAGGCAAATAGAAAGTCTCGGATTAATCGCCTCAGTATCTACGTATACTCGTCGAGGTAAGTTCGTGTGATTAAATTGTGATTATATATTTTATTTTTAAATATGCATGAATTGTAAATTTTCTATATGTATACGTGGTTGCATATCAAACGATATACTTCTACCGAGCCCCGTTTGAACCATAGGAATCCGTAGGATACAAATGACATGTTATTAGGGTTTACATGATTTGGGTACTAGTCCTGAACGTCCTACCGATGGCTGAGGTCCTGCATGTATTGCGGATACTCCACAGCTCGTGTAAGCAGCATCGTGTAGCTGGGTTCCGACCCACAGCTCGTGTGAGCATACTGATTTATAGCTCGTTACATATCGATCTACAGCTCAAGTGAGCATACCGATTCACAGCTCATATGAGTAATCATGTATATGAATTGACAGATTACAATTATATGAGCTATCACACTATGTGTGAGCTTTCCCAAGTATCCAACAGTATTTTAAATGGGTCAATGGGCAATGTTCTGATACGAAATGATAAGAGCTTGATACGAACTATTATAGGTATATACATGAATTACATGGAAATGTTGTTACATGGTATATGGAAACTTATATTGGTTGATACATGTATTTGGAACTTGATCAATTGTTGTATTCATCCATGTTTATTGGCTTATATGTGTTTACATGGCTAACATGGTTGGTGAATATGTGCCTAGGCATTTGGCCAAATTGTGTTGGGATATGTTTGGTTTACTTAGCTATTATATGACTAAATAGTAAGTTTTATTCTATGTTATATGAACTTACTAAGCTTAAATGCTTACTCTGTGTTATTTTATGTGTTTTTAGTGAATCAAAAGCTTGTTTGGGTTGGGAGCTTGTCGGAGCTATATCACACTATCCATCAGCTTTTTTGGTACTTTTGGATGTTTAATTTCGGTTATAATGGAATGTATAGGTATTTTGGCTAATGTTGGCCATGTGTTTTGTTTGTTGAAAAGGCTATTTTGCTTGGCTTGTGTTTTGGCATTTTTTTTGGTGAAATGGTATATTTTGGTATGTATATAAGTAGCCTTAAAATGGTTGATGAATGACTTAATATGGTTGAATGATTGAAGATGAAATGATATATGAATATGAATAATATATATGGCTTGTGACTTGTTGAGAATTGGTACTTTGTTTGAATAGCTTATATGACTATTGATGCTAATTTTAGAATGGCATTTTGGTACCAAATGGTTGTGTTTTGGTAAGTAAATTATATGGTATGTATTGATGCAAATATGCGTACAAGTTAGTTGATTATTTGGTGATCGACTGTTTAATGTCACAACAACAATGTGCAAGCATACACTATCGATATAAGTATAGTAGTCAGATATGAGTCTGTCAGATATCGATCCCACGAGGATGGTTGTCTTTTGTCTATCAATGTCAGTGCAATAATTAGTTAGAAATGAGATAAATTGTGAGAGTAGTTGTCGAAGCAATAACTTGAAAACAACAAGATAAAATATGATAATGATAAACTGGGATCCCCAACGTGAATATTCAACAAAATGCTAAGTGCTCACAAGGTATAAAAAGATAGGTGATTGCCAATGCATTAAATTGCAATGAATATCTTACCAAGCTTAACTTCTATATTTAATCAAAGACTTTAGCATGCACATTAGCCACACCTTCCGATGATGGCAGTGGAACACTATTAAGAACAAGTGGATTAAATTCCTATAATTCTCAAGCAACTTTTCTTGTCATGCTTGTTGACTTGAACTGTCACTGCACCTTCCAGTGTTAGTGACTGTAACAGCCCAATTTTGACCCTAGTCGGAACAGTGGTTTCGGGACCACAAATCTGAGTCAATAGAATAATTTTACATTTTATTTGGTGTATATGATTTATGAGTGAGCATGTGCAAAAATTTCGTATTAAAATTTCATCGTCTCAGTGTTTAATTGTGAAAAAGGGTTTAATCGCATAAAAAGAAAATATGGTGGTTGATTTTGTAAGTACTAAATTGAAGGTGGTTTCTTAAAGTGAGGTATTAATAGTGCAATTTAGCCAAAAATTAAGCTTAGTGCCGGCCATCATTTGCATGTAATAGTGATTGACAATTTTTCATTTTGTTTTAATATTAATACATTATTTTAATTTGATAAAATAAAATAATAAGTAAAAGATGAAAAGTGTTCATCTTTCTTCTTCATGTGACCAAAAATTAGCTAAAGAAAAAGAAAACAAGACCTAGTTCTATTCAGCTTTACTCGAGCTTAATTAAGGTAAGTATTTAGTTTGATTTTTTATAATTCTTGCATTTTTGAGATAGTTGTTTTGAGCTTTAATTAGCCCATGTTTAAATTTGTGTTTTGGTTGTGTTTTTTTTTTGTGAGATGCCATTGAAGGAAACTTGATGTTCTTGTTGTTTAATGATGAAATATAAATTGTATGTGATAGATTAACAAATGTTGTCCTTGAATTTTTGATGAAGTTAGGAGATTTGGAGTAAATTATAAAAATAAAATTTTTAGAGGTTAAAATGTGAAATAAATGAGTTGTATAGGCTTGTAATGAGAGGATGAAAATTCGGCTCTAAAGAATGGTGGTTAAATTTTGAGTATTTTGTGATTTGTGCAATAGGGACTAAATTGTAAAAATTTTAAATGTTAGGGTAAAATTGTAATTTGCTCAATTATATGTTTTTGGATTAAATTGAATGAGAAAAATTTTGAATGGGCTTAATTTGAAATTATTTAGATCAAGAACAAAAAGAAACGGGATTGGATCGGGGAAAAGCAAAGTTGAACGAATAGCCGGGAAATCTAATCCGTCAATTTTCGAAGTAAGTTTTTAAGCAATTGGGTTGAATTGATTTCTAGTCTATATTATGTGCATATATGGTGGTAAATATTTTAAGTTATAAAGTGCTGAATGTGTTATTGAAATTAGTATGAATTGGCCGAATGTAAGATTTGGTACGTGTATAAATAAACTTTGATTAATTGAGTTGTTTGATTTTATATGCATGAATTAAGAGATAGTTAAATGTGAAAATGAAATGAGAGAGATGATTGTTTTGAATAGGTGAATATATATTTATATGTGTATTGGGTGTGCCGAATGTAATGGTATGTGATAGGGGAATTGAGTTGTTGTTCAACATTTAAATATATATATGAAAGTATGAAAGAAAATGGAATTATAAATGTTCTTATAAACAAATGAAGGATCGGATAAGGGGCACTATGTGTGCAAGCTTAAATACCGAGCACTGTGTGTGCGAAATCGGTCGAATGGCACTATGTGTGCGGAAAAATAAGTAATGGCACTAAGTGTGCGATACATTATTAATAAATGGCACTATGTGTGCTCTTTCTCAAGTAATGACACTAAGTGTGCGATATGTTACATGAATTGCACTGTGTGTGCGGATTTACGGATCTTACAAAGACATAAACCAATGAAGGGAGATATCTGAGAAGTGATGCATGATAATTGAGTAACTTAGTACTAAAGAGGTTAGTTGTTCTTGTATATGAAATTATAGTATTGAGATGTGATCATTAATCTTTGAGCTTGTTCGAAATGGATAAATGGTATGTTAGTATTTGGTTTTGAGATCTATTGATTATGGTAATTGTTGAATGGTAACATGCTATATGTATTTGCGTTTATGAGTTCATTGATGATCAAGTTGGATTGATTAAAATTTGTATAAAGATGAGTTGTATATTTTACCATTGCTCATAACTTACTAAGCTATGTCAGCTTACTGTATGTGTTTATTTGACTATTTTATAGATTTTGAAGTATAAGCTAAAGCTCGGGGATCATCGTCAAAGTCAATCACACTATCATCTGCCTTGGTTCCTTTTTATATGTTAAACTTTTGAAATTATGGCATGTATAAGCTATATTACTCCTTGAGTCATTTCGAACTATGATGTATATAAATGCCATACGAAAATGGCTTACTTCTATATTCGGAGTTCGTTTTGGCTATAAATGTTTGATTGGGACGATAGTGTTTGTGTATGTTTGGACTTGTTGTAAGTTTGTTTTGGAAGTATATTCCTTGTTTTCTTAAAATATGTCTTATATGAATGAAAGAACATGATTTTGAGTAAAGCATAGAGTATACCTAGGTGGCTGGATGATCTTATGAATGATTATATGTATGTACTGCATGTTAAGTTTTGAAATGGCTATGTCTTGCTCTGTATGAATGACTATTAGATGCGAAAGGAATGATTTAGTTGTGGCATATATTTGTGAATTTGTAAGTATGGTTACAAAATAGGATACACATGATATTATGAGCTATGTTCATAATTTGTGCTTATTCGAATATAACATGTATGAATTTTTGAATGGAGATTGATATTATAAGATATTGGTCATTTATTTGAAATGTATGGTCTTGAGTTATTTAGTTGTGTCGTTATTAAGAAATTAAGTGCAAATGTAGTTAATAATTTCGGCGACTAATTTTGAAATGTATCTATGTTTGAATTGGTTTAGTTTGATAAAAATTTTGGCATGAGTATATTAAGTCTAAAATGTTTCAACCATTATTGGTAAAGTGAAATAGAGTTATATGCATATTCGGCCTTTATTATTAAATTGACCAAATTAATAGTATTTTTACTATTGAATGAAATTTTACTCATATATGATATTAATGATATTATTTGTGATATGTTGTTAACGTTTTAGTTTTTAAAAAGAAAGTATATGTTTAATCGTGATAGTATAGATTGATTATGCGCCAATTAAGGTAATAATATTTATAAGAGTATATTGATTGTGGTTGGACGAGTAATGCCTCATAACCCTAATCCAACGACGGATATAGGTTAGGGGTGTTACATTTAATTGGTATCAGAGCTACGGTTTAGTCGGTTCTCGGACTAACGTAGCGCGTGTGAGTCTAGCTATACATGCCATATTTTATAATGTGATAGTGTGATGACTTCTGACAGTGAAATGTTTTTCTTCTTTCGTATAGTAAATGGATCCACGATTACGAAAGCGAGCTATAGCCGCGATGTCGAGAGTGTGGCGCTGCTCCGCGCAAAGGACGCGCGCGGATGAATCTCGACCAGCTGCGAGTAACCCTGATGAGGGGGCTAAACAAGCCTTCTTTAGTATAATGAATGATTGGTTCAATCAATACATTCAGACCAACCCGGCTATTCAACAACCTCCGAATCTGAATACTCCACCCGTAGCACCGGTGGTACCCCCGACCATTAATCCTGAAAGAGTAAATAAGCCTCCGGTTGACAAAATCAGAAAACACGGGGCTTAAGAGTTTAGAGATGAAGATGATGATGATGCTGAACGAGCTGAATTTTGGCTCGATAACACAATTCGTGTTTTCGATGAATTATCCTGCACATCTGATGAGTGCCTGAAATGTGCTATATCCTTATTAAGGGATTCTGCCTACTATTGGTGGAATACTCTCGTATCGGTTGTTCCTAAGGAACGAGTTACTTGGGACTTCTTTCAGACGGAGTTTCGTAAGAAATACATCAGCCAGCGATTCATAGATTCGAAACGCAAGGAATTTCTCGAGCTTAAACAGGGTCGTATGACCGCATCTGAGTACGAGCGCAAGTTTGTGAGACTTAGTCGCTATGCCCGTGAGTGTGCTTCATCTGAGGCTGCTATGTGTCGAAGATTCGAAGAAGGGTTAAACGAAGATATAAAACTACTAGTTGGCATACTTGAAATAAATGAGTTCGTAGTACTTGTTGAACTAGCTTGTAAAGCCGAAGAGCTGGGGAAAGAAAAACGGAAAGCTGAGTTTGAAGCTAGAGATTTTCGTAAGAGATCAGCGGGTAAATTTCCTCAAACGTCATCAAAGAAGTTCAAAAATAATAGTAGCCGATCCAAAGCTAACATAGGGATCTCTATACGAGAACGACCACCAGTGAGTTCACGGGCTACCTCGGTTGCTAGTGTTGGCAATACTCGACCGAATAAGCCCGAGTGTCAACAGTGTGGTAGACGAAATTATGGTGAATGTTGGGGCAAATCTAACAATCGCACTTGTTACAAGTGTGGTTCACAGGATCATTTTATTCGGGATTGCTCGGAGACAACTGAAAAAGATAATGCTCAGAGTGCAAGACCGAGCAGTACTGCAGCTAGAGGTAGACTATCTCGTAATGTGGGAGGTAGGAGTGGCACTCAGAGAGGGACTTCGGATGCAGCTATTCGATCAGAGGCCCGTGTGCCAGCTAGAGCCTATGCCATTCGTGCTAGAGAGGAGGCTTCATCTCCAGATGTTATCACCGGTATATTCACTCTCTTTGATACTAGTGTAATTGCTCTGATTGATCCTGGTTCAACTCATTATTATGTGTGTGAAACATTAGTATCCAGCAAGGCTCTACCTGTTGAGTCTACTGAGTTTGTGATTCGGGTTTCAAACCCCCTGGGCCGGTGTGTGTTAGTTGATAGAGTGTGTAAGAATTGCCCTTTAATGATTCGAGACTCATGTTTTTTGGCCAATTTGATGTTGCTACCATTTGATGAGTTCAATATTATCCTCGGTATAGATTGGCTAACAATACATGATGCGGTAGTGAATTGCAGACGAAAGATTATTGAATTGCGGTGTCAGTATAATGATATAATTCGAATTGAATCTGCAGATTTGAATGGGCTACCAGCAGTGATATCCTCAATGTTGGCTCGATAATATTTGAGAAAGGGTTGCGAAGCTTACTTTGCTTATGTGATTGATAGTAAAGTAACCGAAAAGAAGATTGAATCTGTACCGATTGTTTGTGAGTATCCAGATGTATTCCCGGAGGAATTTCCAGGATTGCCACTTGTTCGAGAAGTAGAGTTTGGTATTGAGCTAGTACCAGGGACGACTCCGATCTCGATAGCCCCGTATAGAATGGCACCAACAGAATTAAAAGAGTTGAAAGCTCAGTTGCAAGAATTGACACATAGAGGTTTTTCCCGATCGAGTTTCTCTCCCTGGGGTGCGCCAATTTTATTTGTGAAAAAGAAGGACGAAACTTTGAGAATGTGCATCGACTACCGACAACTAAATAAAGTGACCATAAAGAATAAATATCCATTGCCTCATATTGATGATTTATTTGATCAACTAAAGGGAGCTTCAGTATTTTCGAAGATTGATCTGAGATCAGGTTATTACCAGCTGCGAGTTAGAGACTCAGATGTACCTAAGACCGCATTTCGGACGAGATACGGTCATTACGAGTTTTTGGTGATGCCGTTCGGACTCACTAATGCCCCTGCTATTTTCATGGATCAAATGAATCGGTTATTCCGATCGTATCTAGATCGGTTTGTGGTTGTATTCATAGATGATATTCTGATCTATTCGCGTGACGAAACTGAGCATGCCGAACACTTGAGACTTGTGTTAAAGATTTTGCGTGATAAGCAGTTGTACGCGAAATTCAGCAAATGTGAGTTTTGGTTGAATGAAGTCAGTTTTATGGGGCATGTTGTTTCAGCATCAGGTATTCGGGTTGACCCGAGTAAAATATCGGCTAATTTTTCGAGACATTTGAAGCCACACAAAAAGAACTATCCGACACACGATCTCGAGTTGGCTACCATAGTTTTTGCTTTAAAAATATGGCGTCACTATCTATTCGGTGAAAGATTCCATGTCTATTCCGATCACAAGAGTCTAAAGTACTTAATGACTCAGAAGGATCTGAATTTGAGACAGCGACGGTGGTTAGAATTATTAAAAGACTACGAGCTCGTGATTGATTATCACCCGGGAAAAGCCAATGTGGTTGCTGATGCAGTAAGCTGAAAATCACTATTTGCTCTACGTGCAATGAATGCAGATATAGCTATGACTAATGATGGTGCGATTATTGTAGAATTCAAAGCAAGACCATTGTTCGTTCAACAGATTTTGGAAGCTCAAAAGGTTGATAATGATTTACTGGCAAAAAGAAATCATTGTGGTTCGAGTACTGATTTAGAATTTCAGATTGATGCTGAGGGATGCCTACGATTCAGAAACCGAATATGTGTGCCTAAAAATCCTGAGTTGATTCAAATGATTTGTAATGAAGCTTATAATAGTAGACTGTCAATTCACCCGGGTAGTACGAAGATGTATAACGACTTGAGGCAGTATTACTGGTGGCTTGGCATGAAACGAGATATTTCAAACTATGTGTCGAAGTGTTTTCTATGTCAACAAGTGAAAGCCGAACATCAGGTGCCATTGGGATTACTTCAACTGATTATGATACCTAAATGGAAATGGGAACGAGTCACGATGGATTTTGTATCTGGGTTGCCTTTGACACCGAGCAAGAAAGATTCAATCTAAGTTATTGTTAATAGATTGACGAAATCGGCCCATTTTATTCTGGTACGTACGGATTTCTCGCTTGACAAGTGAGCTGAATTTTACATTTCTCAGATTGTACGATTACACGGAGTACCTACTTCTATTGTTTCGGATAGAGATCCGAGGTTTACATCGCGGTTTTGGAAGAAACTGCAAGATGCTTTAGGTACAAAATTGCATTTCAGTGCCGCGTTTCACCCTCAGACGGATGGTCAATCCGAACATATTATTCAAATACTCGAGGATATGTTGAGATGTTGTGTTCTTGAGGTCGAGGGTACGTGGGAACGATACTTGCCTTTAATTGAATTTGCGTATAATAACAGCTTTCAATCGAGTATCAAAATGGAACCTTATGAAGCTTTGTACGGTCGTAAATGTCGTACACCTTTATATTGGACCGAGCTAAATGAAAGCAAGATACACGGGGTTGATTTAATCAAAAAGATTGAATATAAAGTAAAAGTGATCCGAGAAAGTTTGAAAGCCACGTCAGATCGTCAGAAATCAAATGCGGATTTGAAATGCAAAGATATAGAGTTTTAGGTGGGAGACCAAGTATTTTTGAAAGTCTCACCGTGGAAGAAGATACTTAGATTTGGTCGTAAAGGAAAGCTGAGTCCGAGGTTTATAGGGCCGTACGAGGTTATTGAGCGTATCGGGCCAATTGCGTACAGACTAATGTTGCCATCTGAGTTGGACAAGATTCACAATGTTTTTCATGTATCGATGCTTCGACGATAC
This sequence comes from Gossypium sturtianum, assembly GCA_025698515.1. NCBI lineage: Eukaryota > Viridiplantae > Streptophyta > Magnoliopsida > Malvales > Malvaceae > Gossypium > Gossypium sturtianum. The sequence goes on from CM046948.1 coordinate 96,705,856, forward strand.
AGATCCGATCCTTCTCATGTGATTAGCCCATCTTCGACGATACAGATCCGATCCTTCTCATGTGATTAGCCCATCAGAGATTGAGATTCAACCTTACTTGACTTATGAGAAAGAACCGATTCGTATTTTGGCTCGTGAAGTGAAAGAGTTACGAAATAAGAAAATCTCGTTGGTGAAAGTTATGTGGCATAAGCATGGGGTTGAGGAAGCAACCTGGGAACTTGAAGATTCAATGAAAGAATGCTACCCACATTTATTCATCGATAAAATTTTCGAGGACGAAAATCCCTTAAGGGGGGAGAGTTGTAACAGCCCGATTTTGACCCTAGTCAGAATAGTGGTTTCGGGACCACAAATCCGAGTCAATAGAATAATTTTACATTATATTTGGTGTCTATAATTTATGAGTGAGCATGTGCAAAAATTTCGTATTAAAATTTGATCGTCTCAGTGTTTAATTGTGAAAAAAGGTTTAATCGCATAAAAAGAAAATATGGTGGTTGATTGTGTAAGTACTAAATTGAAGGTGGTTTCTTAAAGTGAGGTATTAATAGTGCAATTTAGCCAAAAATTAAGCTTAGTGCTGGCCATCATTTGCATGTAATAGTGATTGACAATTTTTCATTTTGTTTTAATATTAATACATTATTTTAATTTGATAAAATAATATAATAAGTAAAATATGAAAAGTGTTCATCTTTCTTCTTCATGTGATCGAAAAGTAGCTAAAGAAAAAGAAAAGAAGACCTAGTTCTATTCGGCTTTACTTGAGCTTAATTAAGGTAAGTATTTAGTTTGATTTTTGATAATTCTTGCATTTTTGAGATAGTTGTTTTCAGCTTTAATTAGCCCATGTTTAAATTGGTGATTTGGTTGTGTTTTTTTTTTCGTGAGATGCCATTGAAGGAAACTTGATGTTCTTGTTGTTTAATGATGAAATATAAATTGTATGTGATAGATTAACAAATGTTGTCCTTGAATTTTTGATGAAGTTAGGTGATTTGGAGTAAATTGTAAAAATAAAATTTTTAGAGGTTAAAATGTGAAATAAATGAGTTGTTAGGCTTGTAATGAGAGGATGAAAATTCGGCTCTAAAGAATGGTGGTTAAATTTTGAGTATTTTGTGATTTGTGCAATAGGGACTAAATTGTAAAAATTTTAAATGTTAGGGGTAAAATTGTAATTTTCTCAATTATATGTTTTTGGATTAAATTGAATGAGAAAAATTTTGAAAGAGCTTAATTTGAAATTATTTAGATCAAGAACAAAAAGAAACGGGATTGGATCGGGGAAAAGCAAAGTTGAACGAATAGTCGGGAAATCTAATCCGTCAATTTTCGAAGTAAGTTTTTAAGCAATTGGGTTGAATTGATTTCTAGTCTATATTATGTGCATATGTTAAATGGTAGTGAATATTTTAAGTTATAAAGTGCCGAATGTGTTATTGAAATTAGTATGAAATGGCCGAATGTAAGATTTGGTACGTGTATAAATAAACTTTGATTAATTGAGTTTGTAACACCCCAAACCCGGCCCAAACAATATGACCGAATTTGGTTTGCTACAGAGAAAAGATTTTGAAAACCATTTTAAAACCGATTTTGAAATTAGTCGAAATGCCTTTCAATTTAAATTTCTTTGTTAAAAACCATACTTAATAAATATTTGTTGAGTCGAGTTGTTTACAAATTTCAAATGTTCCCGATGGTACCTTAAAACATTTTGCGTTTAATTTGAGAAAACATGTGCATCCGTTTTAACATCATCGAATAGTTTAAACAAAACATTCAAAACATGCAGCAATAATAAAATAATCCTAGGAGGCCTTATTACAATTAAACAACATAAATCCAAAAGAAAGATAATTAAACCCAAAAATTCATTTATTAAAAACTCCACTGCATGGGCACCTCGAGTCCATCCGGCTCCATTTCCGCGATCTACTCATCTGCAAAATGTTAAGGGAAAGGGGTGAGTCACCAAGACTCAGTGTGTAATCCCCCACCCGGTAAAGTAACTCATACACAAGTCATTAATAAACATGCACATGCAACCCAACTAGCCATCCATACTCCTTTTCTACCGTGTGGTCAAAACCCACGGTGGTCAAAACCACTGATGACTTAGAGTCACAAATCAGATGATGGGGCCAACCCATCGTGTGGTCAAAACCACTGATGACCATAGGTCACAATAATCAAGTGTGGTCAAAACCACTGGTGGTACCAAACCACTGGGACTTAGTCGCAAATTAATCAATCGTTGTGGTCAAAACCACTGATGACCATAGGTCACAAATAATCTGATGGGGCCAACCCATCTTGTGGTCAAAACCATCGACGCATATCCATAATTCATTCCCTCCTCTCATCAATCCCACCATCACATGCTTATATATCAATTATCATGTTTCATGTCATAGCATTTAACATCATGTAATGGCATACAAATCATATATCAAAAATTACAAATTAGGGGACTTACCTGAATTCCATGCTTAGCCATAAGCAAATCACAACCAAAAGATCTAAGGCAAATAATAATAGCACGTAAATTAATAAAGTGTGTATAGAGATCTTACACACCTATTTTCTAGCAATTCTCGAATATACTAGCGAAATCCCGAGACGTTGTTTCCTCCAATTCACCGAATTCCCGTATTTGTCACTTGTCCTATCGAGATTCCTACCAAAACACTTGATAATAATTAGCTTGCACATCTATTCATAACCAAAGCCTATAGCCAGAATGTTACTTACCACCTTTCCTTAGGAGAATAAATCCCAAAAGCTTCCCTTAATGGCTATGGCTTCCCTCTTACTAATGCTTGAAAAAGAATCCCAAAAGGATCTTGTGCTCCTTGATATTCGACCAAAGTAACTCTAATGGAGAAGGAAAGATTTTGGCTATATAGTAATGAAAGGAGAAAATATGTGAATAAAAGTGAGGGAATATAAGTAGAAAAGAGAATAACAATGAGTGAATGGGGATTCGGTTTAATCAACAATGGAAGAAAGAAAAGAAAAGAGGATTTGAGGAAGAAAGAGGTTCGGCCAAATGAAAGAAAAGGGATTTGTGTTTGAGCACAAATCAAAGGAAAAAGAGAGAGATGGGAGAAATGAGATTCGACCAACACCTTGTTTGCCCAAAAGAAAATGCACATAAATAAAAAGGTAGTTTTGATGTCAAAAGGAAAAATGTGAGAAAGAGAAATGGTATTTGATTCAACAAAATGAGGCTAAAATCCCAAAACAATTTTGCACAAAAATGCCTAAGTGCATTCGGCCAAAGAGGAATTTGCTTGGAGAGGAAAAAGAAAATATGCCAAATGGTGCCCAAATGCCAAAGTTGGCCAAATATCCTCCCTTAAACCACCAAACACATTCGGCCATCCACCTAGACACCCTTTGCAGTCCACATTCAACCACTAAAGCCTAGGAAAACTTTCCAAGACATCATCCACTATTCCATGCCTTTGTCCCCTCATCATGCCATAAGTTCAAGATTCTTATCCCCTAAATTAAGCTTTCCTTAAACAAAAATTCAACTTACCAAAAGTTATTAGTCCACCTATCATAAATAAGTTTGACCGGCCATCAATGCTAATACACAAAAATAAACCTTCAAAATGCTAAACATACCACTCGAACCTCTAACCTCAAGCTACCTTTCAAGCTCCTTAACCAACTTGCCACTTACTCCTCTTATGCTTTAAATGAACACTTAATTAACTTAAGTGTCAAGCTCACTTAATCCTACTTCATTAAATAAACCATACTAAAATTATTCTAACTTCCTAAATAAAAACAAGCCTTCACAAGACTATGCTATCACACAAAATTCATACCCAAGCCAACACAAAAATAAATAATATTCTAATTTTCCTAAAGCCCAATTCCCAATCGGCCCAATCCTACTAGGCCCAATTTTGGGATGTTACAATTCTACCCTCCTTAAAGAAATTTCGTCCTCGAAATTTCCAACTAACTAACCGTCGTACATCCTATCTCGCCACACTAAGCTCTTGATGCGCACTCTGATCTTAATAAAACCACAATGTACTTTTAACAAAATCTTGAATCCTTTTTCCCATAACCAGACATCTAATCCACCATCGCAAACCATTATCTACCACTTATACCAAAAATTTTCCTACGCTCAATCATCACTTCCAATCAAAACATACCTGACTTAAGGGTGAGAAAACAATCCCGAGCCTTATGCTCACTAGACCCGCATCTCAAGCATGCTCCAACCCTCTTCCAATATTCTCCCGGATGACACCTTCCACAGTAATCACAAGCCAATAAGTTCGATCATACCGATTTACAGAATGAAATTGTGACCCTAGAGAACCGTGATTTCTATACTTCTTACAGTCTACAGACCAAACTCAAAATGCTTCACCGATTCCTATAACTATCTGAGTCAGCTCATCAAACCGAACTTGATCATAATACTCCGTCACAGCACTAGCGATGCTAACGCCTCCATTTCGAAAAATATGCCTCGGTACCGACGATCTAACCCTAGCACAATCGGCCTTTACCATGTTCATGATGACCACGATCTCGAGAGCTCATTCTAACTATCGCGCTTTAATCAGATTAGGAAATTTTTATGAATTAGTACATGTTTCACTTGGTTATCCGCAAAGAAATTTTATGAAAAGAATTTAATAGAGATTCTTTCGATCAATCAAAGTTTTAAGTCTTCTATCCTAGTTTACACAGAAAAGTACATCCATTCCCTAATACCTTTCATACTTATTCACTCTTCGGGCATTTTTTGTCCGTTTCTAACCCAAGGGTATTTTCGTCATTTTCCTATAGGGTATTTTTGTAATAAATCAAGAAAATTTTAAAAATTTAATGAATCAAAACATTTTGTAACTTCTAAAATCGAGGAGTATTCCTTGTAAATTTCATAATTTAAAGGTACAAAGAAAATTTTAAAAACCAGGGGTATTTTGGTAATTTTGTCAATCGGGGGTAATTTTGTAAATTTTCCAAAGTCAGGGTATTATTTGAAATACAAAATTTCACGTACATAAACAAAATAAAAAAAAATTTAATCAAATCGGGGTAATATGGTAATTTTAGAAACCAAGGGTATTTTTGTAATTTTGCCACTAAGGGCATTTTGGTAATTTTGATAAACCGGGAATATTTGATAATTTCCGAAGATAAATTTGTCCTACTATCTAAAAGAGATAATTTAGTGATTTTAAAACCGAAGTTTTCCTTAAAACATGGCTAGTCCCTTTCGGGTTTTATTTAGGGTTTTGCCTATGACCGAGTCCTCTTGGTTAGGGTGAACCGAAGCTACGCACCAGGTAGGAATCTCGCGAAGAGGAGGTGAGTCACGAGGACTGCTTAAGTACCAAGCTCTTCCGGATCCAATCCTAGACATGCGCACCAAGGTTACCACACCCTAACTCGGCGACTTGGTCGTAGGTTGGTTTAATTAGGCTTTTAAAGTCTTATGTCTTTGTTTGGGGTATCTAGTCCTAATGTTCAACACCTATCACACTAACTACGTTCCATACCTACCCTTCTACTAATAATAATTCACAAATGGGAAGTACTTACCTGAGCGGATCGGTGCCGGAGACTCGGTGCCATGCTGTTCAAACCCAAAATATTCCAAAAAAAAACCTACCAAAACATTTTTGGCCTTGGGGCTACAGTAGAAGCTTTGAACTGGCTCGATACCAATTTTGTAACACCCCAAACCCGGCCCAAACAATATGACCGAATTTGGTTTGCTACTGAGAGAAAAGATTTTGAAAACCATTTTAAAACCGATTTTGAAATTAGTCGAAATGCCTTTCAATTTAAATTTCTTTGTTAAAACCATACTTAATAAATATTTGTTGAGTCGAGTTGTTTACAAATTTCAAATGTACCCGATGGTACCTTAAAACATTTTGCGTTTAATTTGAGAAAACATGTGCATCCGTTTTAACATCATCGAATAGTTTAAACAAAACATTCAAAACATGCAAAGCAATAATAAAATAATCCTAGGAGGCCTTATTACAATTAAACAACATAAATCCAAAAGAAAGATAATTAAACCCAAAAATTCATTTATTAAAAACTCCATCGCATGGGCACCTCGAGTCCATCCGGCTCCATTTCCGCGATCTACTCATCCGCAAAATGTTAAGGGAAAGGGTGAGTCACCAAGACTCAGTGTGTAATCCCCACCCGGTAAAGTAACTCATACACAAGTCATTAATAAACATGCACATGCAACCCAACTAGCCATCCATACTCCTTTTCTACCCCGTGTGGTCAAAACCACCGGTGGTCAAAACCATTGATGACTTAGAGTCACAAATCGGATGATGGGGCCAACCCATCGTGGTGGTCAAAACCACCGATGACCATAGGTCACAATAATCAAGTGTGGTCAAAACCTTTGGTGGTACCAAACCACCGGGACTTAGTCGCAAATTAATCAATCGTTGTGGTCAAAACCACCGATGACCATAGGTCACAAATAATCTGATGGGGCCAACCCATCTTGTGGTCAAAACCACGATGATCCATAATTCATTCCCTCCTCTCATCAATCCCACCATCACATGCTTATATATCAATTATCATGTTTCATGTCATAACATTTAACATCATGTAATGGCATACAAATCATATATCAAAAATTACAAATTAGGGGACTTACCTGAATTCCATGCTTAGCCATAAGCAAATCACAACCAAAAGATCTAAGGCAAATAATAATAGCACGTAAATTAATAAAGTGTGTATAGAGATCTTACACACCTATTTTCTAGCAATTCTCGAATATACTAGCGAAATCCCGAGACGTTGTTTTCTCCAATTCACCGAATTCCCGTATTTGTCACTTGTCCTATCGAGATTCCTACCAAAACACTTGATAATAATTAGCTTGCACATCTATTCATAACCAAAGCCTATAGCCGAATGTTACTTACCACCTTTCCTTAGGAGAATAAATCCCAAAAGCTTCCCTTAATGGCTATGGCTTCCCTCTTACTAATGCTTGAAAAAGAATCCCAAAAGGATCTTGTGCTCCCTTGATATTCGACCAAAGTAACTCTAATGGAGAAGGAAAGATTTGGCTATATAGTAATGAAAGGAGAAAATATGTGAATAAAAGTGAGGGAATATAAGTAGAAAAGAGAATAACAATGAGTGAATGGGGATTCGGTTTAATCAACAATGGAAGAAAGAAAAGAAAAGAGGATTTGAGGAAGAAAGAGGTTCGGCCAAATGAAAGAAAAGGGATTTGTGTTTGAGCACAAATCAAAGGAAGAAAAAGAGAGAGATGGGAGAAATGAGATTCGACCAACACCTTGTTTGCCCAAAAGAAAATGCACATAAATAAAAAGGTAGTTTTGATGTCAAAAGGAAAAATGTGAGAAAGAGAAATGGTATTTGATTCAACAAAATGAGGCTAAAATCCCAAAACAATTTTGCACAAAAATGCCTAAGTGCATTCGGCCAAAGAGGAATTTGCTTGAGAGAGAAAAAGAAAATATGCCAAATGGTGCCCAAATGCCAAAGTTGGCCAAATATCCTCCCTTAAACCACCAAACACATTCGGCCATCCACCTAGACACCCTTGCCAGTCCACATTCAACCACTAAAGCCTAGGAAAACTTTCCAAGACATCATCCACTATTCCATGCCTTTGTCCCTCATCATGCCATAAGTTCAAGATTCTTATCCCCTAAATTAAGCTTTCCTTAAACAAAAATTCAACTTACCAAAAGTTATTAGTCCACCTATCATAAATAAGTTTGACCGCCATCAATGCTAATACACAAAAATAAACCTTCAAAATGCTAAACATACCACTCGAACCTCTAACCTCAAGCTACCTTTCAAGCTCCTTAACCAACTTGCCACTTACTCCTCTTATGCTTTAAATGAACACTTAATTAACTTAAGTGTCAAGCTCACTTAATCCTACTTCATTAAATAAACCATACTAAAATTATTCTAACTTCCTAAATAAAAACAAGCCTTCACAAGACTATGCTATCACACAAAATTCATACCCAAGCCAACACAAAAATAAATAATATTCTAATTTTCCTAAAGCCCAATTCCCAATCGGCCCAATCCTACTAGGCCCAATTTTGGGATGTTACAGAGTTGTTTGATTTTATATGCATGAATTAAGAGATAGTTAAATGTGAAAATGAAATGAGAGAGATGATTGTTTTGAATAGGTGAATATATATTTATATGTGTATTGGGTGTGCCGAATGTAATGGTATGTTATAGGGGAATTGAGTTGTTGTTGAACATTTAAATATATATATGAAAGTATGAAAGAAATGGAATTATAAATGTTCTTATAAACAAAGGAAGAATCGGATAAGGGGCACTATGTGTGCAAGCTTAAATACCGAGCACTGTGTGTGCGAAATCGGTCGAATGGCACTATGTGTGCGGAAAAATAAGTAATGGCACTAAGTGTGCGATACATTACTAATAAATGGCACTATGTGTGCTCTTTCTCAAGTAACAGCACTAAGTGTACGATACGTTACATGAATTGCACTGTGTGTGCGGATTTACGGATCTTACAAAGACATAAACCAATGAAGGGAGATATCCGAGAAGTGATGCATGATAATTGAGTAACTTAGTACTAAAGAGGTTAGTTGTTCTTGTATATGAAATTATAGTATTGAGATGTGATCATTAATCTTTGAGCTTGTTCGAAATGGATAAATGGTATGTTAGTATTTGGTTTTGAGATCTACTGATTATGGTAATTGTTGAATGGTAACATGCTATATGTATTTGCGTTTACGAGTTCATTGATGATCAAGTTGGATTGATTAAAATTTGTATAAAGATGAGTTGTATATTTTACCATTGCTTATAACTTACTAAGCTATGTCAGCTTACTGTATGTGTTTATTTGACTATTTTATAGATTTTGAAGTATAAGCTAAAGCTCGGGGATCATCGTCAAAGTTAATCACACTATCATCTGCTTGGTTCCTTTTTATATGTTAAACTTTTGAAATTATGGCATGTATAGGCTATATTACTCCTTGAGTCATTTCAAAATATGATGTATATAAATGCCATGCGAAAATGGCTTACTTCTATATTCGGAGTTCGTTTTGGCTATAAATGTTTGATTGGGACGATAGTGTTTGTGTATGTTTGGACTTATTGTAAGTTTGTTTTGGAAGTATATTCCTTGTTTTCTTAAAATATGTCTTATATGAATGCAAGAACATGATTTTGAGTAAAGCATAGAGTATATCTAGGTGGCTAGATGAGCTTATGAATGATTATATGTATGTACTGCATGTTAAGTTTTGAAATGGCTATGTCTTGCTCTGTATGAATGACTATTAGATGCGAAAGGAATGATTTAGTTGTGGCATATATTTTTGAATTTGTAAGTATGGTTACAAAATAGGATACAAATGATATTATGAGCTATGTTCACAATTTGTGCTTATTCGAATATAACATGTATGAATTTTTGAATGGAGATTGATATTATAAGATATTGGTCATGTATTTGAAATGTATGGTCTTGAGTTATTTAGTTGAGTCGTTATTAAGAAATTAAGTGCAAATGTAGTTGATAATTTCGGCGACTAATTTTGTAATTGATCTATGTTTGAATTGGTTTAGTTTGATAAAAATTTTGGCATGAGTATATTAAGTCTAAAATGTTTCAACCATTATTGGTAAAGTGAAATAGAGTTATATGCATATTCGGCCTTTACTATTAAATTGACCAAATGAATAGTATTTTTACTATTGAATGAAATTTTACTCATATATGATATTAATGATATTATTTGTGATATGTTGTTAACGTTTTAGTTTTTAAAAAGAAAGTATATGTTTAATCGTGATAGTATAGATTGATTATGCGCCAATTAAGGTAATAATATTTTTAAGAGTATATTGATTGTGGTTGGACAAGTAATGCCTCATAACCCAAATCCAGCGACGGATATAGGTTAGGGATGTTACATTTAATTGGTATCAGAGCTACGGTTTAGTCGGTTCTCGGACTAACGTAGCGCGTGTGAGTCTAGCTATACATGCCATATTTTATAATGTGATAGTGTGATGACTTCTGACAGTGACATGTGTTTTCTTCTTTCGTATAGTAAATGGATCCACGATCACGAGCGAGCTATAGCCGACGATGTCGAGAGTGTTTGCTCCCGCGTAAAGGGGACATGACCGGATGAATCTCGACCGGTGCGAGTAATCCTGATGAGGGGGCTAAACAAGCCTTCTTTAGTATAATGAATGATTGGTTCAATCAATACATTCAGACCAACCCAGCTGTTCAACAACCTCCGAATCCGGATACTCCACCCGTAGCACCGTTGGTACCCCTGACCATTAATCCTGAAAGAGTAAATAAGCCTCCGGTTGACAGAATCAGAAAACACGAGGCTCAAGAGTTTAGAGATGAAGATGATGATGATGCTGAACGAGCTGAATTTTGGTTCGATAACACAATTCGTGTTTTCGATGAATTATCCTGCACATCTGATGAGTGCCTGAAATGTGCTATATCCTTATTGCGGGATTCTGCCTACTATTGGTGGAATACTCTCGTATCGGTTGTTCCTAAGGAATGAGTTACTCGGGACTTCTTTCAGACGGAGTTTCGTAAGAAATACATGATCGCTGTAAATCAGAGTTCTAAAATTTATAAAAGAATGATCGAACCTGGAAACTAACTCTGACAACGATTGAGGCAAGTGCACCTATCAAACAGTAGTATAGCTTAGGCAAGACCGGATTATCGAACCCAAAGGAACTAAAAGTACTAATACTCACCGTCTTTTTATTATTTAGCCTTAATATAAAGTGATGGTTGTTTAAACTAAAACTAATCTACTTACTAAGCTAATACACAAAGACAAAAAGAATAAATTCAGGAAATAACTTTTGGGAAAACTCAGTTGACTCAAGCGATACCCTTAGGAAAAATCCACCTGGACTTCACTTGTTATTTAACCTTAAACCATATGATTTATTTACTTAGTTTGATCCGTGAGACTCCCTAACGTATATTAAACCCTCTCTGGAGGCAAATAACGTCTAACTCTAGGTTAATTACCCCCTAGAATAGCAGTAAATCGATCTGTGGATTCCCATATTAGGTTTCACCCTAATCCGGCAAAATCTCGTCACCCTATCTCTAGGCGTGTGATCAACTCCGCTTAAATATGTTGGATCTACTCTTAGGCAGGGTCTATTCCTCCTCCACCTAAGCACATTAGATTTGGATTAAGTTCACACAATTAAGAACAAACTAAGTTATTATCATATAATTCAAAAATCAAATAACAAGATTCATCATAGGTTTCATCCCCTTCGGGTATCCGAAGGTTTAGTTCATGACAATAAAGGAAAACATCTCAAGAGAAAAGATAAAACAAAACATAAGAAATCCATAAAACCCCCTGAAGGAATTGAAGAGGAGATCCTCCGTCTTGAGTAGAATTCGGCTTCTTGAGATGGATCAAGCGGCTATCTTCGAGTGATTCCCACAAATCGACGGCTTGGCTTCTTGGCCTAGCTCGCCGCCCCCTTTCAGCTGGTACCTAGGGTGTATTTATAGGCTTTTGAAACATGTTTCTTTCTCCCTAAGTATCCTTTCCCGAATGGAATTACTCTTCTCCACGGTAGAGGCACGGCCATGGCACACGCCCGTGTAAATCGTGGCCAGGCCGTGTTCGACACTGTTGAATGAGGCACGACCGTGTAAGTCGTGGTAAGGCCGTGTTCTAGTAGGAATGGTGGTACGGTCGTGTGGCTTGAAGTCCAGGCCGTGCTGATTTCGTGGCACGGCCCAATTTTGGTCCGTTTTAAGCCTGTTTCTCGTTCTTTCCGTCATCGGGTGCTTTCCTGAGTATAAGACATGAAAAGAAAGGATTAAGAGCACCTTTTTACATAAATTGGGGCTTAAATCATCCAAAAGCATACTAAATGTGGGCTTAGAATATGTTACTTTTACGGTTTCTCAAATACCCCCACACTTAAGCTTTTGCTTGTCCTCAAGGAAAATTCTCAACTTACAATTAAAACGAACTTTTCTCAATTCATAATAGTCATTGATAGTGTCCCATCATAATTCATAGATAATTTATACATGGATAATTCAATTCAAAGTGTCCTAAAAATTCAAACAGTATAAGTCATAGATTTTGCAGCTCGAAAACATAGGCGTCTCCCTTCATCTAAATAATTACCTCTAATTCGAAATCGACAATGATTGACATCCTCATAAAAGATTCGCTCAAATCACTCAAAGTGTTTAAGGTTCAAAATTTAGGCACTCAAAAGTCAAACATGAAGAGTTAATCCCATATGCTTGCATGAAAATCACATCTCCACCACTGAAATATGAGATGAAACACAAATCAAAAGGTCTTTGTTAGGGTTGTAATGAGGCTAGGGTTAAGGTGTGGAGTAAGGCTGAATTAGAGGGTTAGAATCGAGATTGAATTGACAAATTACCTAACTACGAACTAATGAACTACTAATAATAATTACATCAATTGAAAACTAATAATACTAATAATACAAGCTTCTTCTTTGATATCTGGGATTCAAGCGTATAAGCTCATTGAATCACCTAACTAATAATGAATAATGGATGTACTTCATTTTTTTTTAAGAACAAACTATAAATACATAACTGAAATAACAAAACATAGTTAGGCTATTCAATCAAATCAAATCTCAATATAAGGGTAGTCAAAAGGAATGGTGATAACAAAAACAAAGGGGTTCTGGGTTAATATTAGTGGGTGAGTCAATAAATAGGGTTGTTAGGATTAAAAGGGGTTTACTAGGGGTTAATTGTGAAGGTAGGCTTTTTACGGAGTAAGTGGGTTAGATCCTAGGTGCCTTTATCATCTATGTGTATCAAATCAAAAAAATATGGTCTTGACATGTATAATTGATGCAAGTTCTAGAATAACAAATCAGTGTTGACATACTCATAATCAATAAAGTGAGCAAGAAAAAGACTATATGCTCTATAAGGCTCAAAATCTTACAAAAATTATGGGTATTTTGATGTCAACCTCGTAAATTTCAAAGTTCAAGATAATATTTAAGCTCAGTTTGACAACCTAGCAAATTTTTAATTTCTGAATAATAGACTTATCATGCTTGATTCTCTAGTATTCTTAGAATTTAATTATCAATGCACAATTATCAATGACTTAATCTAAAACATATCAATGAAAATCATAAATCATCAGAAATTTCATCCTAATTAGTAATATGAGTAATTTACTTTCAAACAATACTAAATTCAGGGATTTTACAAAAAGTTTGGAATATCTAAGATTCATCCCCCCACACTTAAGATGTACATTGCCCTCAATGTACAAAGATATATAATGACAATTAATATGTAAAATCAAAAGAGAGGGGAGAGAGTGACACTCCCTGATTTGGATGATTTCCTAGAGTTGGCAGTGGTCGTGGTGAAAGATAAGTTGGAGGGCTCATTTATTTTTTTTTGATGTGGTGGATGCTCACGAGTTCTGTGCTAGATGAAGAAATTGGGGAACTCGTGGAGGATTAGCCAGGATTTATTAAGACAAATTTAAAATAAACTAAATATATAATTAAAGAAAAGAAAAGTAAAGAAAGAGGGAACAAAAGTGTAAATGAAATAAAGCTAAAAGATAAATGGGCTTAAGAATCCTTATTGGTGTATGGTTTGCGAGATGGATGTGACTTCTATGGTCACGGAGGTGCTGGCGGTGGCGGAAGTGGCGTGATTCCCAAGCAGCCTTTAGAACCTAAAATTAAGAAAGTAAGATAAAATAAGCTAAATTAAGTAGAAGAGAAGTAAAGATAAGGAAAATAAAGGAGAAGATAAGAACAGATAATTGGTCTCAAAGACCCTTGGCTTGTTGTTTGGATGAAGCTGCCGGCATGAACTCATATGAATCGGTCTCCTTTGAGGAGATTGGCCTCTTACGCTTCTTTGCCATGGATATGATTTTGATGTAGCTCAAGAGTCTAAGGATTTATTAGGAAAAGGAAAAAGGAAAGAGAAAGGTAAGGAAGAAAGAAAAAAAGAAGAAAGAAGTGGGTTAAGCAGAGAAAGGATAGGGGTATGGTGTTTAAATAAAATTTCAGGTCTGGCGGTTTTCCACGCCCGTGGGTTGAGGGTGTGTCGATTCACACGGCCGCCTCGCACGGCCATGCTCTAGGGCGTGTTGGTTCCCCACGCTCGTGTCTAGCCTGTGTTCGACAAGTTAGTATATTGGCACAGTTATCCGACATGGGCGTGTTCAGCTCGTGGTTGGCAAGTCAGTAGCCTCACACGGCCGTAAAGCACGGTCGTGCTACGTTGCCGGTGCCCGTGGGGTAGTAGTTGGGTCCGTGATTTCAAGAAATTAGTTCATTTTGACTTGTACCGTCCTGCCATGTTAGTACCAAGATTCTTGAGGTACACACGGCCACGGCCACGGCCGTGTGCAAGGCCGTGTGTCCTGGAATTCTGCACCCCTTGTTAGTTTATAACTACGTGTTCAGAAAGAAGAGAAGAAAAGAAAAGTAAATTTAAAGAAAAATATGAGAATAAATTATGTTAGTGCTCGGGTTGCCTCCCGAGAAGTGCTCGTTTATAGTCTTAAGCTAGACTCTCCTCCTGTTTTCTTTGTCAGGGTGGTTTGAGGAGTTGGAAGTCCTTCCTCATGCTGTCATTTGCGTCTTCGTGAAAAAATTTAAGTCGAGATGTGTTTATAGTAAAAGTACCAGAAATAGGATTACTTACCTCGACTGCTCCGTGTGGAAAAACACTGGTTACCCTAAAAGATATTTCTTTGTTTGTGCTAGGTAGGAGGAGATATTCGAGGATTTACTGATCTAGCGAGTATTTGGTCCCCTATTTTGAAGTGATTTGTTGTTCCTATTAGCTCTTTTGGGGGTTCCTTCGGTTTTATCTCGTGTTGTTCTAGTTATTCGTCGTGTATCCCTAATTTCTCCTTGAAGTGTGTCTTCCACTCGTCTAGATCATCGAACTGAATCCCTCGATCTTCATGAGTTATTTCTTTGTCTGCATGGGGTTTAGGATCGGATTCAGTTGTATTGTTTGGTGATGCTTCCTGAAAATAAGAGTTAACCGAATGGTTATCGGTAGAATTTACGTTCTCACCTTGATTGCTCGATGTTCTAGCCGAATTGAGAGCCTTGAGGGTGACCGTCTCATTACCTACACAAAGTATGAGTTCTCCTGCATCAACATCAATTTTAGTCCTGGCAGTCGCTAAAAAGGGTCTTCCTAAAATTAAGGGGATCAAATTATCCTCATCCAAGTCTAAGACAACAAAATCTACTGGGAAAACGAATTTGTCAATTTTTACAATAACATCTTCGATAATACCCCTAGGAATTCTAACAGTTTTATCAGCTAATTGAATGCTCATCCTAGTTTGTTTGGGTTTCCCTAGACCTAATTGTTTAAACAATTTGTAAGGCATGACATTAATGCTTGCCCCTAAATCAGCTAACGCATTATCAACATTTAGTCTACCAATTAAACATGGAATTGTAAAACTCCCTGGATCTTTTAACTTTTGTGGTAGACTATTTTGAAGAATTGCTGAGCACTTTGTGTTAAGTTCCACATGTGATGACTCGTCTAACTTTCGTTTGTTTGTCAGAAGCTCTTTTAAAAATTTCCTAGAATCTGGCATCTGCGAAAGAGCTTCAAGTAATGGTAAGTTAATATGTAATTTCTTTAAAAGTTTAAGAAACTTACCGAACTGTTCTTCTGTGTCGTCTCTTCTTAATGCCTTGGGGTAAGGTACGCGAGGTTGGTACTCCTTAATTACCGATTTTGGCTTGTCTTTTGTTACCTCTACTTTACCTTTTTCTACCTTGTTTTCTTGTGTTGGACTAGGTTCGTCTACTTCTTCACTTTCTTGAGCTGTTATGGCTTGGATTTGCTCCTTTGGATTAATTTCAGTATTACTCGGTAGACGCCCTTGCGGTCGTTCAGATAGTAGCTTTGCAATTTCTCCGACTGACTGGGTAGTTTCCCCGATTGCCTTTGTAAGTCCTCCAACTTGGTTCTCGATCTTTTTGATCGATGTTTGTTGGGTGTCGAACGTTACCTCAATTTTTTTGAGACGGGCTTCTGTGGATGCTATGAATTTGTTCAACGTCTCTTCAAGACTCGACTTCTTTTCCTATGGATAGGGCTGATTTTAGAAATTTTGAGGAGGTTGTTGTCTTTGATTTCCTTGATTTCCTTGTCCTCCCCACGAAATATTTGGGTGTTTCCTCCAACCTGGATTATAATTATTACTATATGGGTTATTATTGGATCTGAAATTATTACCTATATAGTTCATCTGTTCGCTCTCTGTGCCCTGTTGGTAGGGTGGGTACTCAGGATTCGCCACGGTTCCACCTATGTCGCACTGCATTACTGGATTTACCTGCGAAGAACACAAACTATCAATCTTTTTATTCATAAACTCTACCTGATTTGATAGCATGGTTACTGCGTCGAGGTTGTAAACTTCGGTTGTTTTTGTTGGCCTTGTTCTTGTAACTTGCCACTGGTAGTTGTTCAGCGACATCTCTTCAATAAACTCTTAGGCTGCCTCAGGAGTTTTATTATTCAGGGTTCCACCGGTGGCTGAATCAATTAATTCCTCATTGAAGGATTCACACCGTTGTAAAAAGTTTGGACTTGGAGCCACAATGGTAATCCATGGTGTGGGCATCTCCTCAAGAGATCTTTGTATCTCTCCCATGCGTCGTATAATGTCTCTAAATCCATCTGCACAAAAGAAGATATATCATTACGTAACTTGGCCGTTTTGGCCGGTGGAAAATATTTTAATAGAAATTTTTCAGTCATTTGTTCCCATGTAGTAATTGACCCTCGTGGTAACGAGTTTAACCACTGTTTAGCTTTATTTATTAGTGAAAAGGGAAATAACCGAAGACGTATGGCATCATCAGAAACGCCATTTACTTTGAAGGTATCGCAGAATTCTAAAAACTTAGCTATATGAGTGTTTGGATCTTCATCCTGCAAACCATCAAATTGAACAAACTGTTGAATCATTTGAATAGTGTTAGGCTTTAATTCAAAATTATTAGCAGCTATAGTAGGCCTAACAATACTCGATTCTGCCCCTGTTAAATGAGGTTTAGCATAATCATAATAGTACGAGGAGAATTTCGATCCGCCACATCGTTTTGTGGCGGCGGATTATTTTCGTCCATCCCTTGGTAGGATTGGATCTGTCTTCTCGCTCTCCTTGGTAATTTAGGGCTCGCCTAATTTCTCTGCGATTTCTTGACGGTAGCTTCAATATCACCATCGTATTCTAAAGGTCCTCTCGGGTTCCTTCTAGTCATAAACTAGAGGTACTGCTAGGAAAAGAAAGAAAGAAAATTTAGCAAATTTAAAATTAAAACTAAAAATAAAAAATAAATTGCGAAAAAAAATAAAAATAATGGCTAAAGTAATAAAAATAGAGTTTTCTTAATATTTTAGTTCCCCGGCAACGGCGCCAAAAACTTGATCTCTGTAAATCAGAGTTTTAAATTTTATAAAAGAATGATCGAACATGGAAACTAACTCTGACAACGATTGAGGCAAGTGCACCTATCGAGCGAGAGTACTGACTTAGGCAAGACCGGATTATCGAACCCAAAGGAACTAAAAGTACAAATACTCACCGTCTTTTTATTATTTAGCCTTAATATAAAGTGATGGTTGTTTAAACTAAAACTAATCTACTTACTAAGCTAAGACACAAAGACAAAAAGAATGAATTCGGGAAATAACTTTTGGGAAAACTCAGTTTACTCAAGCGATACCCTTAGGAAAAATCCACCTAGACGTCACTTGTTATTTAACCTTGAACCATATGATTTATTTACTTAGTTTGATCCGTGAGACTCTCTAACGTATATTAAACCCTCTCTCGAGGCGAATAACGTCTAACCCTAGGTTAATTAGTGGAACTCTCGTTCGCTTATAATAACCCCCTAGAATAGCAGTAAATCGATCTGTGGATTCCCATATTAGGTTTCACCCTAATCCGGCAAAATCTCGTCACCCTATCTCTAGGCGTGCTGTAACACCCTAAACCCGGCCTAGAAGTTAGGCCCGAATCTGGAATGTCACATTAAAGGCGCACTTCAAAACAATTTACTAGTTAACCATTTAAGGCCCAAAAGCCCAAAACAAAAGATTATTTCGAAAACCATATTAACACTTTAATAATTTCATGAAATTTCTTAAGTGGGTAATTGGAACAATAATAATAAACCCAAAATTCAAAGTCAAATAGGAGTTACATGGCCTTATTACAATCCAATGAAAAATAAACAAAGTATTTAAAATAGAATCATTTGAATAAATTAAAACATTTGAACAGCTTGTAGTGTGGCCATCTCCGAGTCCTCTCCCACGTCGAGCCGTCTATTCGGGAATACCTGAAACATTAAATTAAAGGGTGTGAGTTTCGAAACTCAGTGTGTATAACCCTTGGCAATCAAATCACATACAAATATTCATATTGGGCCTAAGCCCTAACAAAATCGGTGG
The DNA here is from genome assembly GCA_025698515.1 of Gossypium sturtianum. Taxonomy (NCBI): domain Eukaryota; kingdom Viridiplantae; phylum Streptophyta; class Magnoliopsida; order Malvales; family Malvaceae; genus Gossypium; species Gossypium sturtianum. Next base: position 96,724,463 of record CM046948.1, read on the forward strand.
TCTTGGGCCTTAGCCCACAATGACCTCATATCATATCATATCGTATCATATACAAACAAGATAATGCAAAACCCACCCCAAAAATCCATCCACTACACACACCATTTCCCTTCCAACCTTATGGCTCCTGTGGGGAATTCTAGCTCGACCCACCCCTCCGCTACACACCATGGGTAGCCCAGTTGCGGTACTACCGAACGTTGCAGCAAAGCTGGTAATCATATATTGGGCTTAAAGCCTTCTGTGGATCCATACCATACGGCCATGCGATCCTGGATCCATACCATACGGCCATGCGATCCTCAAATATTGACACAGAGTCGTCAATATATATATGTTAGGCACATAGACACGATAAATATGATTGGGACAAAGCCATAATAACAGCACAAAGCCTTCGGTATTGGCACAAAGCCCATAATTACGGCACAAAGCCTTCGGTATTGGCACAAAGCCCATAATTACGGCACGAAGCCCATGTTAATGGCACACAGCCCTCGGTAACATTATCGGTGCAGCATGGTTGCTCAGTGGCTAAAAAGCCTGCGGTGGCTATAAAGCCTTCGGTGGATCCACAGTCGTCAAGCAACCATGCGATCCTATTAGCACTTCCTCCGTATTAATAATCCCAACCCCATGCAATATGTCGTGTATGTCATGCTCAATCATTACACGTGTATGCAAAATGGCCATGCTCAGTAACAATTATTTAAACATGTAATAAAAGCATATCAGTCATACAACCACAGCCAAATTAGTCCACCCATTGCACAAGTCGATCATTTACCTACAAGGGCAAATCAGTCATTTTACCCTATAAGGGTATTTCGGTAATTCTACCCTACAGGGATAGTTCGGTAATTCTACTCATAACCAATCCATGTATGCAACGCATCTCAAACATAATCAATCATACAAATAACACATACAACGCTAGTACTACCACGAGGGTACAATGGTCATTTTGTCGTTTAGGGGTAAAACGATAATTTCACCCTTTGGGGGTATTTTGATAATTTACCCATCGAGGGTGTTTCGGTAATTTCGCAAACTGGGGTATTTTGGTAATTTCACAAACTGGGGGTATTTTTGTAATTTTGTAAACCGGGGGTATTTTGGTAATTTGTAAACTGAGGGTATTTTGGTAATTTCACAAATCGGGGGTAAATCAGTAATTTTACAAAGCGGGGGTATTTCAGTAATTTCACAAACCGGGGGTATTTCTGTAATTTTGCAAATCGGGGGTATTTCGGTAATTTGTAAACTAAGGGTATTTCGGTAATTTCACAAATCAGGGGTATTTCAGTAATTTTACAAAGCGGGGGTATTTCAGTAACTTTGCAAACCGGGGGTATTTTGGTAATTTTGTAAACCGAAGGTATTTCAGTAATTTTGTAAACAAAGGGTATTTTAGTAAGTTTATAAATATAAAGGTATTTTAGTAATTTTACAAATATAAGGGTATTTTAGTAAGTTTACAAATATAAAGGTATTTTAGTAATTTTACAAATATAAGGGTATTTGGTCCCTCTCGGGTTTTAGTTATAAACTTTGGCCCATAAACAAGTCCTCGCGGTTAAAGTGAACAAACACTATGCACTGTAGGATCTCGTAGAAAGAGGAGGTGGGTCACTCGGACCGCTTAAGTACCAAGCTCTCACTAGATCCAATCCTAGACATGCATATGTAGGTTACCAAACTCTAACTAATCAACTTGTCCACAGACATGTTTAATTAGCTTAAGTCTTATGAAATTACAAAGTTGTTCAAGCTAGGCCTAAAGTCCATTAACCCTAACATACTTGTCTACGCCCCCATAAGCCCATCTCATGTCCTTACGGCCCGTTAGGCCCAAATCTCATCATATGGCCTATTAGGCCCAAAACATATCCGGATCATGTATCAAGCATAGCTAACTTAATTCGTATAATCAACCAAACCATTTTATCAAACTTAGCCTCAGGGCCCACCGAGCCCGTTTAGCCACTTTCGGCTTTTCGGCTTTTTGGCAATGCCAATTTTGCGTGTGTAGTGTTTGTACACACCTGGTAACCTTGCGTGCTGCGACCTCCTTAGTCACGAACCTACAATTGACATTACTAGCGATTAACCAAAGCTTTAACACATACTTATCAAAAGCGAAACCTCAGTGCCCTTTACCGTGTGTGCCTCACGTTCTAGTAGCCCTGCCTTTGCTACTATTGGCGATTAACCTCTAGATCTGCACCCAAACACCTATATCGTCAAAACCAAGTGACCCATATTGATCATAAGTCACCCCCATGAGCCACAATAGATTCGGTCATTTACTAAACCCTAACTGAGTCGAGAATACTTACTGCCTTGATAACAATCCTTACCTACCGCACTTGCGATTGCTGAACCTCACCCTTGTTAATACATGGTAACGGAAAAGAGGGGTTAGATAGCCCTTCGGCTTTCAACCAAAACGTACTAAGGGGAGTTAACAGAATACTTATCGAATACAACCTTAGATCCTGCGGCCTACCAAAGGAGATTCGGCTTTTAACCTTGACTAAGAGTAGATACCAACTGATTTGTGATAGAGAAAAACAACAAAGATTCAGCACTAATGGGGGATTTCGACAAGAGAAGATGATGGTAATTCGGCAATAGAAAAGTTTGGCTAAGAGAGAATTCGGCAAAAAGGAATGATGGTTTTTTGGCAATGGAAGGATTCGGCAACAGAAGAATAGAATGAGGGGGGAGAAAAGAAAAGATCAAATGCGCTTGTGTGAGGGTAACTACAGGATATTCGGTAAAGAAAAGAAAGACTAACTTATTTGCAAAACTCTCCAAATGCCGAAAGCCACAATGAAAATTCGTAATACCCCCTGAAAGACCCAAAAAACGGCACTCATTTACCTTCCTAAGCCGAATTTATACACTTCCCACTTCCCACAATGGCACCAACTCTTCACACTTCTCAGCTCCTAACTTTTCTCCTGGATAACTCCTCAATCTCATCCTAAATTTTCTCTAAGATAAGCTCCTTTATCCCTTCCTTAATTTTCTCACATGAACACTTCCTTCAGAGTTCACATCCAACGCAACTACTAACCATCTAGAAGACAAAAATTAAATCCCCAACAAAATACCATGCCACTACTCGAACCTTGGATTCCCTTGCCTGCTAATGACGCCACCTCCCTGCTCCCTAAGTGGCGCCACTTTGCCACTACACCACAGGCCCTTTTATGTCATTTTTCTTCTTCATTTATTTAAAAGGCCTACTAACTGAAGTCACAGTTCCCTTGGGCTAAAACTAAAATGTTTCCTATACCCTTCCTTGATCCCAGAACATCTCTAACACCCCTAGACACTCCAAGTCCATTAACCCTCAAAGCCCACATGCCAATTGTCATTTTCTCGCTCACTTAAAAATTTTCTGAGACCCAAATCCCAAAGCCCAATTCTTATAGGCCCAAATTCAGGGCTTTACACGTGCGATCAACTCCGCTTAATTATGTTGGATCTACTCTTAGGCAGGGTCTATTCCTCCTCCACCTAAGCACATTAGATTTGGATTAAGTTCACACAATTAAGAACAAACTAAGTTATTATCATATAATTCAAAAATCAAATAACAAGAGTCATCATAGGTTTCATCCTCTTCGGGTATCCGAAGGTTTAGTTCATGACAATAAATGAAAACATCTCAAGAGAAAAGATAAAACAAAACATAAGAAATCCCTAAAACCCCCTGAAGGAATTGAAGAGGAGATCCTCCGTCTTGAGTAGAATTCCGGCTTCCTGAGATGGATCAACTGGCTATCTTCGAGTGATTCCCACAAATCTAACATTTTCGGCTTGGCTTCTTGGCCTAGCTCGCCGCCCCCTTTCAGCTGGTACCTAGGGTGTATTTATAGGCTTTTGAAACACGTTTCTTTCTCCCTAAGTATCCTTTCCCGAATGGAATTGCTCTTCTCCACGGCAGAGGCACAGCCATGGCACACGCCCGTGTAAATCGTGGCCAGGCCATGTTTGACACTGTTCAATGAGGCACGGCCGTGTAAGTCATGGTAAGGCCGTGTTCTAGTAGGAATGGTGGCACGGCCGTGTGGCTTGAAGTCCAGGCCATGCTGATTTCGTGGCACGGCCCAATTTTGGTCCGTTTTAAGCCCGTTTCTCGTTCTTTCCGTCATCAGGTGCTTTCCTAAGTATAAGACATGAAAAGAAAGGATTAAGAGCACCTTTTTACATAAATTGGGGCTTAAATCATCCAAAAGCATACTAAATGTGGGCTTAGAATATGTTACTTTTACGGTTTATCAATACATCAGCCATCGATTCATAGATTCAAAATGCAAGGAATTTCTCGAGGTTAAACATGGTCGTGTGACCGTATCTGAGTACGAGCGCAAGTTTGTGAGACTTAGTCACTATGCCCGTGAGTGTGTTTCATCTGAGGCTGCTATGTGCCGAAGATTCGAAGAAGGGTTAAACGAAGATATAAAACTACTAGTTGGCATACTTGAAATAAATGAGTTTGTAGTACTTGTTGAACGAGCTTGTAAAGCCGAAGAGCTGGGGAAAGAAAAACGGAAAGCTGAGTTTGAAGCTAGAGATTTCCGTAAGAGATCAGCGGGTAAATTTCCTCAAACGTCATCAAAGAAGTTCAAAAATGATAGTAGCCGATCCAAAGCTAACACGGGGATCTCTATACGAAAACGACCACCAGTGAGTTCACGGGCTACCTCGGTTGCTAGTGTTGGCAATACTCGACCGAATAAGCCCGAGTGTCAACAGTGTGGTAGACGGCATTATGGTGAATGTTGGGGCAAATCTAACAATCGCACTTGTTGCAAGTGTGGTTCACAGGATCATTTTATTCGGGATTGCTCGGAGACAGCTGAAAAAGATAATGCTCAGAGTGTAAAACCGAGCAGTACTGCAGCTAGAGGTAGACTATCTCTAATGTGGGAGGTAGGAGTGGCACTCAGAGAGGGACTTCGGATGCAGCTATTCGATCAGAGGCCCGTGTGCTAGCTAGAGCCTATGCCATTCGTGCTAGAGAGGAGGCTTCATCTCCAGATGTTATCACCGGTATATTCACTCTCTTTGATACTAGTGTAATTGCTCTGATTGATCCTGGTTCAACTCATTCTTATGTGTGTGAAACATTAGTATCCAGCAAGACTCTACCTGTTGAGTCTACTGAGTTTGTGATTCGGGTTTTGAACCCCTTGGGCCGGTGTGTGTTAGTTGATAGAGTGTGTAAGAATTGCCCTTTAATGATTCGAGACTCATGTTTTTCGGCCGATTTGATGTTGCTACCATTTGATGAGTTCGATATTATCCTCGGTATGGATTGGCTCACAGTACATGATGCGGTAGTGAATTGCAGACGAAAGACTATTGAATTGCGGTGTCAGTATAATGATATAATTTGAATTGAATCTGCAGATTTGAATGGGCTACCAGCAGTGATATCCTCGATGTTGGCTCGACAATATTTGAGAAAGGGTTGCGAAGCTTACTTTGCTTATGTGATTGATAGTAAAGTAATCGAAAAGAAGATTGAATCTGTACCGGTTGTTTGTGAGTATCCAAATGTATTCCTGGAGGAATTGCCGGGATTGCCACTTGTTTGAGAAGTAGAGTTTGGTATTGAGCTAGTACCAGGGACGACTCCAATCTCGATAGCCCTGTATAGAATGGCACCAACAGAATTAAAAGAGTTGAAAGCTCAGTTGCAAGAATTGACAGATAGAGGTTTTTCCCGACCGAGTTTCTCTCCCTGGGGTGCGCCAGTTTTATTTGTGAAAAAGAAGGACGAAACTTTGAGAATGTGCATCGACTACCGACAACTAAATAAAGTGACCATAAAGAATAAATATCCATTTCCTCGTATTGATGATTTATTTGATCAACTAAAGGCAGCTTCAGTATTTTCGAAGATTGATCTGAGATTAGGTTATTACCAGCTGCGTGTTAGAGACTCGGATGTACCTAAGACCGCTTTTCAGACGAGATACGGTCATTACGAGTTTTTGGTGATGCCGTTCGGACTCACTAATGCCCCTGCTATTTTCATGGATCTAATGAATCAGTTATTCAGATCGTATCTAGATCGGTTTGTGGTTGTATTCATAGATGATATTATGATCTATTCGCGTGACAAAACTGAGCGTGCCGAACACTTGAGACTTTTGTTACAGATTTTGCGTGATAAGCAGTTGTACGCGAAATTCAGCAAATGTGAGTTTTGGTTGAATGAAGTCAGTTTTATGGGGCATGTTGTTTCAACATCAGGTATTCGGGTTGACCCGAGTAAAATATCGGCTATACTTGATTGGAAACCCCCGCGAAATGTTTCTGAAGTTCAGAGTTTTCTGGGGCTTACCGGGTACTATAGACGCTTTGTGAAAGGGTTTTCTATGATTGCAGCTCCGATGACAAAACTGTTACAGAAAGATGTTAAGTTCGAGTGCTCAGAGAGGTGCCATAAGAGTTTTGATCAGTTAAAAAACCTTGTTAACGGAAGCTCCAGTGCTTGTTCAGCCAGAGTCGGGTAAAGAGTTTATTATTTTCAGCAATGCATCCTTAAATGGTTTAGGCTGTGTTTTGATGCTGGAGGGTAAAGTCGTAGCTTACACCTCGAGACAGTTGAAGCCTCACGAAAAGAACTATCCGACACACGATCTCGAGTTGGCTGCCATAGTTTTTGCTTTAAAAATATGGCGTCAATATCTATTCGGTGAAAGATGCCATGTCTATTCTGATCACAAGAGTCTAAAGTACTTAATGACTCAGAAGGATCTGAATTTGAGATAGCGACGGTGGTTGGAATTCTTAAAAGACTACGAGCTCGTGATTGATTATCACCCGGGAAAAGCCAATGTGGTTACTGATGAACTAAGCTGAAAATCACTATTTGCTCTACGTGCAATGAATGCAGATATAGCTATGACTGATGATGGTGCGATTATTGCAGAATTGAAAGCAAGACCATTGTTCGTTCGACAGATTTGCAAAGCTAAAAAGGTTGATAATGATTTACTGGCAAAAAGAAATCATTGTGGTTCGAGTACTGATTCAGAATTTCAGATTGATGCTGAGGGATGCCTACGGTTCAGAAACCGAATATGTGTGCCTAAAAATCCTGAGTTGATTCAAATGATTTGTAATGAAGCTTATAATAGTAGACTGTCAATTCACTCGGGTAGTACGAAGATGTATAACGACTTGAGACAGTATTACTAGTGGCATGGTATGAAACGAGATATTTCAGACTATGTGTCGAAGTGTTTTATATGTCAACAAGTGAAAGCCAAACATCAAGTGCCATCGGGATTACTTCAACCGATTATGATGCCTGAATGGAAATGGGAACGAGTCATGATGGATTTTGTATCTAGGTTGCCTTTGACACCGAGCAAGAAAGATTCAATCTGGGTTATTGTTGATAGATTGATGAAATCGACCCATTTTATTTCGGTACGTACGGATTTCTCGCTTGACAAGTGAGCTGAATTGTACATTTCTCAGATTGTACGATTGCACGGAGTACCTACTTCTATTGTTTCGGATAGAGATCCGAGGTTTACATCGCGAATTTGGAAGAAACTGCAAGATGCTTTAGGTACAAAATTGCATTTCGATCTGCAGCGTTTCACCTCGAGACGGATGGTCAATCCGAACGTATTATTCAAATACTCGAGGATATGTTGAGATGTTGTGTTCTTGAGGTCGAAGTGCGTGGGAACGATACTTGCCTTTAATTGAATTTGCGTATAATAACAGCTTTCAATCGAGTATCAAAATGGGGTTGAGGAAGCAACCTGGGAACTTGAAGATTCAATGAAAGAACGCTACCCACATTTATTCATCGGTATGATTTTCGGGGACAAAAATCCCTTAAGGGGGAAGAGTTGTAACAGCCCGATTTTGACCCTAGTCGAAATAGTGGTTTCGGGACCACAAATCCGAGTCAATAGAATAATTTTACATCATATTTGGTGTCTATAATTTATGAGTGAGCATGTGCAAAAATTTCGTATTAAAATTTGATCGTCTCAGTGTTTAATTATGAAAAAGGGTTTAATCGCATAAAAAGAAAATATGGTGGTTTATTGTGTAAGTACTAAATTGAAGGTGGTTTCTTAAAGTGAGGTATTAATAGTGCAATTTAGCCAAAAATTAAGCTTAGTGCCGGCCATCATTTGTATGTAATAGTGATTGACAATTTTTCATTTTGTTTTAATATTAATACATTATTTTAATTTGATAAAATAATATAATAAGTAAAAGATGAAAAGTGCTCATCTTTCTTCTTCATGTGACCGAAAATTAGCTAAAGAAAAAGAAAAGAAGACCTAGTTCTATTCGGCTTTACTTGAGCTTAATTAAGGTAAGTATTTAGTTTGATTTTTGACAATTCTTGCATTTTTGAGATAGTTGTTTTGAGCTTTAATTAGCCCATGTTTAAATTTGTGATTTGGTTGTGTTTTTTTTCTTCGTGAGATGCCATTGAAGGAAACTTGATGTTCTTGTTGTTTAATGATGAAATATAAATTGTATGTGATAGATTAACAAATGTTGTCATTGAATTTTTGATGAAGTTAGGTGATTTGGAGTAAATTGTAAAAATAAAATTTTTAGAGGTTAAAATGTGAAATAAATGAGTTGTATAGGCTTGTAATGAGAGGATGAAAATTCGGCTCTAAAGAATGGTGGTTAAATTTTGAGTATTTTGTGATTTGTGCAATAGGGACTAAATTGTAAAAATTTTAAATGTTAGGGGTAAAATTGTAATTTGCTCAATTATATGTTTTTGGATTAAATTGAATGAGAAAAATGTTGAATGAGATTAATTTGAAATTATTTAGATCAAGAACAAAAAGAAACGGGATTGGATCGGGGAAAAGCAAAGTTGAACGAATAGCCGGGAAATCTAATCCGTCAATTTTCGAAGTAAGTTTTTAAGCAATTGGGTTGAATTGATTTCTAGTCTATATTATGTGCATATGTTAAATGGTGGTAAATATTTTAAGTTATAAAGTGTCGAATGTGTTATTGAAATTAGTATGAATTGGCCGAATGTAAGATTTGGTACGTGTATAAATAAACTTTGATTAATTGAGTTGTTTGATTTTATATGCATGAATTAAGAGATAGTTAAATGTGAAAATGAAATGAGAGAGATGATTGTTTTGAATAGGTGAATATATATTTATATGTGTATTGGGTGTGCCGAATGTAATGGTACGTGATAGGGGAATTGAGTTGTTGTTGAACATTTAAATATATATATGAAAGTATGAAAGAAAATGGAATTATAAATGTTCTTATAAACAAAGGAAGGAACGGATAAGGGGCACTATGTGTGCGAGCTTAAATACCGAGCACTGTGTGTGCGAAATCGGTCGAATGGCACTATGTGTGCGGAAAAATAAGTAATGGCACTAAGTGTGCGATACATTACTAATAAATGGCACTATGTGTGCTCTTTCTCAAGTAATGGCACTAAGTGTGCGATACGTTACATGAATTGCACTGTGTGTGCGGATTTACGGATCTTACAAAGACATAAAACAATGAAGGGAGATATCCGAGAAGTGATGCATGATAATTGAGTAACTTAGTACTAAAGAGGTAAGTTGTTCTTGTATATGAAATTATAGTATTGAGATGTGATCATTAATCTTTGAGCTTGTTCGAAATGGATAAATGGTATGTTAGTATTTGGTTTTGAGATCTATTGATTATGGTAATTGTTGAATGGTAACATGCTATATGTATTTGTGTTTACGAGTTCATTGATGATCAAGTTGGATTGATTAAAATTTGTATAAAGATGAGTTGTATATTTTACCATTGCTTATAACTTACTAAGCTATGTCAGCTTACTGTATGTGTTTATTTGACTATTTTATAGATTTTGAAGTATAAGCTAAAGCTCGAGGATCATCGTCAAAGTCAATCACACTATCATTTGCCTTGGTACCTTTTTATATGTTAAACTTTTGAAATTATGGCATGTATAGGCTATATTACTCCTTCAGTCATTTCGAAATATGATGTATATAAATGCCATGTGAAAATGGATTACTTCTATATTCGGAGTTCGTTTTGGCTATAAATGTTTGATTGGGACGATAGTGTTTGTGTATGTTTGGTCTTGTTGTAAGTTTGTTTTGGAAGTATATTCCTTGTTTTCTTAAAATATGTCTTATTTGAATGCAAGAACATGATTTTGAGTAAAGCATAGAGTATATCTAGGTGGCTGGATGAGCTTATGAATGATTATATGTATGTACTGCATGTTAAGTTTTGAAATGGCTATGCCTTGCTCTATATGAATGACTATTAGATGCGAAAGGAATGATTTAGTTGTGGCATATATTTGTGAATTTGTAAGTATGGTTACAAAATAGGATACAAATGATATTATGAGCTATGTTCATAATTTGTGCTTATTCGAATATAACATGTATGAATTTTTGAATGGAGATTGATATTATAAGATATTGGTCATGTATTTGAAATGTATGGTCTTGAGTTATTTAGTTGAGTCGTTATTAAGAAATTAAGTGCAAATGTAGTTGATAATTTCGGTGACTAATTTTGTAATTGATCTATGTTTGAATTGGTTTAGTTTGATAAAAATTTTGGCATGAGTATATTAAGTCTAAAATGTTTTAACCATTATTGGTAAAGTGAAATAGAGTTATATGCATATTCGGCCTTTACTATTAAATTGACCAAATGAATAGTATTTTTACTATTGAATGAAATTTTACTCATATATGATATTAATGATATTATTTGTGATATGTTGTTAACGTTTTAGTTTTTAAAAAGAAAGTATATGTTTAATCGTGATAGTATAGATTGATTATGCGCCAATTAAGGTAATAATATTTATAAGAGTATATTGATTGTGGTTGGACGAGTAATGCCTCATAACCCTAATCCGGCGACGGATACAGGTTAGGGGGTGTTACAGTGACTGCAATAACACTTCCGTGCTAAAAACATTCAAACCCAAAGATTAAGCAGTAGAAGCAAGATTGAATAAAATAACATTTACCCCAGAAATCATGTGTACATCCATACTAACATAAAATAGAAAGTAATCACCAGCGTTTAGAAAAGAATAATAAAAGAAACAAGTGGAGAATACTATTCCTAGACAACTCGACTTGAATCTCTCTATTCCTTCTTGTGTCACACTCAGGGCTCCTCGACAAGAGCTGGTCTGCATCCCTTTCATGTCGGTTCACCCGTAGGAGACTTAATCCGCCATAGCCAAAAGCTTCAAAGAATAGGTTGAAGAAGAAGATCCAAAAAGCTCTCTCCTTTTTTTTTCTTTTTATGTGAATATTTATATTTTTCCCCAAATAGCCCAGGTGTCCTTTCATCAGAATCATGTTGCCTTTGTATGTACAAGTTATTTGTACCAGACTGGATAGCTCACGCATTTTTGTTCCTATCTGACAGTTGTCAGGTGCGGCAAAAATTTTAGGCGCAATCTGAAATTACTCATGCAACGACATCAGTACCAAAATATGACAAAATTAAAGGTAAATAAGCTAAGATCCATTGAGTCATAAAATGTAAATTACTGAATTGAAAATACTAAAATATTTGCTAAAGATAACTAAATGGGAACAAATTAACTAATAAGTAGGGAGAAAAGATATGTTCTTTCTAGTACTATCACACCCCCAAACTTGAGTTTTTACTTGTCCTCAAGTAAACCAGAAACTAGCAAGGTTACACAAGAATTCACTAAGGCAAATGATTATTCTAGCAACTTGAATCACCTAAAATCCCAATGAATGAGTCATATTCAAATGACAGAATATTGCATCGACAATTCATAAGTATGAATGAATAAGATTGCAACTTCATCAAAACCAACATCATGCTTTAAATCCTAAATTCTATCTACCAATACAGCATTTATTGTACAATATATGTCTCCTTTTTTTTGTGAATAAGGGATATCATTGCATTACTGTACCCCTTTTCCAGAAAAGTAACGATGGAGTGCAACAAACCTCCAGGGAGTACGTAATTGCGCCAACACACACTCATGCAGTGATAGCCTTTGGCCAGATTCATTTTTCTAATGCTTGCGTTGGAGTGTTCCCTCTTTAACATTTCACAATACACCCACTTTGTAGTGTCTCTTATTCATAACTATATATATATAAGTAGTTGTAAAAGGTAGATTCATTCAAGATTCAATGAATGCTACTAGCTGTTCATTACTAATGCAACCTAAATCATTCATCAAAGAATTGAAGATACAACATTCAGTCAAATTTATCCAACACATTCATCGATAATTCGCATGATTCAAGAATTAAGCATCGAATGGAACAAAAATTTTCAAACACATTTGCGTTAACCACAAATAAACCTTGCATGCTTCATTAAACTCAAAATAAACCCCATATGCATTCCCCTAAACTTAAAGTTTACATTGTCCCCAATGCACTAACATTAAAATGCAATGACAATACAAATGCAATGAAAATGTGCACAACAAAATGAAAATTACAACTACATGCAATGTATGAATACTACAGCTAAAACTTAAAATAAACTTACTCAGTTTTCCTCTGCCATCAATGTGGCTGCATGATGTTTCTTCTTTCTCCTCTTTTTCTCCTTCTGCTTGCAGTTTTTATCTTTGGAGCACTTTCTCTTCTTTTCTTTGGGCTTCGTACGATCCTCATATCGCTCCTCAATTTCCGGTGCTGCCCCGACATCATCGGTTGCATCCTATGCAGCAGGGGTCACCTTGAGTGGTCCAGTATAGACCACTATCGCAAATGAGTTGTGGTGCTTCTCACAGGTTACCTCAGCAGCTTTCACCGGTCTAGCTCCATCTCACTTCAGATTATCAGTAGTTGCACCTACAATCTCGGATGCATTGACAATGTTCTCAATAGATTTTTTCTCAATATTTTCTTCCTCGACCTTCTCATTCACAACTGTAACATGGGCTTCCTCCTCTCCCACATTAACTTCCTCCTCAACAGTTGGCACCTCTTGACCAGCAATGAAGTCACCCTCGACCAGGCTATCAATCCTTCACATACAGTCCTCAATGTCCATTGAGTCCTCTTCTTTCTCATCATCAGAGACGTGCATAATGGGAGGGGATTCCACCAATCTTTCTTGGGCCCCTTAAGTTCCTCGATGAGGGTTCATAATCTCAGATGATCGGTGGGAACACTGGAAATTCTAGGAATGGGGTCGGGCTTAACTGACTTAATACAGTTACAATAGAGTTGTTATAGGCCTTGGTATAAACGTAGAACAAATTTTGTGATCTCTCCATATCCTTTATTGTAGCGACAAGCCTGATCTTCTTATTGTTAATGGAATTGTCCAACTTCTCTATATCCTGCATTTGGCTCAACAATGATGTCTCTGCAGTCAGGTTTGTTCCCTTGGTTTTTGCTTTGGTTTTGCCTTTCCTTGTCTTGCTAGTCTCTGCCCCCTTCATTGTCAGTGTATCTTTGCCACGAGTCATTCTTTCAATAGAGGCTTCATTTATCGGCCCTTTATTCTCTAGGATCTCTTCATCATCATGGGGCACGATCCCTTTCTGCTGGCACAGTAGCATCACCAACGAAGGGAAAACAAAAAATCCAGTTTGCCTTGCAGTGCAGTCAGCAATTTCTTGGTAGAGTATTGCACTGACATCAATCTTTCTGTTTTATAATTGAATGTATCAGAAACATTCTATCGAGGTTAACTGTTGTGCTGTGAGTAGAAGGCAGTAGCTTGCAGTTGACAAAATAAAACCAGATTTTACTTTGCAGTGTCAGGAAGCGGCAGTGCATCGTATAATTCTTTTGATGTGAACCCGTCCACAATGTTCCTTTGACACATAAATCCTTCACCAACAGGTTCCTTTTGTCGTCGGTGATATCCTCAATAAACTCAAAATGTTCATCTACATCCACTTTAGTGTTGTATAGCTCATTGATTTTTTTAGCATCCCATGGGATTAAGCCTTCACGAACAAAGATAAACTCTAACTCATGGTCATAAAGGTTATCGTAAAACTCACGTACCAATGAAGGAGAATAGCTTTCAGGATGAGTGCAGAAAGTCTCCCACTTCAGCTTAGAGATAGTTTTGTAGACTTGCTTGCCCAAGTCTTGCTATTGCGACAGGAGAATGCCCTGTTTTGGGTGGAAATGTCGCTTCAAAATGTTGTCTTGAAATTGGTCCTTGGACGCTTTCGTTAAAAATATCATTGACTCCTTTTTCTCAATTGGCATGGAGGATTTCGATTCACGAACTGCAGTTGTAGAAGATGAGTGTTCTTCAACAAGCTTGGTGTGTAACAGCCCAGTTTTAGCTAAATCAAAACAGTGGTTTTGGAACCACAAATCTGAGGTTAAAAAATTATTTTAATATTATTTTTGGTGTTTATAGCATGTGATTATATATGTGTGAAAGTTTTGTGATTTAATTTTATCGATTGGATGTCTAATTTGATAAAAGGACTAAATCGCGTAAAATGCAAAAGTTGCATTCTAATTGTTTAAGTGCTTATTTACTATGAATAATTAAATGTGAAGTTCTTATGTTATGAATAGACCATGGATAGTGGAAATTGACATGAATAACCATCCATTATGTGTTTTTAAATGATATTAAATAAGGTCATTTTGGTAATTAGCTAAATAAATCATAATTTAACAAAACCAAAGCTAAAATTATGTTCATCTTTTCCATTTCCAACCGAAAATAAAGAAGAAAAGAGAGCTTTAAAGCATTCTAGGGTTCGGCACCTTTAATCCTTGATTAAGGTATGATTTTTGATATGTTTTTGATGATTTCTACGTTTTTGTGATCGTTGCTTTGAATACTAGCTAGCCCCTGCCCTAATTTTTGAGTTTGTTGGTGATTTTGTAAAATGCCATTGATGAATCCATGAGTTTTGTGATAGTTGATGATGAAAAATTGTAGATAAATGATAGATTTTCATGTTTTATAAAGTGATTTTTGAAGAAAATACAAGTTAGGGATTAAATTGTGAATTTTGTAAATTGGGTGGTTGAAATGTGAAATAAATGATAAATATGGGCTGTTAAGGACCCATGTGACTAGTTTAAATTGGGGTGAAATTATGTGAAGTTTGTGTATTTGTGAAATGGGGACTAAATTGTAAAAATATTGAACTTTAGGGGCTAAAACGTAAAAATACCCAAATATGTGTTTGTGGACTGAATTGAATGATTTGATGAATAAATGAGTTAATTTTGAATGTATATAGATCAAGAACGAAAGAAATTGAATTTAGATCGAGGAAAATCAAAGGTTATTGAATAGTCGATCCAGTCCGTTTATCCCGAATACAAGGTAAGTTTTTATGCAAATAAATGTCTTTAAATTGAATTATATATGTTTAATTGTCATTGAACTACTATGAATGTTGAATGATCAAATACGAGCAAGAATCAACAGGATTACAATATCCGAAAGTCCCGTACGAACCTTAGGAATAGTATAGGATACGAATGTCATGACATTAGGATTATCGAGATGTGATTATGTGTAAGACCATGTCTGGGACATTGGCATCATTATGTGATTACGTGTAAGACCATGTCTGGGACATTGGCATCGTTACTTGATTTCGTATAAGACCTTGTCTAGGACAGTGGCATTGATATGTAATAACATGTAAGGCCATATCCGGGGTATGGCATTGTACGAGCTATATGTGATTTCCGAGTATCCTTAACGATTCTGAATGGTTCAACAGGAAAAGTCAAGTCAAGAAAGAATGTGTGAATGAGTTAAGTGGCTCAGGTACGTACGAGATTCATATAAGTATTGAAAAGGAAGTATTTGAGAATTCACTTATGATATTGAATATGTATACATTGGGAAAGGTTTATGAGCTTATATGTGTTTATTCATAGTTTACCTATTGATGGAAATAATGTTGATTCATGTGGTAATTTTATTTGTATATGGATTACTCAGCTTTTAAAGCTTACTTTGTGTGTTCTTTTCCTGTTTTATAGATAATCGAAGCTAGCTCGGACTCGGGGATCATCAGGAACATCGTCACACTATGGATCAACTTGTTGGTACTTTTGATGTTATGTATATATGGTATATGGCATGTATAGGCTAGTGTTAAGATGATATGTTTTGAGTTGTGATTTTAGCCATGAGAGTTGGCTTGTAAATGATGTGCATGTTGGTGTGTTTTTGGCCATCTAAGTTGGCTTAATTTTTGAATTTGGTAAGTGATATGTGATGTATATATGGCCTTGTGTTTTGGCATGTTCGGTATGGTTGTTGTGATGGCTAAGTGGTTAATTGTTTTGATTAATTACCAATGATATATCATGGTTGATTTGGTGTGATATAGGGATGATGAATTGGTAAATTTTGTGGCATAAATTAGTCGATAAAATGATGAGAAAAATGCATAGGGAAGATAGGTGAAATTGTTGGTAATGACATATTGTTTTGGTATGTTTATGGTTATGATTTGAGTAGTGAAATGGTTGAAGATGAAATGGCATGATTTGTATATGAATTGGTATGTTTTGGTTTCCTATAAATGTGTTGAAATGGTATTATTTTGGTTGTTTAGGTGAGCATGAGAAAGGGTGGCAAATTAGCCTTGCAAATGGCCTATTCTTGTCCACACGGGCAAAGACACGGGCGTGTGACCGGCCGTGTGGCACAAGTCAATATACCCTATAAATGGCACACGTCCTAGCACACGGGCATGTGACTTGGCTGTGTTGCATAAGTTAGTATACCCTACAGGATTGGCATGGCCTAGCACACGGGCGTGTGTGGCCATTTCAAAGGGCACACAGGCTAGACACATGGGCGTGTGGTCAGCCGTGTGACCCAAGTCAGTATGTATGCCCTGTTTTCACATGGCCTGGGACACGGGCGTGTTTAGAGCCGTTTGAGGCACACGACCTATTCACACGGGCGTGTGACCCTTGTATGTTTGAAAATTTCTAAGTTTTCAAGAATTTTCGTATGTTATCAGTTTAGTCCCGATACATTTCTAAAGCATGTTTAAGGCCTAGTAGGCCCTTATAGGGGACAATGTGTTTATGATTGAATGGTGTTTGAGAATGGATGTATAAATGTATGTTGTATGTTGTGATTTGATAGGTAATGCCTCGTAACCCTATTTCAGTAAAGGATACGGGTTAGGGGTGTTACATTTATTCGTATCAGAGCTACAGTTTAGTCCATTTTAGGACTAACGTAGCATGTGTGAGAGTCTAGCTATACATGCCATATATACTCTACGATTGTGCGATGATTCCTGACAGCTTAAATTGTGTTTTCGTACAGCAATAGATCCCGAAAGAGTTGTAGCTGACAATGTAGAGAGTAACACGCCCGCTCCTACTCAAAGGGCAGTGTAATCTGACTCTAGGCTTCTATCTAGTAGCCATGAGGGAGAGGCTAAACAAGTCTTTTTTCCAGATGATGAGTGAGTGGTTCACGGAGTTCGTTCGAATGAATCCGGCTGCTCAACAACCTCCACCCCCACCTGTTCCTCAACAAATCCTTGTTTATCCTCAAGTTTTAGATCCGATACAATTGAATAAGCCGCCAGTAGATAAGATTCGTAAACATGGGGCTGAAGAGTTTCGGGCTACTGTTGGTGATGATACGGAGAGAGCTGAGTTCTAGCTCAAAAACACGATTCGAGTATTCGACGAATTGTCTTATACTCCTGAGGAATGTATCAAATGTGTTGTATCTCTGCTGAGAGATAATGCGTATCGTTGGTGGAAAACGTTGATATCTGTTGTTCCTAGAGAACGGGTTACTTGGGAGTTTTTCCAATCAAAATTTCGAAAGAAGTACATAAGTCAGCGATTCCTTAATCAGAAACATAAAGAGTTTTTGGAATTAAAACAGGGCCGAATGACTGTGATAGAATATGAAAGAGAGTTCGTACAATTAAGCAAGTATGCCCGAGAATATGTTTTTACTGAAAAAATCATGTGCAAACGATTTGTAGATGGATTGAATGAAGATATAAAATTACTAGTCGGAATTCTAGATTTAAAAGAATTTTTCGTTCTGGTTGAGAGGGCTTGTAAAGCCGAGGATCTTAGTAAAGAAAAGAGAAAAGATGATTTTGAAGCAAGAGATTTGAGAAAGAGATAAACTAGTAAATCTTATCAGTCTGCATCGAAGAAATTCCAAGACTCGTTTAATCGTTCTAATGCATCAGTGGGACATTCAAATAGAGATCGTGAAAGGTAACATTCAAGCTTTAAAACTCTAGCTATCTCGATAGCTAATGTCGGGAGTACAAAACCAAATCGACCCGAATGTAAACAGTGTGAAAATGGCATTACGGTGATTGTAGATTGAATGATCGGGCTTGTTTTAAATGTGGATCGTTAGATCATTTTATCAGAGATTGCCTAGATTTAGCTGAAAAAGATAACACTCAGAGTATGAGGCCGAGTAATACTGCAGTTAGAGGGAGACCATCCAAAAATGTTGGTAATGTGAGTGGTAGTCAGAGAGCGAAAAAAGACTCTGATGTGAGGTCTGAGGTTATAGCACCTGCACGAGCCTACGCTATTCGCGCTCGTGAAGAAGCATCATTTCCAAATGTTATCAGCGGTACTTTCACTCTCTAAGATGCTAATGTGATTGCATTGATAGATCCAGGATCAACTCATTCTTATATATGCATGAATTTAGTATCCAGTAAGACTTTGCCTGTAGAGTCTACTGAATTTGTGATTAGAGTATCGAACCCCTTAGGCAAGTGTGTTTTGGTTGATAAAGTGTGTAAGAACTGTCCATTAATGATTCGGGATTTCTGTTTTTCGGCCGATCTAATGTTGTTGCCATTTGATCAATTTGATATAATTCTGGGTATGGATTGGCTAACGCTACATGATGCTATAGTAAACTGTAAACGAAAGACGATTGATCTGAGATGTCAGAATAATGAGATTATCTGGATTGAGTCAGATGATTTGAATGGTTTACCAGCAGTGATTTCATCGATGTTAGCTCAAAAATATGTGAGAAAGGGTTGCGAAGCTTATTTTTCCTATGTGCTTGATACAAAAGCTACTGAAAAGAAGATCGAATCAGTGCCAGTTGTGTGTGAGTATCTGGATATATTTCCTGAAGAGTTATCGGGTTTACCACCGATCCGAGAGGTTGAGTTTGGCATTGAGTTAGTGCTGAGAACTACGCCAATATCGATAGCTCCGTACAGAATGGCCCCAACTGAGTTAGAAGAATTGAAAGCTCAGTTGCAAGAGTTGACAGATAAAGGTTTTGCTAGACCAAGTTTCTCCCCCTAGGGTGCACCAGTTTTATTTGTGAAAAAGAAAGATGGCACGATGAGAATGTGTATAGACTATCGACAGCTCAACAAAGTGGCGATCAAGAATAAATACCCTTTGCCATGAATAGATGATTTGTTTGATCAGTTGAAAGGGGCAACAGTGTTTTCGAAAATCGATTTGAGATCAGGTTATTACCAGTTGCGAATAAAAGACTCGGATGTGCCAAAGTCTGCATTTAGAACAAGGTACAGACACTGCGAATTTCTTGTTATGCCTTTCGGACTAACGAATGCACCTGCTATTTTTATGGACCTGATGAACTGAATTTTAACGCCGTATTTAGATCGAGTTGTAGTTGTGTTCAATGATGACATATTGATTTAGTCACGTGATGAATCTGAGCATGCTGAGCATTTGAGAATCGTACTACAAACTTTGAGAGATAAACAATTGTTTGCAAAGTTTAGCAAATGTGAGTTTTGGCTACGAGAAGTTGGATTTCTAGGACATATTGTTTCAGCTGATGGTATCCGGGTTGATCCGAGTAAGATATCTGTGATTATAGATTGGAAGCCTCCGAGAAATGTTTCTAAGGTTCGTAGCTTTCTGGGACTAGCGGGATATTATAGACGATTTGTAAAAGGCTTTTCGATTATTGCAACTCCGATGATAAGATTTCTTCAAAAAGATGTTAAGTTCGAGTGGTCAGATAAATGCCAGAAAAGTTTTGAGCAGTTAAAAGCTTTATTGACTGAAGCTCCAGTGTTAGTTCAACCTGAGTTTGGTAAAGAATTCATAATTTTCAGTGATGCATCATTAAATGGCCTGGGTTGTGTTTTGATGCAGGAAGGCAAAGTTGTAGCTTATGCCTCGAGATAGTTAAAACCACATGAAAAGAATTATCCGACGCATGATCTTGAGTTAGTCGCGATAGTGTACGTATTGAAAATCTGGCTTCATTATTTATTTGGTGAGAAGTGTCATATTTATACTGATCACAAAAGTTTGAAACATCTGATGACTCAGAAAGAATTGAATTTACGACAACGGAGATGGTTAGAATTGCTAAAAGACTATGAATTAGTGATAGACTATCATCCGGGGAAAGCGAACGTAGTTGCTGATGCTTTAAGCTTGAACGTTCTTGTTTGCTTTACGTGCTTTGAATACACATTTGGTTTTGTCCGACGATGGTTCATTAGTAGCTGAGTTGAAAGTTAGTGTAACACCCCTTACCCGTATTCAACGCCGAAACCAGATACGAGGCATTACCGAACTTATCATGCTTAAACTTACAACTTTGGGCTATAAAATTTCGTCCTAACTTAAAACTTTTTCATTTACAATCGTAATTTCACTATTATGGGTCTACGAGACCCTATACGTATACTTGTGATGCTTCGGGACCAAACCGTAAATTTTCAAACACTTAGAAAGTTTTGACGTGAAACAGGGCCACACGCTTAGAAAGTTTTGACGTGAAACAGGGCCACACGCCCGTGTGAAGAATGGGACACGCCCGTGTGACATTTCACATGCCTGTGTTCCATACCTGTGGTTGACACTGACTTGCATCACACGGCCTATCACACGCCCGTGTGTTTAGCCTGTGTCCGTCACACGGCCTCGACACGCCCGTGTCTTAGCCCGTGTGCCAAAACCTTGGCATTTTGTTTGTGACGTCATCACCTCACTAAGGTCACACGGCCAAGGCACACGCCCGTGTCCTTAGGCCGTGTGTCGAATTTTATTCCTAGTATTTAGGTGCAGACTTCACAAGGCCTGGGCACACACCCATGTCCATGGCCGTGCCTCCCACACGGCTGAGACAAACGGCCGTGTCTCTGCCCGTGTGTTTACTCATCGAGCATCTTGACTTGCAAACCTAGCATGCAAGAGGACACACGGCGTGTGTCTCGCAGTGTGTTTACTCATCGAGCATCTTGACTTGCAAACCTAGCATGCAAGAGGACACACGGCCGAACAACACGCCCATGGGGCTGGCCGTGTGTCACACACGGCTTAGACACACGCTCGTGTATCTACCCGTGTGGACATTAAAAAGGCTATATTCCAAGCCAAATGCCACCCTACATAGAAACCATACTTATAACAATCCATTACAACATAGATCATGACCCTAAGGCACTTTCAAAAACTAAATTCAAGCATCACAAGCATAAACTTCATAATTTCATCATCATTGAATATAAATAAACTTGTCGTGTGTTGGCCCAATTCCAATGACCATTTACAAAATGACTTTGATAACTTAAATAGCCGACACATTGGCTATCAAAATGACATAACAAAGTACTCAAGTCATATACATTCCATACTCAAAATGAAACTAACTTGGCTATACCAAAACGTAGTCGATAGTGTGATTTTTGAACTCCGACGTCCCACGAACCCTCGAACTAACTTGGCAATGCTACAAGGAATAGGGAAATGAGAGGGGTAAGCATAAAGCTTAGTAAGCTTGCATGAAAATAAATAGCAACAATAAGTTCATAATGACATCAATTCATGGCATTGGATGTAACACCCCTAACCTGAAACCGTCGCCGAAATAGGGTTAAGAGGCATTACCGAACAATCGAAACATTTCACATCCATTTCACAACACAAAGTCAATCATCAATCAAACATATTCAAATATAAACATATAGTCCCTTATTGAGGTCTACGAGACCTTAAACATGTGTTAGAAAGAGGTCGGGACTAAACCGAACACATACAAAAATTTTCAAAATTTAAACATTTTTTTTAGTTATAGAGGTCACACGCCCGTGTGGGTACACGGCCTCGGACACGCCCGTGCATCCAAGCCATGTCAAAACAGGGCATACATACTGACTTGCACCACACGGCTAGTCACACGCCCGTGTGTCCAGCCCGTGGTCGCTACTGACTTGTTTCACTTGGCAAACTTAAACAACACGGTCGAGCCACACGCCAGTGTGCTCAACCGTGTGGGCAATCATAGGCCATAATCAAAGCCAAATTTTCCAACCATACATTGAAACATCTATATGCATTAAACCATTACCAATTCATGACTGAAATGCAACCAAAACATACCATTTCAAGCACCCATTAATCATCAACAATACCATCTACAGCCATGCTCAAACTCATCTCAAATAAGTCCAACTAAAATACAATTTCACAACCTAAATCATGTTAACAGAACATCATTTAATCAAGCCACAAATTCACACATAAAACACCATTTCCTTCAACTAGCTCAAGCATGAAAAATACCATTTCTAGCCTCACTATTTCATACCACATTCATCATTTTCATTACCTCACATATGAACTATCAACATTCAACTTTCTAGCCATATCACATGGCAAGATCCAACATTACAAAACATACCAATACCTCTAGCCTATACATGTCATATACCAAATATGTACATCTTTCAAAAGTACCAAAATAGATAGCCGATAGTGTGATCAAGTCGCTGACGATCCCCGGATCCGAGCTAGCTCTACAGACACTGTAAAATAGAGAAACATTTCACACAGTAAGCTTTTAGTGCTTAGTAAGTTCGTAATATAATGCATACTTCTCAATAATGCAACATCAATACATAAATAAACCATCACATAGATAGATACACAATTAAGCACATTATCATCCTCAACCATATGCTCAAATATCCATTCATTCAACTTTTACAACTAACATCAACCACATAGGTTTAAATATACCTTTGCCAACACTCAGTAAACAAACGTTATTGCTTTTCGATGCTCGATACCATACCTCATTCACTGCCCGATATCTTTTCAACTCAATCGCACACTTAGTGCTCAAATCATAGCCGAAAATTAATTAACATCGCACACTTAGTGCCTTGATACAAAACCGAACTTAATTCGGTATCGCACACACAGTGCCAAATCAATAAGCCGAAGCTTCTATCACTTCGCACACACAGTGCTAATCATCTCTGTCTCGTTTCTAAACTCGCACACTTAGTGCCTCATTACTCGATTTCATATATAATACATTTCTATTCATTAACATGCATTCAACCAATTCTCATCACATAGATATAAATTTAACAACTGATATTATATCCGAACTTACCTCGGACGTCGAAATACCAAAACAGTCGATTAATCGAGCACTTTTTCTTTGCCTCGATCTCGATCCGAACATCTCCTTTCTTGGTCTATACACATTTAAATTCAACTCATTCAATCACCAATTCATTCAATTTAGTCCACACACACATATTTAGGGCATTTTACAAAATAGCCCTCACATTTTCACATTTCGACACTTTAGTCCCTATTTCATAAAATCATCAAATTCACATAATTTCCTTTCACATAAGCCTAGCCGAATTTTCTTTGTGTTCATACAAGCCCACACATTTCATTTATTTCACATTTTAGTCCCTTAATTTACACTTTTCTCAATTTAGCCCAAATTACACAAATTTACCAAAAATTTAAAGACAAAATATGCTAACCCAACATCAAACTTTCATATTTCACCATCAACTATCACAAAGCTCAAACATTCATCAATGGCATATCTCAAAATCACCATCAGTTTCTAAAATTTAAGCATGGGCTTGCTAGAGCACAAAGCAACAATCACAAAAACGTTGAAATTATCAAAAACCGATCAAAAATCATACCTTAATTGAGCTAAGTAGTAGCCGAATGCTTCAAACTCCTAAACCCTTCTTTCTTTTCTCAATTTCGGCAATAGATGGATAAAATATGAACAAATTTGGTTTTGTTTTATTTAATATTAACATAATTGGCATTTTACCATTTTACCCTTAATGAATCTTAATAATAACACCTTATGCCATGCTATCATCTTCCACTAACTATTTAATGGTATATTATCAACATAAGGACCTCTCCTTTAATAAGCCATGTCAAATAGGTACTTTAGCAACTAGCACACAGCTTTTACAATTTACGCGATTAAGTCCTTTTTAAAAATTAAACACACAATCGATAAAATCTTCACACGAAACTTTCACACAAGCTAAATCACATATAATAAACACAGAAAATAATATTAAAAATATTTTTCCAACCTCAAATTTGTGGTCTCGAAACCACTACTCCGACTAGGGTCTAAACCGGACTGTTACAACTCTCCCCCTTAGGGATTTTCATCCCTGAAAATCTTACCAGTGAATAGGTGTGGATATTGTTCTCTCATAACGTTCTCAGGCTCCCACGTAGCCTCTTCAATTCTGTGTTTACGCCACAACACTTTCACTAAGGAAATTCTTTTGTTTCTCAACTCTTTGATTTCACGTGCCAAAATTTGAATCGGTTCTTCACTATACGACAAATATGATTAGACCTCAACCTCAGTAGGAGCAATCACATGTGATGGATCAGATCTGTATCGTCGAAGCATCGATACGTGGAACACATCATGAATTTTCTCTAATTCAGGTGGCAACAGTAATCTATAAGCAATCGGTCCAATTCGTTCAATAATCTCATACGGCCCGATGAACCTCGGACTTAGCTTGCCTTTTCGGCCAAATCGAAGTATCTTTTTCCACGGAGACACTTTCAGAAATACTTTGTCACCAACCTCAAACTCGATATCTTTACATTTCAAGTCTGCATAGGACTTCTGACGATCCGACGCCGCTTTTAAACTATCACGAAACACTTTCACTTTTTGCTCAGTCTCTTTTATCAAATCTACTCCTTGAATTTTATTCTCACTAAGTTCAGTCCAATACAATGGAGTTCGACATTTTCGACCATAAAGAGCCTCATACGGTGCCATTTTAATGCTAGATTGAAAATTATTATTGTATGTGAATTCAATCAACGGCAAATGCTTTTCCCACGTATTTTCGAAATCCAAAATACAACATCTCAACATATCTTCGAGAACCTGAATGATCCGCTCGGATTGTCCATCTATTTGCGAATGAAATGCAATGCTGAAATGCAATCTTGTGCCTAAAGCCTCTTGCAATTTCTTCCAAAATCGCTGAGGTAAATCTCGGATCTCTGTCAGATACAATAGATAGTGGTACCCCGTGTAATCTCACAATCTCAGCAATATACAATTCAGCCAATTTATCAAGTGAATAATCTGTTCTCACCGGAACGAAATGAGCTGATTTCGTCAATCTGTCAACTATCACCCAGATTGTATCTTTCTTTCCCGGAGATAAAGGTAATCCTGACACAAAGTCCATCATGATTCTCTCCCATTTCCACTCAGGAATCATAATCGGCAGTAACAAACTGGATGGAACCTGATGTTCAGCCTTAACTTGCTGACAAACTAAACACTTCGACACAAAGTCAGAAATGTCTCTTTTCATACCATGCCACCAATAAAACTGTTTCAAATCGCTATACATTTTCGTACTCCCCGGGTGAACAGTCAAACGGCTATTCTGAGCTTCGTTCAAAATCAACTGAATCAACTCTGAATTCTTCGGAACACAAATCTGATCTCTGAATCTCAAACAATCATCATTATCAACTCGAAATTCTGATTCAGAATTCAATCCACATTGAGCTCGTTTTGCTAACATCTCATCATCACTTTTCTGGGCATCGCAAATCTGACGTACAAACATCGGCCTTACTTTCAACTCAGCCAAAACTGAATCATCATCACATAGATCTATCTAAGTACTCATAGTTCGCAAAGCAAATAAAGACTTTCGACTCAAGGCATCAGCAACAACATTAGCTTTGCCCGGATGATAATCAATCACAAGTTCATAATCTTTCAACAATTCTAACCATCTTCTCTGTCGCAAATTCAATTCTTTCTGAGTCATCAAGTACTTCAAGCTCTTGTGATCAGTATAAATATGAAATTTCTCACCAAATAGGTAGTGACGCCAAATCTTCAATGCAAACATAATCGCGGCTAATTCAAGGTCGTGCGTCGGATAGTTCTTTTCATGCGGTTTTAACTGCCTCAAAGCATAAGTGATGACTTTGCCTTCTTGCATCAGCATACAGCCCAATCCATTCAACGATGCATCACTGTAAACTATGAATTCTTTGCCCGATTCAGGTTGAACTAACACGGGTGCCTCTATCAACAATGCTTTCAACTGTTCAAAACTCTCCTGGCACTTTTCTGACCACTCGAATTTAACATCTTTCTGTAACAACTCCGTCAACGGAGTTGCAATCATCCAGAAGCCTTTCACAAACTGTCTATAATATCCCGCTAGCCCCAGAAAACTATGGACTTCAGACACATTTCTCGGAGGCTTCCATTCTAAAATAGCTGAAATCTTACTCGAATCAACTCGTATTCCCGCAGCTGATACAATATGTCCCAGAAAACTGACCTTGCGCAACCAAAACTCATATATGCTAAACTTTGCATACAATTGCTTCTCACGCAGAGTCTGTAACACAATTCTCAAATGTTCGGCATGTTTCGTCTCGTCACATGAGTAAATCAAAATGTCATCAATGAACACCACAACAAAACGATCTAAATACGGTCTGAATATCCGATTAATCAATTCCATAAACACTGCAGGAGCATTCGTTAGTCCGAAAGGCATAACTAAGAATTCATAATGTCCGTACCTCGTTCTGAAAGTAGTCTTCGGTACATCTGACTCTTTAACTCGTAACTGGTACTAGCCCGATCTCAAATCTATCTTAGAAAACACTGTAGCTCCTTTCAACTGATCAAACAGATCATCAATACGTAGCAAAGGATATTTGTTCTTTATCGTCACTTTGTGTAACTGTCGGTAATCAATACACATCCTTATAGTGCCATCTTTCTTTTTCACGAACAACACAGGAGCACCCCAGGGCGAGAAACTCAGTCATGCAAATCCTCGATCTCTCAACTCTTGCAACTGAGACTTTAACTCTTTCAATTCTGTCAGTGCCATTCTATACGGAGCTATCGAGATAGGAGTCGTTCCCGGCAATAAATCAATACTAAATTCAACTTCTCATATCGGAGGTAATCCTGGTAACTCTTCAGGAAACACGTCTGGGAACTCACAAACCACAGGCACAGATTCAACTGTCCTTTCAATCATTTTTGTATCTATTACATATGCCAGATAAGCTTCACAACCCTTTTTCACATAGTTCAAAGCTTTCATCGAAGATATAACAGCCGGCAACCCATTCATATCACTGGATTCAATTCGTATTATCTCACCATTCTGACTTTTCAAATCAATGCTCTTCCGTTTACAATTCACAATAGCCTGATGCAAAGTGAGCAAATCCATACCCAGAATGATATCAAACTCATCAAAAGGTAACAACATCAAATTAGCCGAAAAGCATATATCTCGAAACATCAACGGACAATTCTTGCACACTTTATCCACCAAGACACACTTGCCTAAGAGGTTCGATACTCTAATCACAAATTCAGTAGACTCAACAGGTAGAGTCTTGCTTGATACTAGATTCACTCACACATATGAATGAGTAGATCCTGGATCTATCAATGCAATCATATCAGTATCAAATAGAGTAAAAGTACCAGTAATGACGTCTGGAGATGACGCTTCTTCTCGTGCACGTATAGCATAAGCTTGGGCAGGTGCTCTCGCCTCCGACCTTACAGCTGTATCGGTAGTCCCCTTTTGGCTCCCACTAACATTCCCGGTGTTTCTGGGTGGTCTACCCCTAGCTGTCGTATTACCCGGTCTCGCACTCTGAACATTTTCTTCCTCAGCTAACTTTGGGCAGTCTTGAATGAAGTGATCTCGTGATCCACACTTATAACAAGATTGATTATTGTACTTGCCCCAGCATTCTCCCACATGTCGTCTTCCACACTATCTACACTCAGGCTTGTTGCTTTTAACACTACCAACACTTGATTCAGTCGGAATTTGAACTCTTGGTCCAACATTTTGTTTCGCACGATCTCTATTCGGATGTCAAAACGAAGCATTTTATCGATTGCTTGCATCTCTAAATCTCTTCGTCGAAGGTTGAGACAACTTAATCATCGATCTTTTTCTTTCATCTCGAGCTTCTGAATCAGCTTTCATCTTTTCTTTACTGAGCTCCTCGACTTTGCAGGCTCTTTCAACTAACACAACAAATTCATTTATGTCAAGTATCCCAACCAGAAATTTAATGTCTTCATTCAACCCTTTGATAAACCGTAATATATACATATTTTAACCCCACATTTAGCTTAATTTTGGATGAATTTTGATTGAATTTGATGAATTCGATGCTCCTAATCTCTTAATTTCATGTTTTATACTCAGGAGAGCTTAAGGAATCGAAAGGAACGAGAAACGGGCCAAAAAGGGGCAAAATTGGCTTACCTTAGAGACTCACATAGCCTGGACTATCACCCACGGTCGTGCTTTTCGAGTAACAACCGAGACACGACCTAGAACATCGTACACGGCCAGATCACACGACCATGTGTGGCAAATAGGATCGACCACGGCCAAGAGAGTCGACCACGAGCGTGTCACACGGGCGTGTCCCTGCTATAGCCAAGATGAGTTTCATTCGGAATAGGATACTTGTGGGCCAAGAAAAACATTCTGAAGCCTATATAAACGCCCTAAGTATAACCCCAAAAGTGTCTTTGGTTGGGGGCGAAGCCAGAGAGGGCTGAACACAGGGAATTACTCCAAGACAGCCAGTTGATCCATCTCAGAAGCTGGAATCATGCTGAAGACAGAAGATCTTCCCTTCAATTTCCTTCAGGGGGTTTTAGGGTTTTTCTTATGTTTTGTTATTTACTTTCTTCTGAGATGTATTCTTTATTAAACATGAACTAAACCCCTCAAATACCTGAGGGGATGAAACCTAAGACGGATCTTGTTATTGTTTTCTGAACTATATGATAAATACTTGATTTGTTCTTAATTATGTGTTCTTAATTCCTATTTTAATATTTCAGGATATTTATTCAAGTATTGATGTGCTTAGGCAGTGGAGCAAAAGTCCCTGTTTAAGAGTAGATCTAGCATAGTTAAGTGGAGTTGATCGCAACCCTACAGATAGGATGACGAAAATCTGTCGGATTAGGGTCAAACCTAATATGAGAGTCTATAGATCGAGTTAATGCAACACTAAGGGTTTTAATTAGAAAGAGATTTCAATTAATCAACCTAGTGTTAGACGTTAGTAGCCTCGAAAGAGGTATTAATATAAATTAGGGAATCCTACGGATCAAGTCAAGTGAATAAATCGTCTGGTTCAGAGTTAAATAACAAGTGAAGTCTAGGTGGATTCTCCCTCGGGTATTGTCTTAATCAACTGGTTTTTCCCAAAAGTATTTTCCCAATTCACTCTCTTTGTCTTAGCATCCTTAGTTTAGTAATTAGTTAGATAAACATCAATTCCCTTAATACTTAGGCTAGATAATAAAAAGATAGTAACTACTAGTACTCTTGGTCCTTGAGGATACGATATTTCGGTCTTGCCATAGCTATACTCACCGAGCGATAGGTGCGCTTGCCTTATTCGTTGTCATAGTTAGTTTGGACACGATCAAGTTTTTGGCGCCGTTGCTTGAGGACTAAGATATTAGGAACACTTGATTTTTATTACTTTAGCCATTTTTATTTTTGCAATTAATTTTTATTTTATTTCTACTTTGCTAATTTGTCTTTTCCTTACTTGGCGGGTATTCTAGTTTATGACTAGAAGAAACCCGTCAGGACCTCTACTTTACGATAGTGATCTGAAGGAACCATTCGCGTAGAATCAAGAGAAATTAGGTGAAGCCTACAATTCACACAAGAAGAGCAAGAGGACGATACTAATAACACGAAAGAGATGGCTGATCCCTAAAATAATCCACTTCCTCCTGTGGTTGCCGAAAATCCTCCTCCACGAACTATGTATGATTATGCTAAACCTAATTTAACTGGTACTGAATCAAGTATTGTTAGACCTACTATTGCTGCAAATAATTTCGAATTGAAACCTAACACTATACAGATGATACAACAGTTTGTTCAGTTTGATGGTTTGCAGGATGAGGATCCTAACACACACTTAGCGAATTTTTTGGAATTATGCGATACGTTTAAAATTAATGGCGTTTCTGATGACGCCATTCGCCTTAGGTTATTTCCCTTTTCTTTAAGGAACAAAGCCAAACAGTGGTTGAATTCTCTTCCACGAGGATCAATCACTACATGGGAGCAAATGACCAAAAAACTTTTGTTAAAATATTTTCCGTCGGCTAAAACGGCTAAATTAAGGAATGATACCTCTTTTTTTGTGTAGATGGATTTAGAAACACTTTACGATGCATGGGAGAGATACAAGGATTTATTGAGAAGGTGCCCGCATCATGGGTTACCATTATGGCTACAGGTTCAAACCTTTTACAATGGTGTGAACCCCTCGACTAGGCAGTTGATTGATGTAGCCGCCGGTGGAACCCTAAATAACAAAACCCCTAAAGCGGCTTACAAATTCATTGAAGAGATGTCACTGAATAACTATCAGTGGCAAGTTATGAGGACAAAGCCGACAAAAGCTGCCAGTGTTTTCAACCTCGACGTAGTAACCATGCTATCAAATCAGGTAGAACTCTTAAGTAAGAAAATTGATGGTTTGTGTGGTTCCTCGCAGGTACATCCAGTGATGCAGTGCGATACATATGGAGGAGGGTCGAACAATACGGAATACCCACCCTACAACCCTGGCATAGAAAGCGAGAAGATGAACTATATGGGTAATAATTTTAGATCTCAAAATAACCCCTACAGTAACAATTATAGTCCATGTTGGAGGAACCATCCAAACTTTTCGTGGGGTGGTCAAGGAAATCAGAGACAACAACCCCCCGGGATTTCAGCAACCACCTTACCGACAGGAAAAGAAACCAAACCTTAAAGAGATGCTGGAAAAGTTTATCTCGACATTAGAGACTCATTTCCAGAATACCGAAACGGCGTTGAAAACTCAACAAGAATCACTTCAAATGATTGAGAATCAATTTGGACAGCTAATCAAGTTAGTTTCCGAAAAGCAACCAGGTAATTCACCTAATTCAAAAGAGCATGTGAAAGCAGTTACACTAAGGAGTGGAAAGGAGTTGGTTGAAACTGAAAGAAAGATGCCAAAAGAAATTATTAAAGAAAAAGAAGAGGAAGTAAACGAGAATGTAACGCCGGCACTTAAAGAACCACCAATTCCATATCTAGCACAGTTGAAGAAAGACCGCATGGACGCACAATTTGGTAAGTTTCTTGAACTCTTTAAACAATTACATATTAACTTACCTTTTGTTGAAGCTATTTCGCAGATTCCTATATACGCAAAATTTCTAAAGGAGCTCTTAACGAATAAAAGGAAGCTTAAAGAACTGTCAACCGTGGAGCTTAACGAGGAATGCTCAGCTATTCTCCAGAATAAGTTTCCAACCAAATTAAAAGATCCAGAAAGTTTTACTATTCCTTGCTTAATTGGTAGTTTAAATATTGAGAAAGCATTAGCTGACTTAGGTGTCAGTATTAATTTAATGCCTTATAAAATGTTCAAGCACCTCGGTCTTGGGGAACCAAAACCCACTAGGATGAGTATCGAACTAGCCGATAGATCCATTAAATACCCTAGGGGAATTATTGAAGACATTTTAGTTAAAGTTGATAAATTCATATTCCCTGTTGACTTTGTTGTGCTCGACATGGATGAGGATGTTGAAGTACCTTTAATTTTAGGACGCCCATTTTTAGCCACTGCTAGGGCTAATATTGATGTAGGTAATGGTAAGCTTTCGCTTAGGGTAGGTGATTAGGAGATTATTTTTAAAATCTATGATGCTATGTGATACTCTAAAGAACAAGATGATTCCTGTTATTTTATTGACTCTATTGATCATTTTATTCAAGAGTCTTTTCAGAAAATAATACATAAAGACACGTTGGAACTGTGTCTTGTTCAAGGCGATGAGGCAGATGATGATGCCAATAAGATGGGGGAGACAAAAATCGAAATAAATCATAATAGCCCCTCTCTAAGATAGAAAGAGTATGAGGGCATTGAAATAAACGACGAATCTAAACAAAGACCCTCTATTGAAGAACCCCCAAATTGGAATTGAAACAGTTACCAACACACTTAGAGTACACATTCCTTGGGAGCAATTCTACACTACCGGTAATTATTTCTTCAGACCTAGAACCCGCTGAGAAAGAAGAGTTACTACAGGTGTTAAAGGAGCATAAAAGAGCCATAGCCTGGAAAATCTCTATCATTAAAGGGATAAGGCCATCGTTTTGCACCCACTAAATCTTAATGGAAGATGAATATAAACCATGTGTGCAACCTCAAAGACGATTAAATCCTAATATGAAGGAAGTTGTTAAAATCGAGGTAATTAAACTTCTAGATCTTTGGAATTATTTATCCTATTTACGATAGTTCTTGGGTAAGTCCTGTGCGAGTTGTTCCAAAGAAAGGAGGCATGACTGTCATAGCTAATGAAAAGAATGAATTAATTCCAACAAGAATAGTCAGAGGTTGAAGAATTTGCATTGACTATAGGAAACTGAACGATGCCACAAGAAAAGACCACTTTCCTTTACCCTTCATTGATCAGATGCTGGAAAGATTTTCTGGGCATATGTACTACTGCTTCCTAGACGGACTGTCTGGCTACTTCCAAATCCCTATAACTCCTGAAGATCAAGAAAATACAACATTCACATGTCCATACGGTACGTTTGCTTATCGAAGAATGCCTTTTGGTTTATGTAACGCTCCTACTACTTTTCAGCGCTGCATGCTAGCCATCTTTGACGAACTTGTGGAATATATTACGGAGGTATTTATGGACGACTTTTTGGTATTCGGTAATTCATTCCACATTTGCCTTAAAAATTTAAAACGAGTTTTAATGAGATGTGAGGAAACGAACCTTGTGCTTAATTGGGAAAAGTGTCACTTCATGGTTCGAGAAGGGATTGTGTTAGGTCATAAAATTTCTAGTAAAGGGATTGAGGTTGATAAAGCAAAAATTGAAACCATAGAAAAATTACCTCCTCCCAGTTCAGTTAAGGCTATTAGAAGGTTTTTAGGACATGCCGGTTTCTATAGAAGATTTATTAAGGATTTTTTCTAAAATAGCTAAGCCTTTGACGAAATTACTAGAAAAAGATGTACCTTTCAATTTTGATCAGGAATGTTTAGATGCATTTAATACTCTAAAAACTAAATTAACAAATGCCCCAATTATTATTGCACCTGATTGGAATTTACCCTTTGAACTAATGTGTGATACGAGTGATTTTGCAGTAGGTGTAGTTTTGGGTCAGCGAAGAGATAAGCATTTCCAACCGATCTATTACGCTAGCAAGACACTGACGACCGCACAAGAGAATTACACCACCATAGAAAAAGAATTACTAGCTGTGGTTTTTGCATTTGATAAATTTAGACAATATTTAATATTATCTAAAGTCGTCATTTACACTGACCATTCAGCCCTTCATTATCTTTTCACTAAATCTGATGCAAAACCTAGACTCATAAGATGGATTTTACTTTTTGGAAATTCAGGACAAGAAAGGAGCTGAAAACCTGGCAGCAGACCATCTTTCTAGACTTGAAAATCCACATCTTAAAGAACTTGATGAAAGTGAGATTAATGATTTGTTTCCTGAAGAATAACTTTTGGCTATATCTGACGCCGAGGTACCCTAGTTTGCAGATATCTCAAATTATTTAGCTGCTAACGTCTTACTAAAAGGGTTGACACATCAGCAAAAGAAGCGATTCTTTACTGATGTGAAAAAATATTTTTGGGAGGACCCTTTTCTTTTTCGTATATGTGCAGATCAAGTAATTCGGAGATGTGTCGCGAAGGAAGAAGCAAGCAAAATCCTAGAACATTTTCATTCAGGACCAACAGGAGGACATTACAGTGGGACGAAAATAGCACATAAAACACTCGAATCAGGTTTTTATTGGCCCACTTTGTTCAAGGACGCTAATAGGTATGTTAGTTCATGTGATAAATGTCAGAGAACAGGTAATATCTCTAAACGCGATGAAATGCCTCAAACATATATGTTATCATGTGAAATATTTGATGTATGGGGTATCGATTTTATGGGCCCACTCCCTAGCTCATTTGGGAATAAATACATCCTCGTAGCAGTTGATTACATGTCAAAATGGGTGGAAGCTCAAGCTTTACCCACTAATGATGCATGAGTGTTAGTGCAATTTCTTAAGAAACTCTTCTCTCGATTTGGAACACCTAGAGCAATTATTAGTGATAGGGGTACTTATTTTTGTAACACTAACTTCGAGAAAATCTTAAAGAAATATGGAGTACACCACAGAATAGCTACCCCTTATCACCCTCAAACTAGTGGACAAGTCGAAGTATCCAATAGAGAACTTAAACGTATCCTAGAGAAAACTGTAGAATCAAACAGGAAAGATTGGGCAGCAAAAGTAGACGACGCTTTATGGGCCTATAGAACCGCCTTTAAAACTCCCATAGGAACATCCCCATACAAACTTGTTTACGGGAAGAGCTGTCATTTACCATTTGAACTCGAACATAAAGCATTTTGGGCTATAAAATTTTTAAACTACGATCTTAAACTTGCAGGCGAGAAAAGATTGATGCAGTTGAACGAGCTTGATGAGTGGCGAGCAAAAGCCTACGAGAGCTCACGATTATACAAAGAAGCAACAAAGCGACGCCACAATGCTCGTCTAAAGCGATCTAAACAATTCGAAGTTGGAGATCTCGTGTTACTTTATAATTCAAGACTCAAATTATTCCCTGGAAAGCTGAAATCAAGATGGTCAGGTCCATTTGTAATCAACACTATTTTACCCTACGGCACAATCGAGGTAACTCATCCGACTTATGGAACTTTCAAGGTAAACGGTCAGTGACTAAAAATTTATAATGGTGAAGATTTTAGGGATATGAGAGAGGAGCTTTAGCTCCGTGAACCTTCATATAGAAATGAAAACAGGGTAAGTCTAGCTTAAGATTTTAAACGAGCGCTTCTCGGGAGGCAACCCGAGCACTAACCTCATTAACATTCATATTTTTGTTGATAGCATCTAACTAAGAACTAACTAATTTCATAAGTGCAGGATTTCCTTCCCACACGGCCTAAAACACGGGCGTGGCCGTGGCCGTGTGGACACCACGAGGAAGCATATGGGTATGGCGGAGACCGTGTGGGCCAAGGAAGAGAAAAAATTTTCCCAACACGGGCTGCAATTAAAGGGCCACGGCCGTGCGATGCAGCCGTGGTCGATATTGAGTAAACGACACGGGCGTGAGACACGCCCGTGCCTATAGGGCGTGGTCGACACTAATTAAATCAACACGGGCGTGGGACCTAAAACACGGGTGTGGGAGAAGCGAATGAAGCTCGGCATGGCCGTGCGACACGGCCGTGTGGGACAACATTCCCACAGCACACGGACGTGGGACACAAAACAGGCGCACCAAACCCCTAAACATTCAAAACACACGGGCTAAAAACGATCCACACGGGCGTGTGACACGCCCGTGTGCCCTTATTTCTATATAAACCCCTCACTATTCATCATCTTTTTCCCCAAATTATTCTCCCCAAACCCTAGCCATTTTCCCTTCTTCCCCTACTAAGTCCGGCCACCACCATCAACACCCCCTCATCCTGTCTCCTCTCCCTTTTTCCTCATTCCCTTCTCTATTTTCCCTTCCCCCTCTCCACGCACACCGGACCACGCCGGGTAACGCGCTACACACGCTCGTAAAGGGCGACACGGTAGCCGTGTTCCATCATTCAATCGCAAAGACACGTCCGTGCATCATCCCTCAACGACCGTGCGCCATCTCCACACCTCCGTCGGTCCATTCTACACCCTCCACTCTCTACTTTACTGTTTAATCCTATATATTACATGCTTGTTTTTTAGATCTTAGATTTATTCCCTTAAATTCATTGTTTTCTTCTTTAGCATTCATTCTTGTTAATTATTTTCAGTACTAATGATCACTTAAGCATTATGGATAGTTAAACTATGATTTTTGAATGCCTTGAACACTTAGTATTAAGAGAATAGTTAGGAACAATTGTCATTGTTAAAATCATAAGATTACAATTTTGGACTCATAGGTACTGTCATTATGGGATGATGTTTTCCATTCTATTCTACAGGAACATAATGTCATCTTCCCGAGGCAAGAAAATCGCAGTCTCTGTTTCGAAAAAATGAAAGGGACCCAGTTCATCATCGACACACGCATCTGCCGAAGTACGACACCCATTCTTATAGTTCCCTCTGGGATCACAGGAGGACCTTTTTCAGATACTTTGCGCGCGACCCCTCGACATAGGGAGGAACATTGATTGGACCGCTTTGGAGCAGGTCCAACTAGCCGACGACGTCCGGGCCCTCCTGACTACCGACCCATAGGGGCAATTCTTTGAGATCATTGAGCCCACATACCTAGAGCTCACTTTGGAGCTCTGTTCCACATTCCACCTCCAGACGATGATGACGAACCACGATGACCCCGGCACAGTCCAATTCCGTCTCGGAGGCATTGTACGTGAACTGAGTGTCCCATAATTCGGGGTCGCCTTGGGGCTCTACACTGACGAATTCATGGTGGACAATGATCTCGAGAAACTCCATCGCCACATCCATAACTCCCCTTCTAGATGTTGGAATAACATAGCCCCCGCTTCGGCCTCCTATGACCCTAGTCGCTCCAAGGCGACAGCTCTCGCCCCATCCCTGAGGTACTTACACGCCATCTTAACTCATACATTGACAGGTAGGCGAGAGAGCACCGGCGTCGTCAACACTCACGACGCCTACTTCCTATGGTGCATGGCGAATGGGCACGTCTTCGACTTAGCCTACTTCATAGCTCGCGCCATTCAACATCAGACGGAGTAGCATAGGAGAGGGGTCATCTCCATGGGTCCCTACATCACACGTCTGGCTCGGTATTTTGGGCTCCTTAACACCGCCGCTCAGTCCTCCTCACTCACACTGATAGGACAGATACCCCCACAGGGCATCCAGACGATGATCCACATGAGGATGATTGAGCACCGCCGTGGGTTCTATCCTCCCCAGTATAGGCTATCACAAGCTACCGTCGACCCAGAGGACATTATTGATGATGTCCCTCCACAGCACGAGAAGCCACCTTCAGCACCACACCCCCATCGCCGACCAGTTCATGCGGCTGCTTCAAGTCCAGACAGATCTGAGCGCCTAACACGATTCGAGTAGCAATGCTTCCAGCGTTTCGATCACATCGACGCCACCCTCTACCAGATATGTCAGCACCATCACATTTCATCGCCGCCCCCACCTCGCGACCCAGCAGATGACAAGGACTTTTGAGTCCTTTTATTTTCTTTATTTTTATTGTTATTGTTATTTTTATTTTTATTTTCTTTTTTCTTTTTTCTTTTAGTTTATTTTCTTTTATAATTAAACTATTTACCTTTCTTATTTTAAAACTTTCATTAGTATAGTTGAATTTCCTTTATCACTGGCTGTCTGAGTCTGAGTATCTATAACAACATTCATTAACTAGTAATCCCTAAATTTTAACTAATGACTTTGCAGTGTAAAAAGGTTCAATGTGCCACTCAAGGAACGAACACATCACCTATACCTAGTCATCCTGTTCATCATTGATCGTCCCCCAAGGATTTCATCCATAATTCAGGAAGTTTCATCTCTCTCCCTCTCTTATTACTTCCTTACTAATCATTATCTATCTTTGTACATTGAGGGCAATGTACATCTTAAGTGTGGGGGGTGAATTTTATTGTGAAAAGTGCCTAACTTTTTTATTCTCAAATCCCTGAATTATATCTTGTTTTTAAGTAAAATGTTCTCATATTACTGTCAGAATGAAATTTCTTTTGATTTATGATTTTCATTGATATGTTTTGGATTAAGTCATAGTTAATTGTGCAGTGATGATTTAAACTTTAGGAGACTAGAGAATCAAGCATGATGAGTTTATTTTCAGAATTAAAAATTTGTTAGGTTGTCTACCTAAATCTAATGATTACCTTGAAGTTTGAAATTTACAAGGTTGACATCAAAAGCCCATAATTTTTGTGAGATCTTGAGCCTTTTAGAGCACACATTTTTCGTGCTCACTTTATTGATTATGAGTATGTCAACATTGATTTGTTATTCTAGAACTTGCTTCGATTATACATGTCGAGACCACACTTTTGATTTGATATACTGAGATGATAAAGGCACCTAGGCTTTAACCCACTTACTCCATAAAAAGCCTACCATCATAATTAACCCCTAGTGAACCCCTTTGAGACTAACAAACCATTTCTTGACTCACCAATTAATATTAACCCAAAACCCACTTTGTATTTGTTATCACCATTTCTCTTGACTACCCTTATATCGAGATTTGATTTGATCGATTACTTAACTATTTTCTTTATTTCAGTTGTTAAATTCTATCTTATTATTATTGTACTTGATTTGTTCTTAAAAAAAATTAGGAATCTATTCATTATTACTTCTTTGTTATTGGAGCTTAAGCAGTTAATTTTATATTTTGAGAAGAAGCTCATGTTATTAGTATTAAGTTTTCAATTGATGTAATTATTTAAGCTTTAGTTACTCTTCTAGTTAGGTAATTTATCAATTCAGTCTCGATACTAACACTCTAATTCAGCCTTTATCCACACCTTTAACCTAAGCCCCGTTACAACCCTTTTTAAAGACCT
The DNA here is from genome assembly GCA_025698515.1 of Gossypium sturtianum. Classification (NCBI taxonomy): domain Eukaryota; kingdom Viridiplantae; phylum Streptophyta; class Magnoliopsida; order Malvales; family Malvaceae; genus Gossypium; species Gossypium sturtianum. Next base: position 96,763,500 of record CM046948.1, read on the forward strand.
TTTGATTTGTGTATCATATCATTTTACAGTGGTGGAGATTTGATTTTCATGCAAGCCTATGGGATTAACTTTTCATGTTCGACTTCTGAGTGCTTATTTTTGAACCTTAAACACTTTGAGTGATTTGAGTGAACCTTTAGTGAGGATGTCAATTTTTGTCAATTTTGAATTAAAGGTAATTATGTAGGTAAGGGGAAACACCTATTTTTCGTACTACAAAAACTATGACTTTGATTGTTTGAATCTTTAGGAACCTTCTGGTTAAATTATCAATGTATGAATTACCTATGAATTATGATGAAACATTATTGATGAAGATTATGAATTGAGGGAAGTTAATTTTAATCGTGAACTGAGAATTTTGCTTGAGGACAAGCAAATGCTTAAGTGTGGGGGTATTTGATAAACCATAATATATACATATTTTAATCTCACATTTAGCTTACTTTTGGATGAATTTTGATTGAATTTGATGAATTTGATGCTCCTAATCTCTTAATTTCATGCTTTATACTAAGGAGAGCTTAGGGAATCGAAAGGAATAAGAAACGGGCCAAAAATGGGCAAAATGGGCTTACCTTAGAGACTCACACGTCCTGGACTATCACCCACGGCCGTGCATTTTGAGTAACAATCGAGACATGGCCTAGAACATCATACACGGCCAGATCACACGGCCGTGTGTGGCAAACAGGATCGACCACGGCCAAGAGAGTCGACCACGGGCGTGTCCCTGCTATAGCCAAGATGAGTTTCATTCCGAATAGGATACTTGTGGGCCAAGAAAAACATTTCGAAGCCTATATAAACGCCCTAAGTATAACCCAAAGAGTGTATTTGGTTGGGGGCGAAGCCAGAGAGCGCTGAACACAGGGAATTACTCCAAGATAGCCAGTTGATCCATCTCAGAAGCCGAAATCACGCTCAAGACGGAAGATCTTCCCTTCAATTTCCTTCAGGGGGTTTTAGGGTTTTTCTTATGTTTTGTTATTTACTTTCTTCTGAGATGTATTCTTTATTAAACATGAACTAAACCCCTCAAATACCTAAGGGGGATGAAACCTAAGATGGATCTTGTTATTGTTTTCTGAACTATATGATAAATACTTGATTTGTTCTTAATTATGTGTTCTTAATCCTTGTTTTAATATTTCAGGATATTAATTCAAGTATTGATGTGCTTAGGCAGTGGAGCAAAAGTCTCTGTTTAAGAGTAGATCTAGCATAGTTAAGCGGAGTTGATCGTAACCTTACAGATAGGATGACAAAAATCTGTCGGATTAGGGTCAAACCTAATATGGGAGTCCATAGATCGAGTTAATGCAACACTAGGGGTTTTAATTAGAAAGAGATTTCAATTAATCAACCTAGGGTTAGACGTTAGTAGCCTCGAAAGAGGTATTAATATAAATTAGGGAATCCTACGGATCAAGTCAAGTGAATAAATCGTGCTGTTTGAGTTAAATAACAAGTGAAGTCTAGGTAGATTCTTCCTCGGGTATTGTCTTAATCAAACTGGTTTTTCCCAAAAGTATTTTCCCAATTCACTCTCTTTGTCTTAGCATCCTTAGTTTAGTAATTAGTTAGATAAACATCAATTCCCTTAATACTTAGGCTAGATAATAAAAAGATAGTAACTACTAGTACTCTTGGTCCTTGAGGATACGATATTTCCGGTCTTGCCATAGCTATACTACCGAACGATAGGTGCGCTTGCCTTATTCGTTGTCACAGTTAGTTTGGACACGATCACCCTTCAATGAAACGTTTACACATAGTAGCTTCGGTCAAAACACATTCCCGCGTATACTGACTCAATTTCACAAACTCCCGTTCATACGATGAATCGACATACTACTGTTTGATTCTAGAAACTCTTTACGTTTCTGATCAATGAATCGTTGACTGATATATTTCTTTCAGAATTTAACTTGAAAGAAATCCCAGGTGATTCTCTCTCTCGGAACCACAAATATCAATGTCTTCCACCAGTTATATGCAGTGTCCCTCAACAACGAAACAGCACATTTAATACATTCATTAGGAGTCAACGACATTTTGTCAAATACTCGAATGGTATTCTCGACCAAAAATTAGCTCGCTCGGCATCATCATCAGCTGTGGCCCTAAACTCTTCGGCCACGTACTTACGGATTTTATCCACAGGAGGTTTATTCAGCCGGATCAGATCTACGACTTGTGGCACAACAGGTACTTGTGGGGGTGGAGTTTGTGGAGCAGCCAGATTCGTTCGAACGAACTCCGAAAACCACTCACTCATCATTCGGAAGAAGGCTTGTTTAGCCTCTCCTCCCTCACTACTATCATTCGGCCTAGATGTGGTCGGCGCTGTCCCTTGAGCGGGAGTAGGCGCATTACTCTCAACATCACCAGCAACTGCTCGATCGGGATCCATTACTATAAAAAAAACATATTTTCAACTGTCAGGATTCATCCCACTATCGCAATTATATATATGGCATGTATAGCTAGACTCACACGTGCTACGTTAGTCCGATAATTGACTAAACCGTAGCTCTGATACCAATAAAATGTAACACCCCTAACCCAAAACCGTCGTCGAAATAGGGTTAAGAGGCATTACCAAACAATCAGAACATTTCACATCCATTTCACAACACAAAGTCAATCATCAATCAAACATATTCAAATATAAACATATAGTCCCTTATTGAGGTCTACGAGACCTTAAACATGTGTTAGAAAGAGGTCGGGACTAAACCGAACACATACAAAAATTTCTGAAATTTAAACATTTTTCTAAGTTACAGAGGTCACACGCCCGTGTGGGTAGGCCGTGCGCCTCACACGGCCTCGGACACGCCCGTGCATCCAAGCCGTGTCAAAATAGGGCATACATACTGACTTGCACCACACGGCCAGTCACATGCCCGTGTCTCCAGCCCGTGGTCGCTACTGACTTGTTTCACTTGGAAAACTTAAACAACACGGTCGAGCCACACGCTCGTGTGCTCAACCGTGTGGGCAATTATAGGCCATAATCAAAGCCAAATTTGCCAACCACACATTGAAACATCTATATGCATTAAACCATTACCAATTCATGACTCAAATGCAACCAAAACATACCATTTCAAGCACCCATTAATCATCAACAATACCATCTATAGCCATGCTCAAACTCATCTTAAATAAGTCCAACTAAAATACAATTTTAAATCATGTTAACAAAACATCATTTAATCAAGCCACAAATTCACACATAAAACACCATTTCCTTCAACTAGCTCAAGCATGAAAAATACCATTTCTAGCCTCACTATTTCATACCACATTCATCATTTTCATTACCTCACATATGAACTATCAACATTCAACTTTCTAGCCATATCACATGGCAAGATTCAACATTACAAAACATACCAAGACCTCTGGCCTATACATGCCATATACCAAATATGTACATCTTTCAAAAGTACCAAAATAGATAGCCGATAGTGTGATCAAGTCACTGACGATCCCCGGATCCGAGCTAGCTCTACTGACACTGTAAAACAGAGAAACAATTCACACAGTAAGCTTTTAGAGCTTAGTAAGTTCGTAATATAATGCATACTTCTCAATAATGTAACATCAATACATAAATAAACCATCACATAGATAGATACACAATTAAGCACATTATCATCCTCAACCATATGCTCAAATATTCATTCATTCAACTTTTACAACTAACATCAACCACATATGTTCAAACATACCTTTGCCAACACTCAGTAAACAAACATTTTTTCTTTTCGATGCTCGATACCATACCTCATTCACTGCTCGATATCTTTTCAACTCAATCGCACACTTAGTGCTCAAATCATAGCCGAAACTTAATTAACATCGCACACTTAATGCCTTGATACAAAACCAAACTTAATTCGGTATCACATATACAGTGCCAGATCAATAAGTCGAAGCTTCTATCATTTTGCACACACAGTGCTAATCATCTCTGTCTCGTTTCTAAATTCGCACACTTAGTGCCTCATTACTCGATTTCATATATAATACATTTCTATTCTTTAACTATGCATTCAACAAATTCTCATCACATAGATATAAATTTAACAATTGGTATTATATCCGAACTTACCTCGGACGTCGAAATACCAAAACGGTCGATTAATCGAGCACTTTGTCTTTGCCTCGATCTCGATCCGAACCTCTCCTTTCTTGGTCTATACACATTTAAATTCAACTCATTCAATCACCAATTCATTCAATTTAGTCCACGCACATATTTAGGGCATTTTACAAAATAGCCCTCACATTTTCACATTTCGACACTTTAGTCACTATTTCATAAAATCATCAAATTCACATATTTTCCTTTCACATAAGCCTAGCTGAATTTTCTTTGTGTTCATACAAGCCCACACATTTCATTTATTTCACATTTTAGTCCCTCAATTTACACTTTTCTCAATTTAGCCCAAATTACACAAATTCACCAAAAATTTAAAGACAAAATATGCTAACCCAACATCAAACTTTCATATTTCACCATCAAATATCACAAAGCTCAAGCATTCATCAATGGCATAACTCAAAATCACCATCAGTTTCCAAAATTTAAGCATGGGCTTCCTAGAGCACAAAGCAACGATCTCAAAAACGTAGAAATTATCAAAAACCGATCAAAAATCATACCTTAATTGAGCTAAGTAGTAGCTGAATGCTTCAAACTCCTAAACCCTTCTTTATTTTCTCAATTTCGGCAATAGATGGATAAAAGATGAACAAGTTTGGTTTTGTTTTATTTAATATTAACATAATTGGCATTTTACCATTTTACCCTTAATGAATCTTAATAATAACACCTTATGCCATGCTATCATCTTCCACTAACTATTTAATGGTATAATATCAACATAAGGACCTCTCCTTTAATAAGCCATGTCAAATAGGTACTTTAGCAACTAGCACATAGCTTTTACAATTTACGCGATTAAGTCCTTTTTTACAAATTAAACACACAATCGATAAAATCTTCACACGAAACTTTCACACAAGCTAAATCACATATAATAAACACAGAAAATAATATTAAAATGTTTTTCTGACCTCAGATTTGTGGTCTCGAAACCACTATTCCGACTAGGGTCTAAACCGAACTGTTACATTGGATAACCACACAAAGTCATAAACATTTGCCATAACTTACTCGTACTTGTTCTTATTTAGCATATACTATGCCACATATCGTAAACATTCCTCGTTAATTATTCACGAGTACCTCTATTCACTCAATCACATTATTTTAGTACTAATCTCATTTCTATTTCCAAGCTTATCTATTTATCCCAAAAATTCACTAGGGATACTCAAGGACGAGTATTCATCGTCATTAATATAAACACGAAGCCAATGCCACATCCAGACGTGGTCTTATACGGGGTCACCTCTGAGTGCCGATGCCATATCCCGGATATGGTCTTATACGGAATACCACTTCAAGTATCGATGCCATATCCCGGATATGGTCTTATACGCTCATATTCAATACCGAAGCCATATCCCAGATATGGTCTTATACGGAATCTCAATTCGGTGCCAAGGCCATGCCCCCGACATGGCCTTACACGGGACTTTATTCATCTTGTGTCTCGATGATAGCATTTTCACATTTATTATAGTCCAACCGGGACTTCAACATCTCAACTTTTATCATCCTTCTCATTCAACACCAATACTAAATTTCATAGAATGACATGTAACATTATTATATCAAACATTCTCAAACATACTAGCATAAATGTTGAATTTATCACATACAAACTTACCTCGATTTCAAAATAAGCTAGATCGTCGATCTAGTCCGATACTTTGTTCTTTCCCCGGTCGAGGTAAATTCTTGGTTCTTCTTGATCTATAATAGCAAATTAGCTCATTTAACAGTCACGTTAATAAATGCACTTCAATAACCATGCTTTGGCAAAATTACTAATTTGCCCTTAGACTTTTTGCAAAATGACCATTTTACCCCTAGGCTCGGAAATCAATTCTAATCAAATTTCTACCTTTATCGAGCCTAGGTGAACATTTATTTCTCTTATGGCTACCATCAAAACTCAACATTTCACACATTTACTACATACTTTACAACCTTTACAAAAAGGTCCTTTTAGGTGTTTTCATGGTAAACCTTTCACAAAAGTTGTTCATCTAACAATTAAGGCTCATTTTCTTCCATAAGAATTCAGCAAACAACTTAAAAGCTCTCATGGCAAAACTCTAAACTCTTCACCATCTTACAAAATAGTCCCCTTGTAACACCCCTATCACGAGTCCATCACCGGGTCAGGGTTAGGAGCATTACCAGACAGATCGAAAAGCATTTACAGAAAATTCATACATACATTTATAGTTGTCGAACATAATGTCCCTTAAATAGGTCATCGAGACCTTAAGCATGCTTGTAACCCGGGTCGGGACTAAAACAAAACATATACAGAAGTTCTTGGAAATTTAAAAATTTTCTAAACTACAGGGGAGACACGCCCGTGTGAGGAAACCGTGTGCTCTCCACGGCTTCTAGACGCCCCCGTGTGTCCTTCCGTGTCTATATACTGACTATACTCCCACGGCCTCAAAGCACGCCCGTGTGCTCTTGCCGTGTACTACTAGACCGTATACTGACTTCTCCACCACGGACACCAAGCACGCCCGTGTGCCATGGCCGTGTACTCTTAGCTAGCTCTTCGACTTGTACACCACGGCTAGCCGACACCCGTGTCGTCGAGGCGTGTGCTACTAAACCACATTACGCCAATTCACCCACGGTCTTTAGCACGCACGCGTGCATACAACCGTGTGACATTATAGGCCATTTACAAGGCCAAAATGCCACCCATATGGGTTACACCTACAAACATTACAAACCAAGACATATCATAAACAAATAGCAACAAAAAACATTCCAATTTGTCTATTCAATTTATGCATTTAATAACTAACTCATTCATACCAACATTCAAGACAAAACACATACATAACTAAAGCATTTCTTCATCATTTAACCAACCAAAACTTGACTTTTTCATGGGCATTAAACCATACCAAAACTATACATATATCACATTCATTTAAGCAAGTCTCAACTCATAAATAGCCAAATCACATGGCTAAGATCACATAACAACTTATACCAAAATACTAGCCTATACATGCCATATCTAGCTTTATACATTTTCAAAGTGTACCAAAATAAGTTTAGTAGTGTGATGATGATCCGTGTGGTCCAGAGCCTTTCAAAGAGCTTTGACGACCTACTGAGCAGAGAAAACACACATCTGAGTAAGCATTCAAAGAGCTTAGTAAGTCATATACAAGTAAACTTAGCATAAAATGCATATATTGTAAATAGATACATTGGCACATAACATTTACTTAACAAACTATCATATATTGCTTTGGTTCATATACATGGACACCATTGCCACATTCATCCATACAAGAATCATATATATATATATATATACGACTCTTTCTTAATCATTCTTGCATCTATTCTCATTCTCATATTCAATCATACTTTTCTTCAAATCAGAGTCATATAAGTACTTACCTTTTACACACACACTTAGTATACATACCAAACGTATCTGAAACGAATATACATTCACGTAATTGTTCATAGCTCAAATTTACTCATTAAATAGTTCAGAACCTAATAAGATACTCGAAAACTCAGAATAATTGTACAATGCCAACGTCCCAGATGTGGTCTTATATGTAGTCGGATGTTGATGCCACTGTCCCAGACAGGGTCTTACACAAAATCAGATATCGATGCCACCGTCCCAAAGCGAGGTCTTACTCGTATTCGGATATCGATGCCCTTTGTCCCCGACGGTCTTACCGTATTCGGATATCGATGCCCTTTGTCCCCGAAAGGGTCTTACTCGTATTCGGATATCGATGCCCTTTGTCCCCGCATGTGGTCTTACTCGTATTCGAGATATCGATGCCCTTTGTCCCAAAAGCAGGTCTTACTCGTATTCAAATATCGATGCCCTTTGTCCCGACGGTCTTACCGTATTCGGATATCGATGCCCTTTGTCCCGATATAGGTCTTACTCGTATTGAGATATCGATGCCACTATCCCGAGACGGTCTTACTCGTATTCGGATATCGATGCCCTTTGTCCCAGACGAGGTCTTACTCGTATTCGAGATATCGATGCCCTTTGTCCCGATGAGGTCTTTACTCGTATTCAGATATCGATGTACCTTTGTATTCCTAATTCCATACGGAATTTCTCAAACTTATCACTAAATCGATCTTATTTCAGAATTCTTATACATAGCATCTCATAAACATTCATTATCATTTATAGTCATGTAAATAAGCTCAATTCAATATAATTACATTTATTTGCAGTATGACTTACTTCGGATTCGGTTTATCGGAATGAAAACGGCTACTCGTTTACTTTTGCTTTCCCGCGATCTAAATTTGTTTTCCTCGGTTCTTGATCTAAACATATTCAGAATTAATCCTTTTATTCACTAATTCATTCAATTCAATCCAAGGACACACTTTTAGGGCTATTTACAATTTAGCCCTCACATTTGTACATTTTATCAATCTAGTCCATTTTTCACAAAACATCAAATTCACAAAATCCACACATATACATGCTTGGCCGAATACATATACATCACATATAAGGCCACATTTTTCATCAAATTTTCAATTTAGTCCCTTAATTTACCATTTTCTCAATTTAGCCCTATTTAGCTAAATTCATCAAAAATTCAAGAACAAAGTATGTTCATCTAGCTCATATCTTTCATTTAACACCAAAAATCATCAAAAAGCTTGACATATCATCAATGGCATCTCACACAAACATCATCAATTCATCAAATTAAAACATGGGCTTGATAGCTCTCAAAGCAACGATTGCAAAAACGTAGAAATTATCAAAAAAGGATCAAAAACTAACCTTGAATTAAACCAAAACTATGGCCGAACCTTTACTTAGAATTTTCTTTTTCTTTCGTTGCTTATTCGGTGGTGTGTGGATGGATGAAATCCACTAACATGTTTGTTTTATTATAACTTATTAATATAAATATAAAATACATGTATATTTAACAAAACATATAAAATAATCATATATAAACATAATGTGTTTACACATTACCATCCACTATCTAATATTTTTGGCCAAATTGCCACATAAGGCCCTCACTTTTACAAAGCCACATCAAATTAATACTTTATCAAATAGCAAGCAACTTTCTCATTCAATGCAATTTCATCCTTTTGCAAATTAAACACACGAACAGACAAATTAACTTACAGAAATTTAACACATGCTAATCAACATATCAACGGCACAGAATATAATATTAAAATATCATACGAACTCGTATTTGTGGTCCCAAAACCACTGTTCCGACTAGGGTATAAACCGGACTGTTACAATTCTCCCCCTTTAGGGATTTTCATCCCCGAAAATCTTACCGTTAAACAGAGTCAGATATTGTTGTCTCACTAAATCTTTAGGCTCCCATGAAGCCTCTTCAATTCCGTGTCAATTCCACAATACCTTCACTAACGGAATTCTCTTGTTTCTCAACTCTTTCACTTCACGAGCTAAGATACGGATCGGTTCCTCTTCATATGTCATATCAGATCGAATTTCAATTTTAGACGGAGAAATAACATGTGACGGATCAGATTGACATCTACGAAGCATTGAAACATGAAATATGTTGTGTATCATTTCCAGCTCTGAGGGCAACTTTAATCTATATGTAACAGGCCCAGCACGTTCAATGATCTCATACGGTCTGATGAACCTCGGACTTAATTTGCCTTTACGTCTAAATCGAATCACTTTCTTCCACGGAGACACTTTCAGAAATACTTTGTCGATTTCAAATTCTATATCTTTACGTTTCAAGTCCGCATAAGACTTCGACGATCGAATCTTTGCTTTCAAACAACCTTGGATCAATTTCACTTTTGTTACGAGTCTTTTATCAAATCAACCTCGTGAAGCTTATTTTCACTGAGTTCGGTCCAATACAGAGGTGTTCGACATTTTCGTTCGTACAAAGCTTCATATGGTGCCATTTTGATACTCGACCGAAAACTGTTATTGTACGCAAATTCGATCAATGGCAGATACTGTTCCCACGAACCATTAAACTCAAGTATACAGCATCTCAACATATCTTCAAGAATCTGAATAATTCGTTCAGACTGACCATCTATTTGTGGATGAAAAACTGTACTGAAATGCAGTTTTGTGCCTAAATCTTCTTGCAATTTCTTCCAGAATCGCGATGTAAATCTCGGATCTCTATCAGAATAAAATGGGCAGATTTCGTCAGTCGGTCAACTATGACCCAAATTGCATTTTTTTTTCTCAGAGTCTGAGGCAAACCAGAAACAACATCCATTGTCACTCTATCCCATTTCCATTCAGGAATCAGAATTAGCTGTAGCAAACCAGACGGAACTTGATGTTCGGCTTTCACTTGTTGCCAGATTAGGCATTTCGAAACAAAGTCAGAAATGTCTTGTTATACCAAGTTCAGACCTTTCATTCATTAACATAAGGATAAAGATCGTAATTTCATTATTAACCTAAGACTAAACCAAAAGTGATATTCCAATCGAAATTATTTCTATACAGAAGAAAACTTCATCAATCAAACTAACTTTAATTTATCATAATGTTTCCCAGATAGAATCGTTCCTATAAATATAATTCAGTATCAAGTCTTCAAGAAAATAAATTCTTCTTCCAGACTATTCCTCAATTCACACATGTACATTCAAAATTTGTTTCCAAATATATGGATAGATTCAGTCACATCTAACCATTCAAATCATTAAACTCAATCCGAACTGTTTCATCATTTTGACATCTCAAATCAATAGTCTTTCTTTTACAATTTACAACAGCAGCATGTAGTATCAACCAGTCCATACCCAAACTTATGTCAAACTCATCATATGGTAATAGCATCAGATTAGAAGGAAAATAGATATCTTAAAACATTAATGGATAGTTCTTGCATATTTTGTCAATCAGGACACTTTTACCTAAAGGGTTCGATTCTTTATAACAAACTCAGTAGACTCTATCAGCATAGTCTTACTGAATACTAAATTCATGCATATATATACGAATGAGTAGAACCAGGGTTTATCAATACAATCACAAAAGTATCATAAAGATTAAACGTACCCATAATAATATCTGAAGATGAGATTTCCACACACGCTCGAGTAGCATACGCTCGAGTTGGCTCTTTAAATTCAGATTTTGCAACAGTATCCCTCGTAGACCTCTGACTATTACTGACATTTCTTGTATTTCGGGAAGGTCTATTTCTCTCTAGGGCGTTGTCTAATCTCGGATCTGAGTAGTCTCTTGTTCACGGACTCTAGGCGATCTCGAATAAAATGATCCAACGATCCACATCTGAAGCAAGCTTGATTATTCAATCTACAATTCCCCGAATGTCTTTTACCGCAACGCTTACACTTAAGTCGCTCGGATCGGACATTTTCAACACTCGCCATCTTCAGGCAATCTCGAATGAAGTGATTTCGTGATCCACATTTATAACAAACTCTATTGTTATACTTGCCCCAACATTTTCCCACATGTCGTCTTCCACACTTTCCACACTCAGGTTTGTTGCTTTTAGTACTTCCATTATTTGATTCAATTGGAGCTTGAGTTCTCAGACCAACATTTGGTCTCACACGATCTCTACCCATATGTCCGATTGAAACATCTAATCTATTGCTTGCATCTCTATATTTCTTCGTCAAAGGTTGAGAAAAATTACTCATCGATCTTTTTCTTTCATTACGAGCTTCAGAATCGACTTTCTCGGTATTATCATCATTAGTATCCCTAAACTCTCCAGCCTCATACTTACGAATTTCATCAACCGGAGGCTTGTTCAACAGATTCAGATTCGTAATCGAAAGCATAGCAGATGTCTGAGGGAGGTTAACTGGGGGCGGAGGTTGCAAAATATTCGGATTATTTCTCACAAATTGAGTGAACCACTCACTCATCAACTGGAAGAAAGCTTGTTTAGCTTCTCCCACTTGACCACTCGTAACCGATCTCGGATCTGAGGGCGTTGTCCCTTGCACGGGAGCAGGCGCATTACTTTCTATGTCGTCAGCTACGGCTTATTCGGGATCCATTACTATACGAAAATCACATTTTTACACGTCAGGATTCATCACACTATCAAAAAATATATATGGCATGTATAGCTAGACTCTGACACGCTACATTAGTCCGAGAATTAGCTAAACCGTAGCTCTGATACCAACCAAATGTAACACCCCTATCTCGAGTCCGTCACCAGATCAGGGTTAGGAGCGTTACCAGACAGATCGGAAAGCATTTACAGAAAATTCATACATACATTTATAGTTCTCGAACATAATGTCCCTTAATTAGGTCATCGAGACCTTAAGCATGCTTATAACCCGGGTCGGGACTAAAACGAAACATATACAAAAGTTCTCAAAAATTTAAAAACTTTTCTAAACTACATGGGAGACACGCCCGTGTGAAGAAACCGTGTGCTCTCCACGGCTTCTAGACACCCTCGTGTGTCCTTCCGTGTCTATATACTGACTATACTCCCACGGCCTCAAAGCACGCCCGTGTGCTCTGGCCGTGTACTACTAGACTGTATATTGACTTCTCCACCATGGACACCAAGCACGCCCGTGTGCCATGGCCGTGTACTCTTAGCTAGCTACTGACTTGTACACCACGGCTAGCTGACACCCCCGTGTCGAGGCCGTGTGCTACTAAACCATATTCTGCCAATTCACCCACGGTCTTTAGGCACGCCCGTGTGACACAACCGTGTGACATTATAGGCCATTTACAAGGCCAAAATGCCACCCATAAGGGTTACACCTACAAACATTACAAACCAAGACATATCATAAACAAATAGCAACAAAAAACATTCCAATTTGTCCATTCAATTTATGCATTTAATAACTAACTCATTCATACCAACATTCAAGACAAAACACATACATAACTAAAGCATTTCTTCATCATTTAACCAACCAAAACTTGACTATTTCATGGGCATTAAACCATACCAAAACTATACATATATCACATTCATTTAAGCAAGTCTCAACTCATAAATAGCCAAATCACATGGCTAAGATCACATAACAACTTATACCAAAATACTAGCCTATACATGCCATATCTAGCTTTATACATTTTCAAAGTGTACCAAAATAAGTTTAGTAGTGTGATGACGATCCGTGATTTGTCCCGAGCCTTTCAAGAGCTTTGTGACGACCCTACAGAACAGAGAAAACACACATACAGAGTAAGCATTCAAAGAGCTTAGTAAGTCATATAAAAGTAAACTTAGCATAAAATGCATATATTGTAAATAGATACATTGGCACATAACATTTACTTAACAAACTATCATATATTACTTTGGTTCATATACATTGACACCATTGCCACATTCATCCATACAAGAATCATATATATATATATATATATATACGACTCTTTTTTAATCATTCTTGCATCTATTCTCATTCTCATATTCAATCATACGTTTCTTCAAATCAAAGTCATATAAGTACTTACCTTTTACACACACACTTAGTATACATACCAAACGTATCTGAAACGAATATACATTCACGTAATTGTTCATAGCTCGAATTTACTCATTAAACAGTTTGGAATCTAATAAGATACTCGAAAACTCAGAATAATTGTACAATGCCAACGTCCCAGATGTGGTCTTATATGTAGTCGGATGTCGATGCCACTGTCCCAGACAGGGTCTTACACGAAATCAGATATCGATGCCATTGTCCCAAACAGGGTCTTACTCGTATTCAGATATTGTTGCCACTGTCCCAGACAGGGTCTTACACGTATTCTGATATCGATGCCACTGTCCCAGACAGGGTCTTACTCGTATTCAGATATCGATGCCACTGTCCCAGACAGGGTCTTACTCGTATTCAGATATCGATGTACCTTTGTATTCCTAATTCCATATGGAATTTCTCAAACTTATCACTAAATCGATCTTATTCTGGAATTCTTATACATAGCATCTCATAAACATTCATTATCATTTATAGTCATGTAAATAAGCTCAATTCAATATAATTACATTTATTTGCAGTATGACTTACCTCGGATTCGGTTTATCGGAATGAAAACGGCTACTCGTCTACTTTCGCTTTCCCGCGATCTAAAGCCGTTTTCCTCGGTTCTTAATCTAAACATATTCAGAATTAATCCTTTTATTCACTAATTCATTCAATTCAATCCAAGGACACACATTTAGGGCTATTTACAATTTATCCCTCACATTTGTACATTTTATCAATCTAGTCCATTTTTCACAAAACATCAAATTCACAAAATCCACACATATACATGCTTGGCTGAATACATATATAAGGCCACATTTTTCATCAAATTTGCAATTTAGTCCATTAATTTACCATTTTCTCAATTTAGCCCTATTTAGCTAAATTCATCAAAAATTCAAGAACAAAGTATGTTCATCTAGCTCATATCTTTCATTTAACACCAAAAATCATGAAAAAGCTTGACATATCATCAATGGCATCTCACACAAACATCATCAATTCATCAAATTAAAACATGAGCTTGATAGCTCTCAAAGCAACGATTGCAAAAACGTAGAAATTATCAAAAACGGATCAAAAACTAACCTTGAATTAAACCAAAACTATGGCCGAACCTTTGCTTAGAATTTGTGTTTTTATTTCTTTGCTTCTTCGGTGGTGTGTGGATGAATGAAATCCACTAACATGTTTGTTTTATTATAACTTATTAATATAAATATAAAATACATGTATATTTAACAAAACATATAAAATAATCATATATAAACATAATGTGTTTACACATTGCCGTCCACTATCTAATATTTTTGGCCAAATTGCCACATAAGGCCCTCACTTTTACAAAGCCACATCAAATTAATACTTTATCAAATAGCAAGCAACTTTCACATTCAATGCAATTTCATCCTTTTGCAAATTAAACACACGAACAGACAAATTAACTTACGGAAAATTAACACATGCTAATCCACATATCAACGGCACAAAATATAATATTAAAATATCATACGAACTCATATTTGTGGTCCCGAAACCACGGTTCCGACTAGGGTATAAACCGGACTGTTACACCCCTCTTTAGAAAGCTTAAGCTTTAGGGGTTTCAAAAGTACAATTTTTATCAGGAAAGGATCACTAGAACACTTACTTGTATGGAGGAGAGTGTGCTGAAATTTTTGAAGCTTTCAAACCCCTATTTGCTGCTAATTTTTGGTGGAAGAATGAAGGAGAAAAGATGATATCTTTTCTTTGTTTATTTTAATATAAAATATCAATTTAGTCCACCTAATATCAACTACTTTGACCAATTTTGTCAATGTTTGTCTCCTATGGCCGGCCAACTATTATTCAAGGGGCTAATTGCCCTTTAAAGACCTCCAAATAATATTCCATAGCTATTTGGCACCCTTAGCTTGTAAAATTGAACTTTCACACTTTATGCGATTTAGTCCTTTTTCGCGATTAAACATGAAATCGCTAAAATTAAAGCACCAAAATTTTCATACATTTATATAATCTTGCTCTAGATCATAAAATAACATGAAAATAATTTTCTCTAACCTTGGGTTAGTGGTTTCGAAACCACTGTACCGATTAGCCCCTAAATCGGGTTGTTACAGTGAGACCGTTGTTTATACAACAGATTTATGAGACTCAAAAGCTTGATAATGAACTATAAGCAAAACAGATTCAGTGTGAGTCAAATTTTGATTTAGAGTTTCAAATTGATTCTGATGATTGTTTGAGATTCAGAGATTGAATATGTTCTCCAAGAAATTCAGAGTTGATTCAGATGATTTTGAATGAAGCACATAGTAATTGTTTATCAGTACACCCGGGAAGCACGAAAATGTATAATGATTTGAAACAGTTTTATTGGTGGCATGGCATGAAACGTGATATCTAAGAATTTGTTTCGAAATGTTTGATTTGCCAGTAAATCAAAGCTGAGCATGAAGTGTCGTTAGGTTTATTACAGCCTATCATGATTCTTGAGTGGAAATGGGACAGAGTAACCATGGATTTTGTTTCGGGTTTACCCTTAACTCCGAGAAAGAAAGATGCAATCTGGGTGATAAACCATAAATGTTACATATTTTAATTCCATGCTTGGCATATTTTTGGATGATTTATGATGAGAATTAGTGAACTTGGTGCTCCTAATCCCTTAAATTCATGTTTCTATACTTAGGAGAGCATTTGGGAGCAAAAGAAGTGAAAAAAGGGCCAAAATCAGAGTTTTCATGATCCGCACAGGCTGGGCACACGCCCATGTGAGCCACACGGGTTGGCCACACGCCCATGTGCCAGCCTGTGTCGATTCCGCACCCTACTTCACACATTCTGCGAAAAACCCAATTTTTAGGTTTTTACAGGCATTCTAAAGTCTATAAATACACACTAGAAGAGGACCTAAAGGAGGACGCAGAACACGCAGAGTAGATAGAAGAAATTACTCGAAAGAAGCCGTTGGAATCATCTCGGAAGCAAGACATACTCCAAGATTAAAGATCTCTATCAAGTTCTTTAGAAGTTTTTGGGTTCTTTATGTCTTGTTGTTTTCTTAATTCTAAGATGTTTTCCTTTTACGTTATGAACTAAACTCCCTAAATACCTAGGGATGATGAAACCTAAGACGAATCTTATTATTTAATTATCTAAATTACATGATAAATAATTGTTCTTGTTCTTAATTATGTGTTCTTAATTCTTGCTTTAATATTTTCAGGATATTAATTCAAGATTGGATGTGCTTATTCAGTGGAGCAAAAGTCCCTGTTTAAGAGTAGATCTAGCATAATTAAGCGGAGTTGATTACAACCCTAGAAATAGGACGACATAAATCTGCCGGATTAGAGTCAAATCTAATAAGGGAATCCATAGATCGAGTTGACACGATGATAGGGGTTTTAATTAGAAAGAGATTTCAATTAATCAACCTAGAGTCAATTGTTCTTAGTCTCGAAAGAGATATTAACATAAATCAGGGATTTCTACGGATCAAGACAAGTGAATAAATCGTTTAATTCAGAGTCATAATAATAAGTGAAGTCTAGGTGGATTCTTTCTTGGGTATTATCTTTATTCATTGGTTCATTTCGATTACTTTCTTCACTCTCTGTCGCGTTCATAGTTAATTAGTTAGTTAAAATTTAGATTAAAATAAATCCCCTTAATTATTAGGCTAAATAATAGAAAGATAGTTATTACTAGTAATTTTAGTCCTTGTGGATACGATATTCCAGACTCACCATATCTATACTACTGTTCGATAGATGTGCTTGCCTTTGTCAAATTATTAGTTAGTTTCGTGACCCATCAAGTTTTTTTGGTGCTGTTGCCGGGGACTAGAATATTAGGAACGCTTAATTTGTATTACTTTAGCCATTTTTATTTTTATTGCAATTTATTTGTTTTTTTTAATTTACTAACTTTTCTTTTATTTGCTTCTGGCAGGTATTTTTAGTTTATGACTTGAGGGAACCCGTCAGGACCATTGCTTTTTGACAGTGAGATTGAAAGTACCGCTCGCAGAAATCGTAGGGAAATAAGGCGAAGTCTACAGTATATAGAGGAAGAGCAAGAGGACGATTCCAATAGTACCGAGGAGATGGCTGATAATAATCCGCTACCTCCTGTGGTTTCTGCAAATCCCGCTCCTCGTACTATGTACGATTATGCTAAGCCTATTTGACCAGGACTGAATCGAGTATTGTGAGGCCTGCTGTTGCTGCAAATAACTTCGAGCTGAAGCTGAACACTATACAGATGATCCAACAATGTGTTCAGTTCAACGGTTTACAGGATGAGGATCCTAATACTCATTTAGCCAACTTTCTAGAATTCTGTGATACTTTTAAAATTAATGGCGTTTCTGATGATGCCATTCGCTTACGGTTATTTCCCTTTTCATTGAGGAATAAAGCTAAACAGTGGTTGAGCTCGTTACCACGAGGTTCCATCACTACTTGGGAACAAATGACCGAAAAGTTTTTATTAAAATATTTTCCGCCGGCTAAAACGGAAAAGTTGAGGAATGATATCTCTTCTTTTGTACAGATAGATTTAGAAACTCTTTACGATGCTTGGGAGAGGTATAAGGACTTATTAAGAAGGTGCCCTCACCATGGGTTACCTTTATGGCTACAGGTTCAAACTTTCTACAATGGTTTGAACCCCTCAACTAGGCAGCTGATTGATGCAGTCACCGGTGGAACTCTGAACAAAAAAACCCCTGAAGCGGCTTATGAGTTTATAGAGGAGATGTCATTGAATAACTATCAGTGGCAAGTTATGAGAACAAAGCCGATGAAAGCCGCTAGTGTTTTCAACGTCGACGCGGTCACCATGTTGTCAAACCAGGTAGAACTCTTAAAAAAAAAGATTGATGGTTTATGTGTTTCTACGTAGGTAAATCCGGTGATGCATTGCAACATAAATAGAGGAGGGATGAACACAACAGAATATCCACCTTACAACCCGAGCACAGAGAATGAACAAGTTCACTATATGGGTAACAATTCTAGACCTCGGAATAATCCATATAGTAATACTTACAATGCAGGTTGGAGGAACCATCCCAATTTTTCATGGGGTGGTCAAGGAAATCAGAGACAACAACCCCCTCAAGGCTTTCAACAACAACCCTACCAGCAGGAGAAGAAGCCAAACCTTGAGAAGATGCTAACAAAATTCATCTTGGTGTCAGAAACCCATTTTCAAAACACCGAAACAGTGCTAAAAAATCAACAAGCGTTGATTCAAGGGCTCGAGACTCAAATAGGTCAGCTTGCCAGGCTGATCTCAGAACGACCACAAGGTAGCTTGCCGAGTAATACCGAACCTAACCCAAAGGAGAAACTCCATGCCATCACCGTGCGTGACGAAGAAGGGTTAGTAGAATCTGAATCTGAACCGAGACAGGGAATTGTGGTAAGTAAAGGTAAGGTTGAGGTGAGCCACAATGCACAGAAACCGGTAAGTAAAGAATATAAACCTCGTGTGCCATACCCCAACGCGACGAAGAAAGACCATACCAATGAACAATT
The DNA here is from genome assembly GCA_025698515.1 of Gossypium sturtianum. Lineage (NCBI taxonomy): Eukaryota > Viridiplantae > Streptophyta > Magnoliopsida > Malvales > Malvaceae > Gossypium > Gossypium sturtianum. Next base: position 96,782,745 of record CM046948.1, read on the forward strand.
CGGTAAATTTCTTAAACTCTTAAAAAAATTACATATCAACTTACCGTTTATTGAAGCTCTTTCGCAGATGCCCAATTCAGTTAAATTTTTAAAAGAGCTTTTGGCAAACAAACGGAAGTTAGATGATGCGTCGCACGTGGAGCTAAATGCAGTCTGCTCAGCCATTTTACAAAATAAACTACCTAACAAATTAAAGGATCCAAGGAGTTTTACTCTTCCTTGTTTAATTGGTAGTTTAGATGTTAATAATGAATTGGCTGATTTAAGGTCAAGTATTAATGTCATGCCCTATAAAATGTTTAAGCAACTAGGTCTTGGGAAACCTAAACAAACTAGGATGAGCATTCAACTAGTAGATAAAACTATTAGATTTCCTAGGGGAATTGTTGAGGATGTGCTTGTAAAAATCGATAAATTTATATTCCTAGTCGACTTTGTTGTTCTGGACATGGATGAGGACAGTGACACACCTTTAATCTTAAGACGACCCTTTTTATCAACTGCTAGAACTATCATTGATGTTGGCACAGGTGAATTGACACTTCATGTAGGGGATGATACGATTAAAATCCAAGCTCATGATTCTGTTAAGATATCTAGTGATCGAGATGATTTTACGAGTTCTGTTAATGTGAGTAACGTTGTGGCTCAAACTTCTTTGCAGGAAATCCCTAGGAAGAAGGTGATGGAGCCACAGTCTATCCTATGTGACAAACACAGAACGACTCATGAGGAGCGAAGGCTTCAGATCGATGAACTAGACGAATGGAGGACACATGGCAAGGAGAATCCAAGAAAACACGAAGCAAAACCGAAGCAACTCCATTACGAGCTTAAAGGTAGAACGGACCACTTCAAGGTTGGGGACCAGGTACTGTTAGATGAAATAGACCCTCGAATAACCACTGCAGAGCTTAATGCAAACGGAGCGACTCCTTTTACGGTACTTTATGTCTTCCCATACGGGACAGTCGAGGTAACTCATTCTAAATTTGGCACTTTTAAGGTAAATACCACTAGACTCAAACAGTATGTTGATAGTAGAACTGATAGAGAGAAAGGGGAGTCTCGACTCCGCGAACAGTTGTAACCAAGCGGAAACAAGGTAAGTCGAGCTTAGACTCTAAACAAGCGCTTCTCAGGAGGGAACCCGAGCATTAACATTCCTAATTTGCTAATTTTAATTTATGATATTTTCAAATTTAATTAATTAAATAAAATAAAAAATGGCTTAAAACCCACACAGCCTGGACACACGGGTGTGTCCCTGGCCGTGTGGATCCTAGGACTTAGCTTTTAAAATTTAAAGAAATCGACAGAGGGCTACACGGCTTGGCGACATGGACGTGTCACCCACACGGCCTAGACACACGGGCGTGTCCTTGGCCGTGTGAAAACTGGAGCCTCACTTTTCAAAATTTAAACAAGTCAGGGGGCTCCACGGGCACAACAGACGGTCGTGTGTGTAATCACACGGGCGTGTCAAAATTCCAAACGAGCGTGTCCTAGGCCGTGTGAAAATAAGAGCTTAATTTTTCAAATTTTAAAATTTAAAACAAGTCAGAAGGCTCCACGGGCAACACACACGGCCGTGTGTACGATCACACGGGCGTGTGGACTTCTACACGGGCGTGGGAGAAGAGAAGGACTTCGCACATGGCCGTGCGACACGGCCGTGTGGACCACACGTCCTGGAAACACAGGCGTGTCTAAGGCCGTGTGGATCCTGAGTTTTTACAAATCGCGAAGAACACGGGCTGGAATTTGAGACACACGGGCATGTGACACGACCGTGTGGCCCAACAAGGGCCGATACACGACCGTGTCACCTATTTAAACCCAATTTCCCTTTTTTTTCTTCTTCCTCCTCATCCAAAACTCACCCCAAACCCTATCCGCTGCTTCCCACTTTCGGCCACCGTCGATACTCCCCCTCTCCTTGTTTCTCTTTTCCCTTTTTCCCCAACCCGAAACCCCCCTTTCCCTCGTCCTTCCCCTTTCTCTCTTCTTCTTCTTCCCCCCTTTTCTTTTCCTTTGAACCGCCATTTCCCCCACCCCCTTCCCCTTCTTTCTTTCTTCCTCCTGCCATCCTCCCTTGCGCACACACCCCTCCCCCACCCGAAACCTCCTTGTCCTTCCCCGACCAACACACCGTTGCCTCAACCGATCGCCGCACCGCCGACCACCGCCCTACCGTCGGTCACCCTTCTCTTTTCCTCCATTTTTAATTCATTTTTTATTATTGTTGTTTATTTTATTTCTTTCTTTCTTTATTTTGTTTACTATTTTTATCTTTCTTGTTATTTTTATTTAGATTAGGATTATTGTTATTTAATTATATTATTTGATTATTATTCTCTCTATTTCCATTTAGATTAGGATTATTATTATTGTTATTATTTTTATTTTCTTTATTTACTTAGTTATTCTATTCCTATTATTAATTCCTAGTATCTTATTGGCTACTTAATATTTCTTTTCTCCATATATTTGATTTTTACTATTATTCTTTAGTAACTCTTTATTAATATTGATTCTTTTTAGTCATGATGAATTTTTATTATACTGTTTCAATTTCTTTGCTTACTAGGCTTTAATTTATTAGGTTAAATGATATGTACTTAATTCTTGACATTAGGATTATTTATTTATTTCTGGTTCTTATATACTGATTCGTTCTTATTTTAGCCGTACATTATTATTTCGGACTAATGGGATCTCCCATCCTTGACTTTGGTAATGTTTGATTTAATTGTTGGAAATCTTTTTACGTTTTCAGGTACATCATGACAAATACGCGAGGCAAGACCAAGGTCACCGTCCCCGCTTCGAAAAAGCGAAAGGGTCCTGGCGTGACCTCCTCCAGTGCCTCGGCTGAAGTTCGCCATCCCTACCTTAGATTTTCCGCGGACCCACCGGAGGAGCTATTTCAGCTCCTTCGAGTACGACCCCTAGGTTTGGGTCGTTGCATTGATTGGGCCGCGTTGGAGCAGGTCCACATCGCTGATGAGGTTCGCGCCTTCATCATTACCGCCCCATGGGACTATTTCTTTAGCATCATCGAGCCCACGTATATGGAGCTTACTTTGGAGTTCTACTCGACGTTCCACCTTCAGAGCGTCATGCAGTCCATGATGAGCCCGGCACCATCATATTTTGCCTTGGCGATTTGCTGCGTCACATGAGCGTCCCAGAATTCGATGCTACTTTGGGACTATACACAGAGGAGTTCATGAGCGCCGAGGACTTTCTTCAGCTACATCACCATATTCATTACTCACCCTCGCGTTGTTGGAACGATATCACGGGCGGCCTGACGACCTATGACGCTAGTCGCTCGAAGGTGACTTCTCTCTCTCTCCAGCCCTACGGTATACTCATGCCCTCTTAGCTCATACTTTGACAGGACGGAGAGAGAGCACCAGTGTCGTGAGCACACACGATGCCTACTACTTATGGAGCATGGCCCACGGCCATGTTATCGACTTGGCGTACTTTATTGCTTTATCTTTCCGCCATCAGACTGACCGCCACAGGAAGGGCCCCATCTGCTTAGGCCCTTACGTGACTCACCTCGCTCGACACTTTGGTCTCCTCGACACACTGAAGCAGTCCTCCTCGCTTACACTTGTTGGCCAGATGTCCCTTCATGGCATCTCGAGCATGCTACATATGAGGATGATCGAGCGACGTCGTGGATTCGATCCTCCCCAGTACCGATTATCTCGTCCTGATGAGCAGGATGATCCCAAAGACATCACTGATGATGTTCCTCTCCCTCACGATGATCCACCTCACCCTCCACCTCCGAGTCACCGACCTCCTTCTTCTGCTGCTTCATTGAACGACATATCCGAGCGTCTCACTCGCTTCGAGCAGCAGTGCTATCAGTGGTTCGACAGTCTCGAGGCCACCTTACAGCAGATCTTCCACCATTTCCATATTTCACCTTCAGCACCGCCACCTCGCGACGCGTCCGACGATGAGGACCTTTGAGTCCATTTATTTTATTTTTATCTTTTTTTTATTTTTTTTTATTTTTTATTTTATTTTTAGTCTATTTTCCTTTATGTTTCTTATCATATTTTCAAAGACTTATCTTTTATATTTTGAATTATATTTTCATTTTTATAATTATTCCTAATCGAGTAATCCCTTAATCTTTTTCCATAGTTGTGTTTATTTTCTTAATAGTTGCTCAGAATCATGCACTTTACTCAGATATATCCACAATTCCGCATTCAATATTTCACGGATTTCATCCAAAATTTAGGAAGATTCACTTTTCTCCCTCTCTTATGATATTCTTATATTGTCATTATCTATTTTAGTACATTGAGGACAATGTACATCTTAAGCGTGGGGAGGTTACTTATATCATTATTAGAAAATCCCTGAATTATGTCTTGTTCTTAAGTAATTTTCTCATATTACTATTAGAATGAAACTTCTATTGACTTATAATTTTTATTAATATGTTTTGGATTAAGTCATAGGTAATTGTGCATTGATATAAACTTTAAGACATTAGAGAATCGAGCGTGATAAGTCTATTTTCAGAATTAAAATTGCTAGGTTGTTTCCCTAAATTTAAATATTACTTTGAAGTTTGAAATTTGCAAGGTTGACATCAAAAACCATATTTTTCGTGAGATTTTGAGCCTTTAGAGCATACACTTTTCTTGCTCACTTTATTATTGGTTATGAGTGTGTCAATATTGATTTGTTATTCTAGAACATGCTTCGATTATACATATTGAGACCACACCTTTGATTTGATATACTGAGATGATAAAGGCACCTAGGTTTTAACCCACTTATCCCAAAAAGCCTACCTTCATAATTAACCCTTAGTGAACCCCTTTGAGCCTAATAAACTGTTTCTTGATCTACCCTTAATATTAACCCATAACTCATTCTTTTTGATTCATTGAGAATTTTTCCTATTGTATTGACCCCCTTTTTTGTCAAGATTTGATTTGGTCAGTTGCCTAACTATGTTCTTTTGTTCCAGTTGTTAAATTATCTCTTTTATCCTTAACTCAAAAAAAAAGTGAAAAACAAATTAAAAAAAAGTGAAAACAAATATGTACATTTATTTTAATTATTACTAGTTCTATGTTATTTGAGCTTAAACGGTTAATTTCACATTTTGAGAAGAAGCTCGTGTTATTACTGATAAGTTTTCAATTGATGTAATTATCCAGTATTAGTTTATTTTTCTAGTTAGGTAAATTGTCAATTCGATCTCAATTTTAACCTTCTTTTTCAGCCTTTATCCACACCTTTAACCTAAGCCCCATTACAACCCTTTAAAGACCTTTTGATTTGTGTATCATCTCATTTTATAGTGGTGGAGATTTGATTTTCATGCAATCCTATGGTAATAACTTTTCATTGTTTGACTTTTGAGCGCTTAATTTTTTAACCTTAAACACTTTGAGTGATTTGAGCGAATCTTTAGTGAGGATGTCTAATCTTGCCGATTTTGAATTAAAGGTAATTATTTAGATAAGGGGAAACACCTATGTTTTCATGCTATAAAAATGTGTGACTTGGATTGTTTGAATCTTTAGTGCTCTTTTAGTTAAACTATCAATGTGTGATTATTTATGAATTGTTATAAAACATTATTGATGAGAATTATGAATTGAGAAAGCTTAACTTTAATTGTGGGTTGAGGATTTTACTTGAGGATAAGCAAATGCTTAAGTGTGGGGATATTTGATAAACCATAAATGTAACATATTTTAATTCCATGCTTGGCATATTTTTGGATGATTTATGATGAGAATTAGTGAATTTGATGCTCCTAATCCCTTAAATTCATGTTTCTATACTTAGGAGAGCATTTGGGAGCAAAAGGAGTGAAAAAGGGGCCAAAATCGGAGTTTTTAGGATCCACACGGGCTGGGCACACGCCCATGTGCCAGTCCGTGTTGATTTCGCACCCTGCTTCCCTGTTACGCGAAAAAAAACCCAATTTTTAGGGTTTCTGAGCATTCTAAAGTCTATAAATACACACTAGAAGAGGACCTAAAGGAGGACGCAGAACACGCAGAGTAGATCGAAGAAATTACTCGAAGGAAGCCGTTGGAATCATCTCGGAAGCAAGATCTACTCCAAGATTGAAGATCTCCATCAAGTTCTTTAGAAGTTTTTGGGTTCTTTATGTCTTGTTGTTTTCTTAATTCTAAGATGTTTTCCTTTTACGTTATGAACTAAACTCCCTAAATACCTAGGGAGGATGAAACCTAAGACGAATCTTATTATTTAATTATCTAAATTACATGATAAATACTTGTTCTTGTTCTTAATTATGTGTTCTTAATTCTTGCTTTAATATTTTCAGGATATTAATTCAAGATTGGATGTGCTTATTCAGTGGAGCAAAAGTCCTTGTTTAAGAGTAGATCTAGCATAATTAAGCAGAGTTGATTGCAACCCTAGAAATAGGACGACATAAATCTGCTGGATTAGAGTCAAATCTAATAAGGGAATCCATAGATCGAGTTGATGCGACGATAGGGGTTTTGATTAGAAAGAGATTTCAAATAATCAACCTAGAGTCAGTTGTTCTTAGTCTCGAAGGAGATATTAACATAAATCATGGATTTCTACGGATCAAGACAAGTGAATAAATCGTTTAATTCAGAGTCATAATAATAAGTGAAGTCTAGGTGGATTTTTTCTTGGGTATTTTCTTTATTCATTGGTTTATTTTGATTACTTTCTTCACTCTCTGTCGCGTTCATAGTTAATTAGTTAGTTAAAATTTAGATTAAAATAAATCCCCTTAATTATTAGGCTAAATAATAGAAAGATAGTTATTACTAGTAATTTTAGTCCTTGTGGATACGATATTCCGGACTCACCATATTTATACTACTGTTCGATAGGTGCACTTGCCTTTGTCAAATTATTAGTTAGTTTCGAGCCCATCACTGGGTTGTTGTGTAACATCCTAAAAAAATATGAGTATCGGTATGTTGCATGTTTTTGGTGCTTAGCTTGTAAATGATTAAATTTATGTGCTTATTATAGTCTTGAGAAGGCTCAGGATTTATTTGAAATTAGAATAAATTTTAGAAATGAGTACTTTATTGAAGTGGATCAAGTGACCCAGATGCTTAAGGTAATTAAGTGTCAAAAATAGCATAAGTTGAGCTAGTAGCAAGGTGGAGTTGGCGCCATGAGTGTTGCTTGAGGGGAGAGGTTCGAATCCCATGGATAGCATTTAGGTGACTTTTATTTTTGCACCTAGATTACATGTGTCGGTCAAGCCTTATTTATGGTAAGGTTGGACTATTTCTTTTATGGCAAGGTGACTATTGGATAAGATAAGCTTAAACATGGGGAAAGGAAATCCTATACTTATGGAATGAAGGGAAACATAAGGCATATCTTAAGGGCTATGTTTTGGAAACATTTGAATGGCCTTTTTGTCCATGAACTTGGACGGCTTTGTGGACTAAAGGTGGGAGCCGAATTTTGATGGTAAGTTTTGGGTAAAGTTTGGTAGCTTGATAGAAATTTCATTTGGTCATTTTGCTCTCCCAAAAACATTTCTTCCTCTCATCTTTTCCTCTCTTGGCAAAAAGTGCTTGTGTTAGGAGAAAACAATCTTTGCTTTGATTCTTTTGGTCATTTTTGCAAAAACCCTCAAGTGCTTCATCTTGTATTTCTCTCCTAGTGCTGAAATTATCAACACAAAAAGCCATTTCTTTTTTGTTCTTTTTCCCAATGCTGAATACATATTTGTTCCTAAACTCCTCTCTTTTCTCTTCTCCCTATTCTCTTTTCTTCTCCATTTTACATATCATTCAAACACATTCTTCCTTCATTTTCCTTCCATGGCCGAATGCTTGTGACCATCCCCATAGCCGAAATTATTTTCCCTATCCATTAAACCATAGCCGAATCTTCCATTCCTCATAACATTTATTCTCAATCATTTTCTTCTATTCGAACTTTGGATCATCGGTAAGAATCATTTTCTTTGATTTCTTTTGTTATTTGGTCACCTTGGCTGAATCTATAAGATGGCCTAGGAAGAGCCTTTAAATCGATAATCGTCCATTCTATTAAACGTTTTCTTTTCGTTATATTTTAGTGAAATAGTGAGAAATTTGAATCACCATCTCGTCAAAGTCATCTTGAAGTTATTCAAGTTTGGATCATATCTAGCAAGGTAAGAAGGAACTCTTCAAGGATTCTTGATCACTCTCGTTTTTATCAATGACTATCATTGGGATTGTTATAACCGAAAGTTGTTATATAGGAATCCTTTGGAAATCACTCGGGATTTTAAGATAGGGTCAAAAAGGGTTGTTAATAGTGTTCGAAAGAGGGGTGGATCCGCTATTCCCCCTAAATTCAAACGAAGGACTGTTTCAGCAATCCGAGATTTTCCACCGGGTTGTGGACCCTCATCCGGCGAAAATCAATTGTTTGAAGTCATTCGTACTCCTGAGCCTTTGACTGTTCGTGGTTCTTCATCGGGTTATGAACTATCGATCGAGGAGAAATCACAAATAGCTGTTGTTCGAGATTCCGAGGGTAAAGATCTAGATCGTTTATCATTAGAATAGTTTTATATTAAATATTAATGTTCTAATCAAGCGTGATAAATATTTAGGTATCGACGAGCGGGATAGTATAGTACTCACCGTAATCAGGTGTGTAACTTCACACTTATCTCATGGGTTATACTATGCCGTAAGTATTTGAATAAAATCGTAAAGTCGGTAAAATTTGAAAATATGGTTTATTAGCACTTTTGGTGTGAAAGCATGAAAACGGTATTAGAGTTGTGAAAATTACGAATTTGCCCTTAATAGGCTATATTGTTAAAAAGTGATATTTTGGGCCATATGAATTATTTTTGATAAATTGGCCAAGTGAGAAAATTGTGAAAAGGGCCTCATGTGTATAAATGGGCCAAAATTGCTAGATCGATATATGGGCCAAAATTACTAGATCGATATATGGGCCAAAATTGCTAGATCGATATATGGGCCAAAATTACTAGATCGATATAAGGGCCAAAATTGCTAAATCGTTAAATGGGTTAAATTATTATTTTCACTAATGGGCCAAGTTGATAACTTGTAATATGGGCTTTTTGTTTAAATTTACCTTATGAATATATTGTTATGCATTATATATATATACATGACTGCATGGGTTGGGATAATTGACGAAGAGAAGAAAGGCCTGTTGCCAAAATCTAGTTCAGTGGCTCTGCCAAAAATATTTTAATTGGCTTAATGCCTCTAGTTCGGTGACACTGTCACAATCTAGTTCGGTGACTCTGTCACAATCTAGTTCGGTGGCTCCGCCACAAATATTTTAAATGGCTTAATGCCTGTGATTGGTGTGTTGGCGGGGTGGGTTGACTTGATCCCCATAGGTGTGATGGTTGGTACGGGTGGTGTGTAGCGGATGGAAATTAGGCTTGGTTGGGAATTGCATATCACATGCATTTTTATATTTGATTTATTTATTGTACTTTTGAAAATGGGCTCAAGCCCAATTTAATGCTTAAATAGATTTGGCCCAGTGGACACGGTAAGTGGGTTACACATTGAGTTCTAAGTAACTCACCCTGTTTTTCTCACCCTTCTCAGGTAATGATTATTGATGGAGACTTGGGCTGGGGATGACTTTGTGAGGAGGCCATACTACGAATGATGGGTTTTTTATAAACTTGAACTTCTTTTAAATATTTTTATTTAAGTACTATTTCAATTGCGATGTAATAAGGCCTCTGGTATTATTTTTATGGATTTTTATTCATAGATGGATTTTTAATATGTTTTAGTTACTTAAATGGGGCTGTTTAAATTTTATAAATGATTTCTTAAACTTGCGTATAAAAAGGGATTTTTTTCGTGAAAACTCTTTTTATAAATCTAAGATTTCAACCAATTATTTCTCTGAAAATCAAATTGTAAATTCTGATGTTTTAAAATCATGGTTTTCAAATAAATCTCGATTTATGATAAATTCCATTTTCAAAATTGTTTTGAAGAATTGTTTTCATTAAAAGCATTGATGACTAGATGTAAGTTCGAATTGTGTAGCATGCCAAGTCTGGTCTTAACGCATAGGCCGGGCTTGGGGTGTTACATTTTATGGTATCAGAGCTAGTTTCAAAACTCGGCTGTGGTTTGGGTTCAACAATAACTTTTGTTTAAAACTATTTTGAATATATAGAATTGATGTTTTAAAGGTAGTATGGCACCACGAGCATCCGGCACCAAGCCAAGTAAGTATTTGTATATTAAATGTTTATTATTGTGATATGAACATAGGAACACTCTAGAACTTCTAGTTTTAGGTGTTGAAAATGGTAGAGATTGGGACTATAGGACGTGATTGCGAAAACAACTTTACCTCTTATATTTCATAAAATATCATTAATAAACACTGAAATAGTATTCTGATTCATAAAACTTGTAATCAGATTAAATCGAATTAGTCATTATGAGCACTAGAGGACATGGTCGTGGATGTGGTAGACGTGGCCGTGGTAGAGGACGAGGTGCTAGGGGTGCAACTGAAGCGCCGGGTCATATACCGGAAATGGATGCACCTGCATCACCCGGGAGTGAGACTGGATCACATGACCATACGAGAGAGGACAATGCTTTGACTCAAGCAATGTTGCGAGTCCTAGAGAGGGTTCTTGGGACTAGAACCTGGTCCAGCCAGTTAGTCGTGGATCAATTTTGAGCGACTTAAATCAAGTGGTGCCGAGGTTTTTAGAGGTGTCTCGGTGTAGCTCGAATGTTGCGAATATTGGCTCGAGGTCAGAGTGGATTATGGATGATTTGGAGTGCACCGCCGAGCGAAGCTAAGAGGAGGCGTGTCCTTGTTAAAGGACGAGGCGTATCAATGGTGGCTTACTGTTCGAGAAGGCACCGAGGCTGCATTGGTTACTTGGGATTTCTTCAAAGCTACTTTTCAAGGGAAGTACGTCGGGACAAGTTATGTAGATGCCCGAAGGAAGGAATTCCTGAATTTGGTTCAAGGAAATAAGACGGTGGCAGCTTACGAGGCAAAATTTCTTCGTTTGAGCCGATATGCTTGCACAATAGTGCCAGCTGATCATGAGCATTGTGTACGCTTTGAAGATGGGCTGAATGATGAGTTGCGGGTATTGATAGCCCCACAACAAGTAAGGACTTTTGCCTCGCTTGTGGAGAAAACCAAGATAGCCGAAGAGGCTAAGAACTCAGAATGCCAGAACCGGGAAAGAGTCAGAGGCAAGAGGGATTTTAAGTATTTGGGTTCTGCTAAAAGGTTTCAGAAGAGGCCTCGAAATGATGAGCCAGCTCAAGCTAGAGCGCCTGTGGTTACCAATCAAAGTCGAGACTGTGCTGACTGTGGGAAGCGACACCCCGGGGAATGCTGGAGGAAAACTGGTGTTTGCTATAAATATGGTTCCAAGGATCATCAGTATAAGAATTGCCCTCGACGGTCTGATACGAATCAGTAAGCTCGTAACCCTGATGCTCAGCCAGCTAGAGGCACTCAACAGCCACCGAGAGGTTATGGATCGGGTCGCGGTGGTAATGGTAACGGACGTGGTCAAGGTACACCAGGTCGAGGTAATGGCTTCAGAGGTAACGCGGAGGCAAGACAACCGGGGTTGGTCTATGCGGTTAGGCATCGGGAAGATGGCGATGCACCTGATGTGATAACTGGTACGTTCTTCATCTTTGATGTACCTGTTACTACTTTGATAGATATCGGGTCTACCCACTCGTATGTTGCTAGTGCCATATCTGGAAACCTGAATATTAGTTCTGAGATTGCCGATAGGGAGATGACATTAATTAGTCATTTAGGACAGTCTATAATTGTGAATAAATTGTTTAGAGACGTGCCCTTAGAAATTCAAAGAGAAATATTTTTGGCGGACTTGATGGAAATGCCTTTCGGCGAGTTTGATCTTATTTTGGGCATGGATTGGTTGGTGAAGCACCGGGCGTAATTGGATTGTACCAAAAAGCGGATGTCAATAAGGATTGTGGATGATGAGGAGGTAGTAATGATAGGCGAGCGAAGGAACTTTTTGGCAAATGTGGTATCTGCTTTGAAGGCAAAAAAGTTGGTCTGGAAAGGGTATGGAGCATTTCTAGCCTTCATTAGTGCTTTGGATGTCAAGGAACTATCGGTGGAAGGTGTGAGAACAGTGAAAGAATTTTCAGATGTCTTTCCCGAAGAACTTCCTGGTTTACCTCTAGATCGGGAAGTAGAGTTTGGCATTGAGCTTTTGCCCGGAACGGCTCTGGTGTCTATTGCTCCTTATAGAATGGCGCCGAAGAAGTTAGTGGAGCTTAAAGCCCAAATTCAAGAATTGTTAAATCGGGGATTTATCCGACCGAGTGTGTCTCCGTGGGGAGCACCGATATTGTTCATCAAGAAGAAGGATGGGTCGATGCGTATGTGCATTGATTATAGGCAGTTGAATAAATTGACGATCAAGAATAGGTATCCATTGCCGAGAATTGTCGACCTGTTTGATCAATTGAGAGGAGCTTCAGTTTTCTCCAAGATTGATTTAAGATCGGGTTATCATCAACTCAAGGTGAAAGAGGCAGATATTCATAAGACGGCATTCCGAACTCGTTATGGACATTATGAGTTTTTGGTTATGCCGTTTGGTTTGACCAATGCACCAGCTCCATTTATGGATATGATGAATCGAGTCTTTCAACCTTATTTAGACCGATTCGTAGTGGTTTTCATAGATGATATCTTGGTATATTCGAGGAATGAAGAAGAGCATGACTCACATTTGCACATTGTGTTGCAAATTTTGCGAGATAAGGAACTTTATGCCAAATTCAGTAAATGAAAATTTTGGTTGAAGGAAGTGACTTTCTTGGGTCATGTGGTGTCAGCCGAAGGAATAAGAGTTGATCCTCGGAAGGTTGAGGCAGTATTGGATTGGAAACCGCCGAAGTCAGTGGCTGAGATCCGGAGTTTCTTGGGTTTGGCTAGTTACTATAAACGCTTTGTTGAGGGGTTTTCGTTGATTCTTTGCCCTAACTAAGTCATTGCGAAAAGGAGTACCGTATGTGTGGAACGATAAATAACAAGAAAGTTTCGAGAAACTGAAGAAGATTTTGACGGAAGCGCCAGTACTGATTCAACCTGAGGCTGGAAAAGAGTTTATAGTTTACTGTGATGCGTCACACACGGGTTTAGGATGTGTACTGATGCAAAGTGGAAAAGTGGTGGCTTATGCTTCTCGTCAGTTAAGGCCGCACGAAGTTAACTATCCTACTCATGACTTGGAGTTAGCTGCGGTGGTGTTTGCTTTAAAGATTTGGAGGCACTATCTCTACGGTGAGAAGTCAATCATTTATACGGACCATAAGAGTCTTAAGTACCTCCTTACCCAAAAAGAGTTGAACTTGAGACAATAGAGATGGGTGGATTTGTTAAAGGATTATGACTTCTCAATCGAGTACCATCCTGGAAAGGCTAACGTTGTGGCAGACGCATTGAGTCGTAAGGTTGTATCGGAGTTGAGAGCAATGTTTACTCATCTTAGTTTGTATGAGGATGGCAGTCTGCTAGCGGAACTTCAGGTGAAGCCTCTGTGGTTGGAGCAAATCAAGGAAAAGCAATTATCAGATGAAAAGTTGGGTCCTTTATTGCAACAAGTTGAAAGTGGTATAATAGGAGACTTTGAAATGAACAAGGATGGCGTGCTGTGTTTTCGTGGAAGAGTTTGAGACAAATTATTCTACGGGAGGCGCATAGTAGCCCTTATGCTATGCACCCCGTAGGAAATAAGATGTATCGGGATCTCCGTGAGCAGTATTGGTGGCCAAGATTAAAGCGGGAGGTTACTGATTTTGTGGGAAAATGTTTGACTTGTCAACAAGTGAAGGCGGAACATCAATTACCATCGGGTTTATTGCAACCGGTAAAGATTCCTCTATGGAAATGGGAGCGGATAACGATGGATTTTGTTAGTGGGTTACCCTTAACACCTACTAAGAAAGATTCTGTTTGGGTGGTAGTAGATCGATTGACGAAGACTGCTCATTTTCTACCGATTCGCATGCAATTTCTCATTTGCAAAAGTTGGCTAAAGCGTATGTATCGAGATAGTGAGGTTGCATGGGGTACCAGTGTCTATCATATCGGACGAGGACCCTAGGTTTACATCACGATTTTGGAAAGCTTTACATGAGGCTTTGGGAACAAAGTTAAACTTGAAGACTGCTTTTCATCCTCATCGGATGGCCGATGTAAAGAGTAATTCAAATTTTGGAAGACATGTTACGAGGTTGTGTGATCGACTTGAGAGGTAGTTGGGAGGATTTTCACTGCTATCGTGAGTTCACAGATAATAATATGATTACCAATCCAAAGATATCAAATGGCGCCCTATGAAGCGTTATACGGTCATAGGTGTCGTACCCTACTTGTTGACCGAATTGGGGAACGCAGTTGTTGTTGGGTCCTGAATTGATATTTGAGATGGAAGAAAAGGTAAAGGTGATTCGAGTGCGATTAAAGGAAGCTTGGATAGACAAAAGTCGTATGCGGATCCAAGCGTAAAGATATTGAGTTTGTGGTGGAGATCGAGGTCTTTCTGAAAGTCTCACCTTGGAAGAAGATTTTGATTTGGAAGGAAGGGCAAGTTGAGCCCTAGGTTCATTGGACCGCATCGTGTGTTGAAGCGTGTAGGACCAGTGGCCTATCAGCTTGAATTACCTCCGGAGTTGAGTCAGATTTATAGTGTTTTCCATGTTTCTATGCTGAGGCGTTATAGATCGGATCCGTCTCACAAAGTACCGGTAGAAGAAGTGGAGTTAAGGCCAGACTTGTCTTTCGAAGAGGAACCAGTGAAAATCTTAGACCGCGATGTTAAGGTTCTAAGAAAGAAGACTGTGCCATTGGTTAAGGTTCTATGGCGTAATCACGGAGCGGAAGAAGCTACGTGGGAGCCTAAGGATGCAATTCGGCAACAATATCCTCATCTCTTTTAACCAGGTAAATTTCGAGGACGAAATTTTTTTTTAGGAGGGTAGAATTGTAACATCCTAAAAAAATATGAGTATCGATATGTTGCATGTTTTTGGTACTTAGCTTGTGAATGATTAAATTTATGTGCTTATTATAGTCTTGAGAAGACTCGGGATTTATTCGAAATTAGAATAAATTTTAGAAATGAGTACTTTATTGAAGTGGATCAAGTGACCCTGATGCTTAAGGTAATTAAGTGTCAAAAACTAGCATAAGTTGAGCTAGTAGCAAGATGGAGTTGGCGCCATAAGTGTTGCTTGAGGGGAGAGGTTTGAATCCCATGGATAGCATTCAGGTGACTTTTATTTTTGCACCTAGATTACATGTGTCGGTCAAGCCTTATTTATGGTAAGGTTGGACTATTTCTTTTATGGCAAGGTGACTATTGGATAAGATAAGCTTGAACTTGGGGAAAGGAAATCCTATACTTATGGAATGAAGGGGAACACAAGGCATACCTTAAGGGCTATGTTTTGGAAACATTTGAATGGCCTTTTTGTCCATGAACTTGGACGGCTTTGTGAACTAAAGGGGGGAGCCGAATTTTGATGGTAAGTTTTGGGTAAAGTTTGGTAGCTTGATAGAATTTTCATTTGGTCATTTTACTCTCCCAAAAACATTTCTTCCTCTCATCTTTTCCTCTCTTGGCCGAATATGCTTGTGTTAGGAGAAAACAATCTTTGCTTAGATTCTTTTGGTCATTTTTGCAAAAACCCTCAAGTGCTTCATCTTGTATTTCTCTCCTAGTGCCGAAATTATCAACACAAAAAGCCATTTCTTTTTTCTTCTTTTTCCCATTGCCGAATACATATTTGTTCCTAAACTCCTCTCTTTTCTCTTCTCCCTATTCTCTTTTCTTCTCCATTTTACTTATCATTCAAACACATTCTTCCTTCATTTTCCTTCCATGGCCGAATGCTTGTGACCATCCCCATAGCCGAAATTATTTTCCCTATCCATTAAATCATAGCCGAATCTTCCATTCCACATAACATTTATTCTCAATCATTTTCTTCTATTCAAACTTTGGATCATCGGTAAGAATCATTTTCTTTGATTTCTTTTTTTATTTGTCACCTTGGTCGAATCTATAGGATGGCCTAGGAAGAGCCTTTAAATCGATAATCGTCCATTCTATTAAACGTTTCCTTTCGTTATATTTTAGTGATATAGTGGAGGGCCGAATCACCATCTCGTCAAAGTCATCTTGAAGTTATTCAAGTTCGGATCATATCTAGCAAGGTAAGAAGGAACTCTTCAAGGATTCTTGATCACTCTCATTTTTATCAATGACTATCATTGGGATTGTTATAACCGAAAGTTTTTATATAGGAATCCTTTGGAAATCACTCGAGATTTTAAGATAGGGTCAAAAAGGGTTGTTAATAGTGTTCGAAAGAGGGGTGGATCCGCTATTCCCCCTAAATTCAAACGAAGGACTGTTTCAGCAATCCGAGATTTTCCACCGGGTTGTGGACCCTCATCCGCGAAAATCAATTGTTTGAAGTCATTCGTACTCTCTGAGCCTTTATTATTCGTGGTTCTTCATCGGGTTATGAACTATCGATCGAGGAGAAATCACAAATAGTTGTTGTTCGAGAGATTTGAGGGTAAAGATCTAGATCGTTTATCATTAGAAGAGTTTTATATTAAATATTAATGTTCTAATAAAGCGTGATAAATATTTAGGTATCGACGAAAGCGGGAAAGTATAGTACTCACCGTATGTCAGTGTGTAATCGCACACTTATCTAATGGGTTATACTATGCCGTAAGTATTTGAATAAAATCGTAAATTTGGTAAAATTTGAAAATACGGTTTATTAGCACTTTTGGTGTGAAAGCATGAAAACGGTATTAAAGTTGTGAAAATTACGAATTTACCCTTAATAGGCTATATTGTTAAAAAGTGATATTTTGGGCCATATGAATTATTTTTTATAAATTGGCCAAGTGAGAAAATTGTGAAAAGGGCCTCATGTGTATAAATGGGCCAAAATTGCTAGATCGATATATGGGCCAAAATTGCTAGATCGATATATGGGCCAAAATTGCTAGATCGATATAAGGGCCAAAATTGCTAAATCGTTAAATGGGTTAAATTGTTATTTTGACTAATGGGCCAAGTTGATAACTTGTAATATGGGCTTTTTGTTGAAATTTACCTTATAAATATATTGTTATGCATTATATATATATATACATGACTGCATGGGTTAGGATAATTGACGAAGAGAAGAAAGGCCTGTTGCCAAAATCTAGTTCGATGGCTCTGCCACAAATATTTTAATTGGCTTAATGCCTCTAGTTGGTGACTTTGTCACAATCTAGTTCGGTGACTCTGTCACAATCTAGTTCGGTGGCTCTGCCACAAATATTTTAAATGGCTTAATGCCCGTGATTGGTGTGTTGGCGGGGTGGGTTGACTTGATCCCCACAGGTGTGATGGTTGATCTGGGTGGTGTGTAGCGGATGGAAATTAGGCTTGGTTGGGAATTGCATATCACATGCATTTTTATATTTGATTTATATATTGTACTTTTGTAAATGGGCTCAAGCCCAATTTAATGCTTAAATGGATTTGGTGATGGACACGATGAAGTGGGTTACACATTGAGTTCTAAGTAACTCACCTGCTTTTTCTTACCCTTCTCGGTAATGATTATTGATGGAGACTTGGGTGGGGATGACTTTGTGAGGAGGCCATACTACGAATGATGGGTTTTTATAAACTTGAACTTCTTTTAAACATTTGTATTGAAGTACTATTTCAATTGCGATGTAATAAGGCCTCTGGTATTATTTTTATGGATTTTTATTCGTAGATGGATTTTTAATATGTTTTAGTTACTTAAATGAAATTTGTTTAAATTTTATAAATGATTTCTTAAACTTGCGTATAAAAAGGGGTTTTTTTCGTGAAAACTCTTTTTATAAATCTAAGATTTCAACCAATTATTTCTCTGAAAATCAAATTGTAAATTCTGATGTTTTAAAATCATGGTTTTCAAATAAATCTCGATTTATGATAAATTCCATTTTCAAAATCGTTTTGAAGAATTGTTTTCATTAAAAGCATTGATGACTAGATGTAAGTTCGAATTGTGTAGCATGCCAAGTCTGGTCTTAACGCATAGGCCGGGCTTGGGGTGTTACATGTTGTTGGCAAATTGATGAAATCAGCTCATTTCATTCTGGTACGTACGGATTACTCACTTGATAAATTAGCTGAGTTGTATATATCAGAGATTGTTCGTTTGCATGGAGAGCTATTATCTATAGTTCCGGATAGAGATCCTAGATTCACTTCACGATTTTGGAAGAAACTACAAGAGGCATTGGGTACAAAGCTACATTTCAGTACCACTTTTCACCTGTAGACGGATGGTCAATCTGAGTGAGTTATACAGATACTCGAGGATATGTTACGATGTTGCATTCTTGAATTTGAAGGTAGCTGGGAGAAATATTTACCGTGGATTGAATTTGCTTACAATAATAGCTTTCAATCGAGTATAAAGATGGTACCATTCGAAGTTCTATACGGCCGTAAATGTAGAACACCGTTGTACTGGACTGAGCTAAACGAGAATAAGATTCATGTGGTTGATCTGATCAGGGAAACAAAAGAAAAAGTGAGAGTAATTCGCGATAGTTTGAAAGCAGCTTCGGATCGACAGAAATCTTACGCAGACTTGAAACGAAAAGATATTGAGTTTTAGATCGGGGATAGAGTGTTTCTGAAAGTGTCATCATGGAAAAAGATATTGTGGTTTGGTCGGAAAGGGAAATTGAGTCCGCGATTCATCGGACCGTATGAGATTATTGAGCGAGTTGGACGAGTGGCATATCGACTATCTTTATCGTTTGAATTAGAGAAAATACATAATGTGTTTCATGTGTCCATCCTTCGACGATACCGATCCGGCCCTTCACACGTCAATTCCCCGACCGAAGTTGAAAATCAATCTGATATGTCATATGTTGAAGAACCAATTCGAATTTTAGCTCACGAGATCAAAGAATTGAGAAATAAGAAAATCGCATTAGTCAAAGTCTTGTGGCATCGGCACGGGGTTGAAGAAGCTACGTGGGAAACCGAGGATGCTATGAGAATTCAATACCCGAACCTATTCATGGTAAGATTTTCGGGGACGAAAATCCCTAAGGGGGGAGAGTTGTAACAGCTCGGTTTTAGCTAAATCAGAATAGTGGTTTTGGAACCACAAATCTGAGGTCAAAAAATTATTTTAATATTATTTTTGGTGTTTATAGCATGTGATTATATATGTATGAAAGTTTCGTGATTTAATTTTATCGATTGGATGTCTAATTTGATAAAAGGACTAAATCGCGTAAAATGCAAAAGTTCCATTCTAATTGTTTAAGTGCTTATTTGCTATGAATAATTAAATGTGAAGTCTTTATGTTGTGAATAGACCATGGATAGTGGAAATTGACATGAATAGCCATCCATTATGTGTTTTTAAATGATATTAAATAAGGTTATTTTGGTAATTAGCTAAATAAATCATAATTTAACAAAACCAAAGCTAAAATTATGTTCATCTTTTCCATTTTCAACCGAAAATAAAGAAGAAAAGAGAGCTTTAAAGCATTCTAGTGGTTCGGCACCTTTAATCCTTGATTAAGGTATGATTTTTGATCCATTTTTTATGATTTCTACGTTTTTGTGATCGTTGCTTTGAGTACTAGCTAGCCCGTGCCCTAATTTTTGAGTTTGTTGGTGATTTTGTAAAATGCAATTGATGAATCCATGAGTTTTGTGATAGTTGATGATGAAAAATGATAGATTTTCATGTTTTATCAAGTGGTTTTTGAAGAAAATACAAGTTTGGGATAAAATTGTGAATTTTGTAAATTGGGTGGTTGAAATGTGAAATAAATGATAAATTTGGGCTGTTAAGGACCCATGTGAAATTCGGCTAGTTTAAATTGGGGTGAAATTATGTGAAATTTGTGTATTTGTGAAATGGGGACTAAATTGTAAAAATGTGGAACTTTAGGGGGTAAAATGTAAAAATGCCCAAATATGTGTTTGTGGACTGAATTGAATGATTTGATGAATTAATGAGATAATTTTGAATGTATATAGATCAAGAACGAAAGAAATCGGATTTAGATCGGGGAAAATCAAATGTTATTGAATAGTCGATCCAGTCCATTTATCCTGAATACAAGGCAAGTTCATATGCGAATAAATGTCTTTAAATTGAATTATATATGTTTAATTGTCATTGAACTGCTATGAATGTTGAATGATCAAATACGAGCAAGAATCGACAGGGTTACAATATCTGAAAGTCTTGTACAAACCATAGGACTAGTATAGGATACGAATGTCATGACATTAGGATTATCGAGATGTGATTATGTGTAAGACCATGTCTGGGACATTGGCATCATTATGTGATTACGTGTAAGACCATGTCTGGAGCATTGGCATCGTTATTTGATTTCGTATAAGACCATGTATGGGACTGTGGCATCGATATGTGATAACATGTAAGACCATATCCGGGATATGGCATTGTAAGAGCTATATGTGATTTTCGAATATCCTTAACGATTCCGAATGGTTCAACGGGAAAGTCAAGTCAAGAAAGAATGTGTGAATGAGTTAAGTGGCTCAGGTACGTACGAGATTCATATAAGTATTATAAAAGGAAGTATTTGATGAATTTACTTATGATATTGAATATGTATACATTGGGAAAGGTTTATGAGCTTATATGTGTTTATTCATAGTTTAGCTATTGATGGAAATAATGTTGATTCATGTGGTAATTTTATTTGTAGATGGCTTACTCAGCTTTTAAAGCTTACTTTGTGTGTTCTTTTCCTATTTTATAGATAATCGAAGCTAGCTCGGACTCGGGGATCATCAGGAACATCATCACACTATCGATCAACTTGTTGGTACTTTTGATGTTATGTATATATGGTATATGGCATGTATAGGCTGGTGTTGAGATGATATGTTTTGAGTTGTGATTTTAGCCATGAGAGTTGGCTTGTAAATGATGTACATGTTGGTGTGTTTTTGGCCATCTAAGTTGGCTTAATTTTTGAATTTGGTAAGTGATATGTGATGTATATATGGCCTTGTGTTTTGGCATGTTTGGTATGGTTTTTGTGATGGCTAATTGGTTAATTGTTTTGATTAATTACAAATGATATATCATGGTTGATTTGGTATGATATAGGGATGATGAATTGGTATATTTTGTGGCATGAATTAGTTGATAAAATGATGAGAAAAATGCATAGGGAAGATAGGTGAAATTGTTGGTAATGACATATTGTTTTGGTATGTTTATGGTTATGATTTGAGTAGTGAAATGGTTAAAGATGAAATGGCATGATTTGTATATGATTTGGTATGTTTTGGTTGCCTATAAATGTGTTGAAATGGTATCATTTTGGTTGTTTAGGTGAGCATGAGAAAGGGTGGCAAATTGGCCTTGCAAATGGCCTATTCTTGTCCACACTGGCAAAGACACGGGCGTGTGTCTCAGCCGTGTGTGACACACGGTCATGATATACGGCCGTGTGTCCCTTGGTGTTGGAATTAAGTTGAAGTCAGTATGCTCCACACGGCCTCACATACGGGCGTGTGGCACAAGTCAGTATACCCCCCTAAATGGCACACGGCCTAGCATACGGGCGTGTGACTTGCCCGTGTTGAATAAGTTAGTATACCCTATAGGATTGGCACGGCCTAGCACACGGCCTGGCACACGGGTTTGTGTGGCCATTTCAAAGGGCACATGGGCTAGACACACGGGCATGTGGTCAGCCGTGTGACCCAAGTCAGTATGTATGCCCTGTTTTCACATGGCCCGGGACACGGGCGTGTTTAGAGCCGTGTGAGGCACATGGCCTGTTCACACGGGCGTGTGACCCTTGTATGTTTGAAAAAATTCTAAGTTTTCAAGAATTTTCTTATGTTATCGGTTTATACCCAAACCATTTCTAAAGCATGTTTAAGGCCTAGTAGGCCCTTATAAGGGAAAATGTGTTTATGATTGAATGGTGTTTGAGAATGGATGCATAAATGTATGTTGTATGTTGTGATTTCATAGGTAATGCCTCGTAACCCTATTCTTCCAACGGATACAGGTTAGGGGTGTTACATGGTGGCTTTCTTGACTGATCCTCTCGTTCTTGCCATATTTTGTTATTTTTATGGAGTGAAGATGTTTTTGAGTTGTAAAGGTACGAGCATGGGGAAGAGAAAGTGAATAAAAATGGCTCTTTGTATGTGTTACAGGCGACACAGTGAAGCGGGTTTATAGCGAGTGAAAGAAAAAGATGGAAAGGCGTGACTTTTGTGAAGTGATATAAAGCTGGCGGGAATAATTACGTCCAATGAGAATTGCGCCTGCTCAGACCGATCAGACGACTAGGTGAGTTTTTATCAAACGATGGGATCTTAAATTTCTAATCTTCTCTCATTCTTGATGAGTCATAAGTGACAGTAAAATAGTACAAATTGCATTGACAATAAAGCCCAAGTGCGTCGACAATGGTACCTAATTATTCTGCAAAAATAAAATAAAATAAATAAAAAATAAAACAAGCTTGAACAAAAAAAAAACAAAAAGATAAAAAAAATAACATAATGATAAATTCAATAAAAATTAAAATTTTTCGACCAATTTAATGGGCTTTGCCTAGTTTTGATTAATATTCCCAAAATAATGTTTCAATCGCTAGCCATTCACTTTGAACTAGTGTCCATCATCTAAATCTCTGATTATGACTGCACCATGAGGAAATACTTCGACAACTTCAAAAGGTCCAGACCAACATGAGCGCAATTTACCCGGGTGGAGTTTCAGTCTAGAATTGAATAATAAAACTTGTTGACTCGTGATAAATTGTCACTGCAAAATAATTTTGTCATGCCATTGTTTGGTCTTTTCCTTGTAAATTGTAGCATTTTCATAGGCATTTCACCTAACTTCCTCTAGTTCAGTGATATCAAACAGCCTTTTCTTTCCAGCAGTTTCATAGTCCATGTTCACTTGCTTAATTGCCCACATTGCTTTGTACTCCAGTTCAACTGGGAAGTGACATGCTTTCCCAAAAACCAATTGATACGGTGACATCCCTAATGGAGTTTTGTATGTTGTCCGCAATGCCCATAAAGTGTCATCCAGTCTGGAAGACCAATCTTTCCTCGAAGGATTCACAGCCTTCTGAAGAATGTTTTTAATTTTTCGATTCGATACTTTAGCTTGTCCATTAGTTTGCGGATATTAAGTAGTAGCCATTCTATGATTAACTCCATAACTCTTCAGTGTGGCTTCCACTTGGTTGTAATGAAAGTGTGTACCCTGATCACTAATCAATGCCTTTGGTGTGCCAAAGCAGGTGAGTATATGCTTATGAAAAAAATTTAGCACTGTCTTTGCATCATCCTTTGGGACTGCAACAGCTTCAACCCACTTCGAGACGTAGTCAATAGCTACTAATTTATAAACATTTCCAAATGAATTTTGAAATGGTCCCATAAAATACATACCCCAAACATTGAACAATTCAACCTCCATAATTGGTTGCTGCAACATTTCATTGCGTCGGGATATAGAGCCAGTGCGCTGACACCTATCGCATTAATTCACAAAATTATTGGCGTCTTTGAATAACGAAGGGCAATAAATCCTGATTGGAGAATCTTAGTAGCAGTTTGCATGCCATCGAAATGACCTCCATAAGGAGCATCATGACAATGCTTCAGGATTGAAAGCATCTCCTCTTTCGAAACACAACACCGAATGATGTTGTCATTGTACCATGAATAAATACGGCTCGTTCCAATGATACTTCACTACTTCACAAAGAAATCTTTCTTTCTTATGGCCTGTGTCACCTAACGGGAGTTTTCCATACACTAGATAATTAACCAAATCCGCATACCAAAGGGTTGCATCTAGAGCAAATAACTTCTTGTAACACCCCTAACCCGTATCCGTCGCCGAATTGGGGTCACAAGGTATTACTTAACACAATTTAAACACTTTGCTTTATAATTTTGAACATGCCGATACATGGATAAATGTTCGCAAACAAATATTGCATTTTCAATCCATATTATGGTTAAGCATATTATAACAGTCACAAAAATCCTATGTGTATTTGACTATTTCGAATTAACCAATCATACAAGACATGTATACACTTTGCCATATGTTCCATATCCAATTCGATTATCAAGATAAATGCCATACAAATTTCTTTTCATATTCATGCTTTACTCAAATACTAGTAATTGTCTATATACAAGTAAATATATACTCATACCATACTTATATGGTCAACCAAATCATACCAATTTGTAATTGAATGTATACCTAGGCATAGAAAAAAATTTATGAACAAATATCCGAAATAATTAAGTCATACAGCTATTAATTTATCTATCGCTTTATTCACATAGATAGAATCCATCATTTAACTATCAAACATCATGACATATACAACATGATATATATATATATGTTCATTTATTTATACCATAACCAAATAGGCCATTTCATACATCAAAACCTACGCTTGCACATTTTAACCGATCAGACCATATACATATAACATTCCTTCCTCTATTCGATATAAACTTGAGTAAATCACTTTAACAACATTTCTTCCTAAGTTCAAGAATCAAACACATTCACATATACTTATACAGAAATTAGCTACTTAAATGTAATCAACTAACGGACTTTGCAAAGTCAATCTTGTTCGATGGCTAACTTGACTTTTAGGTCAACTATATGAATATCTATACTAAACAAAAATGTATTTCTCACTTTAATGATACATTGAGTTAATGACTAATTAAATGAATGACATGAATGTCATGGTGATTAGCTAAACATCCATCCATGCAACTCCTATTATCGATTATACTACCATGAAGCACATGCATCAAAGTCACATTTATTTAAGATCATAGTTTCATAACTTAGCCATTTTCGCATGGCTATACTTATATACAAGACAAAAATTCTTTGGTTTAAAAACTTAGTCTAACCTATACATGCCTTTTGTTCAAAAACTAAGCTTATAAGTACCAAAAGAGATGATAGTGTGGTTGACTTCGCTGACGATCCCCTAAGCTCGTAGCTTGATCAAAATCTATAAAATAGAACATTGAACACACACAGAGTAAGCTTACTAGCTTAGTAAGTCTTAAGCAATTATAATATAGCATTCAAACATTCAAGTATTTTAAAACAATTGGTTTATGACATTGAATATAAATAATTTAACTTATAAGTTCATTATGGCCGAATGCCATTACCTTACTTAACCTAACAATTATCATTTTCTTACTATAAGCATGCAATCTCACTGAAACACCTAAATACAATATGTATTCGCATATTCCAAACCAAATAAGTATAACATACATATTAACCACATGTAATCAGTCATACACATATGTAAACATATCCAATCATCCTCACATTTAGCATTTACACATATGGCCGAATCTCAAAGGCATAACAAAGCTTAAATTCCAATATATATATCATACTCATTATTGGTAAGATCAAATGCACATATTAAAATCTTACTGAAAGCTTCAACTATATCACATCTCACTTAATTCGAATGGTAATATAATAACTTACCTTATTCCTTGCAACTATGAAAACTTATACTTACCCGAGCATTTAGCTTATTGCAGTAATTACGTTCCACCTTGTAAATGATTCATGAATTCTCTATTTATATTACATCACCGGCATTAAGCCTGCTAGGCATCAAAGCCTGAAATACACACCGGCAAGACTAGGCCCGCTAGACCCGAGGTCTAAAATTTAAACAGAGCATTTAGCCCGCTAGGCAATAAGCCCGATATGGTTCACTAGCACAAGGCCCGCTAGGCTCAAGCCCGAATAACGATATTATTACCATCTCATACACATTACATGCTGCCCAAAATTTACATAAATCACACATAATTCATATCACCGAAACATATCAACTCAGTTAAAATTCAACAACATTTCATTATTAAATCACTATCCACATTCGGCTTTGACTAAATCTACAATTATAACTTCATAATTCAACATGTATTCAAGGTTATAAATGACATTAACGATATTACATTGCTTATAGACTTACCTCGAATATCGTCGGACAATTAGAACCTGGCTATTCGATAACTTTCGCTTTTTCCCGATCCAAGTCCGTTTTTCTTTGTTCTTGATCTGAACATATTCAATTTAGGCTCCTTCAAACACATTTCATTTCAATTTAATCCAAAAACACTTAAATGGGAAAATTACCATTTTGCCCCTAATGTTTCACACTTTTACAATTTAGTCCTATTTGGACAAAACACAAAATACACCAAATTTGGCCACACACTTCAAGGGCCGAATGCTCCTAGGCTTCATACAAGACCATGCATTTCATTTGTCTCATGTTTTAGTCCCTCAAAAATTTATTCTTTCAAATTTAATCCTTATCACTAAATTTTATCAAAATTTCTAATTCCAAACATGATGATTTAAAACATACTCTTAATAATCTACCATCAAACATCACAAATCATGAATATACATCCATGGCCGAATCCTCAACATGTCTCAAACTCAAAAATTTCAAAATGGGTTGTATAGCATTCAAAGCAACGAATTCAAAAATGTAAAAATTATCAAAAACTAAACAAAATACATACCCCAAATTGAGCTCTCCTAATGCCGAAATTCAAGCTTCAAAAATGGAGTTTCTTTCCTTCTCACATTCGGCCAAGAAGATGAACAAAAGCATGTTCTCTTTCTTTCCACTTTGTTTCATTATTTTATGACTTAAAATAAAAGAAATAATCATTTACTTATTACTTTTATTAACATATTATAATAACATAAAATTTATCTAATTTTTTTCTACATGTTGCCGTCTACTTAAACAATAATGGACTAATTTTCCTTTAAGGACTTCACTTTAATAAAGCCAATAATCAATTAAGAAGCCACTTCTACCAATTATGCAATTTAGTCCTTTAGTCAATTTAAACACACAGATAGGCAATTTAATTTACAGAAATTTAACACATGCTAATTCACTTATCAATGACAAAGAAAATAATATTAAAATATTATTCGGACTCGGATTTGTGGTCTCGAAACCACTGTTTCGATTAGGGTCAACTTTGGACTGTTACACTTCTCATCTGGGAATGCATCGACAATTTGAAGTATGTTTCCATCTTTGCTACCAACTTCCAATCGAGACAGATGGTCTGCAACTTGATTCTCTGAACCCTTGCGGTCTTTTATCTCGATGTCGAATTTTTGAAATAGTAAGATCCAGCATATCAGTCTTGGTTTTGCATCCTTCTTCGCAAAAAGATATCTCAATGTCGAGTGATCAGTAAATACAGTAACCTTTGCACCGACAAGATAAGAATGAAACTTGTCGAAAGCAAAGACTACAGCCAACAATTCTTTCTCTGTACTGGCATAATTGATTTGAGCCTCTGTAAGAGTTTTGCTAGAAAAATAGATGGCGTGAAATATTTTTACCTTGCGTTGTCCTAGAGCAGCACCCACAGCAAAGTCGATTGCATCACACATAACTTCAAAAGGTTGAGACCAATCTGGTGCAATGACAATGGGTGCATTTACTAGCTGCATCTTTAATTGAATGAATGCCTCCAAACATGCATCATCAAAGAGGAATTTTTGATTCTGTTCCAGCAATGAGCATAAGGGCTTTACAATTTTCGAGACATCTCTAATAAATCTTCTGTAAAACCCCGCATGCCCAGGAAAACTGCGAATACCTTTCACATTTGTCGGTGGAGGTAATTTCTCAATGATTTCCACTTTTACCTTTGTCTACTTCAATGCCTTGACTAGAGATGCGATGGCCTAACACAATGCCTTCAGTTGCCATGAAATGGCATTTTTCCCAATTTAGAACAAGATGTGTGTCTTCACATCGCTGCAATACTTTATCCAAATTGTCAGTGCAATGATCAAAATCATTCCCATAGACTGAGAAATCATCCATAAAAACCTCTAAAGAATCTTCAATCATATCCGAGAATATTGCCATCATGAACCTTTGAAATGTGGCTGGTGCATTTAAAAGACCGAAAGGCATACAGCAAAAATCAAAAGTACCAAAGGGACAGGTGAAAGTTGTTTTCTATTGATCCTCCGGTGCAATAGCAATTTGATTGTACCCAGAATAGTCATCTAAGAATCAGTAATAGGCTCTTCTAACAAGCCTGTCCAACATTTGGTCAATGAAAGGAAGTGGGAAGTGGTCATTCCTTATAGCAGCATTAAGTTTGCGATAATCCATACAGACTCACCATCCTGTAGAAATGCGTGTAGGAATTAATTTCTCTTTTTTCGTTGCTAACCACAGTGATGCCACTCTTTTTAGTAACGCATTGCACTGGACTTACCCGATTGCTATTAGAAATAGGGTAAATAATTCAAGTATCAAGCCATTTTATAATTTCTTTCTTAAGAACTTCCTTCATCGTCTCGATTAATCTTCTTTGTTCCTCAATCGATTGCTTACCTTCATCTTCCTACTTGATCTTGTGCATGCAAAAAGATGGACTAATGCCTCGGATATCGGCAATACTCCAAGCAATAGCTCGTTTATGTTGCTTAAGAATATGGACCGATTTCTCTTCTTGAGTTACATCTAGTGTTGCGGAGACAATAACTATGAGAGTATTGTAATCACCAAGAAAGACGTATTTAAGATGAGTAGGTAGTGGTTTCAATTCCAGAGTAGGAGCTTCGTCAATAGATGGCTTGAAAATTGGACCTGTTCTGTTGGCTAAGTCTAAGGATTCAATCTTCCATCCATGCCCGAGTTCAATATTATTAGCTTCAACCATGTTGTCACAATCATCTATGAATTCATCATTAGATGTCACTGCAAATTCCTTAGAAAGTATTGTTCTTTGGTTATTGAATTCTTCTTCAATTAGATCATCTAGCACATCGACAGTATGACATTCTTCTTTATCCTTGCATTGATTAGATTCGAAAACACTGAAGGTAACGTGCTCATCATTAAGTCGCATGGTCAGTTCACCTTTGTAAACATCAATAAGAGTTTGTCCGATGGCTAAAAATGGTCGTCCCAAGATTATGGGAACCTCATTGTCTGCCTCACAGTCAAGTATGATAAAATCAGCCAGAAAAATGAATTTATCCACATGAACTAAGATATCTTTGATTTGCCCTTCAAATTGAGCCAAGGATCGATCAGCTAGTAGTAATGTCACTGCAATAGGTTTCATGTGACCATTTCCCAACTTTCTAAAAGTAGATAGTGGCATTAGGTTGATGCTAGCTCCCAAGTCACGTCAAGCCTTACCCAAATAATGGTTTCCAATTGAACATGGGATAGTAAAGCTCTCAGGTCTTGGAGGGCAACTTATTTGTCAAAACAACATTACAGCCTTCTGTGAGTGCAATAGTTTCCATATCACTAAGCTTCTTCTTCTTGGACAAGAGCTCCTTCATAAATTTCTCATAATTCAAAATTTGCACAAGAGCGTCTACTAAAGGAATATTGACCTGAAGTTGCTTCAGTGTGTTCAGAAACTGTTGGTACTGCTTGTCCTGCTCATTATCCCTGAATCTTTGTGGAAAAGGTAAAGATGAGATACATCTGATTGTGCCGACACATTTGATTGCATCGATAGTTTCGAGGGTCGGACATTATGCATATGAGTGACAAATTGTGGAACTTCTTTGTCTGGTACATCGACAAGCTCTTCAGATTCAACCTTCTCACTAGGGATCACTTCACTAGTATCTTGAGGTGCTAAAGTAGAATCTGTAGTCGACTCGCCAATTTGTTTACCACTCCTGAGAGTGATAGCCTTACAGTGTTCTTTCCCCCTCGGACTGGGATTTTCCGTGTCACTCGGTAGTGTGCCCGATGGTCGAGTATTCAAATTTGAAGCAAGTTGTCCTAATTGTGCCTCCAACGCCCGAATAGAAAATGAATTCTCTTGCTCAATAGCTTCTGTGCGAGTCATTTGCTACCGCATTAAAGCCTCAAGAGCTACTAACGGGTCAGAAGAAGAAGCTTGCGTGTAATGTTGTCATCGATGCTCTTGAACATGTTGATGCGGCATTGAAGAGTGTTATGGCTGCGTCTAATTCTGGTGTGGATGCATCTGGCTTTGTTGTGGATGTATCTAAGTGTTCTTATTGTAGTTCTGCTGTTGTTGATTGTAATTCCCTTGTCTTGAATTATAATTTCCTTGAGTAGATATATTCCCATATCGGAATGTCGCAGCATTTTGTTTAGCATTCTGAGTTCCCCAAGGCTGTTGATTACGTGTAAAATTATTATAAGAGTTGCCATAAGAATTGTTGTGGATGTTACTGACATAAAAGGCATTCTCTGCATGTTGTGGACAATCTTCATAGTTATGGTTGTCACTGCGAATCTCACAACAAAAGGTAGGAACATCAACTTGTTGAGCGACTTGTATAGGTGCAACGTCACTAGTCCCTTGCTTTTTTATCATATTCGCAATAGAAGAAACTTAAGCACTAAGTGCATATATTGCGTCCAGTTCAATAACTTTTGGAGTAGCTTTTGCTTGTGCAACTCTAGAGATAGGATATTGATAATTATTTTAAGCAATTCTCTCCAGAATTCTAATAGTATCATTATAAGTACAATCCAGCAAGGGACCATTGGCTGATGCATCGACAAGATTCCTCGTGTGTGAATTTAGCCCATTATAGAAAATCTCAATTTGTGTTTCCTGTTGAATGCCGTGTATGGGACAACGTCGAAGCAAAGATTTATAACGTTCCCATGTAGTGTGAAGATTCTCATCATTTAGCTGATGATAAGCTATAATATCATTTCGGAGACGAGCATTCAATGTCGGCGGGTTAAATCGTAAAACAAACTGTGTTGCTAGTACATTCCAAGAAGTAATTGATCTAGCAAGTAGCCCAAGGAACCAAGTACGAGCTCTTCCCTACAAGGAATAAGAAAATAATTGCATCTTCAAAGCATCATCAGGAACGCCTTGTTGACTAAAGGAAGCACAAATCAATAAAAACGATTTAAGATGTTGTCGTGCATCTTCATGAGGCAGTCCAACATATTGCCTATTAGAATTTAGCATTTGAAACATTACTGGCTTGAGTTCAAAATTTCCAACTTGGATTACTGGCCTAACAACTCCTGATTGTAAGTCATCCAAGGCAGGTACTACAAAATCTCATATAGGCCTATTTTGGATTTGAGCATCTTGCGGCAACTGTGGGTATTTAGCATTTTGGTTTTGCATTGGGGGTATGACTTCATAGTTTCTTGGTAAAGCCATATTCCTTTGTTCTTGAAGTCTCCTCTGAATGGTTCTTTCAATTTCTGGATCAAAATCGGCAATAAACTCTGAATTGCTTCGGGTCATACAACACTTAAAATAAAATTTGAAAATAGCGACAAAAATAAAACAGTTAGTAACAACTAAATATTATGAAATAAAAACAAACAAAAATAAACATCAAACAAACGCCATCCCCGGCAACGACGCCAAAACTTGATCAGTTGTTTAACGTCACAGCAATAATGTGCAAGCGTACACTGTCAATGCAAGTATAGTAGAAAGATATTAGTCTGTCAGATATCGATCCCATGAGGATGGTTGTCTTTTGTCTATCAATGTTAGTGCAATAAATAGATAGGAACGAGATTGTAACACCCCTAACCCGTATCCGTCGTCGGAGTAGGGTTACTAGGTATTACCGATCATTACACATCATTTAACATACAATGCTCATACATCTATGCATTCATACTCAAATACCATTCAACACAATCATATTTTCCCTTATAAGAGCCTACGAGGCATTAAACATGCTTTAGAAGTGGTTCGAGACTAAACCAATAACATACAAAATTTTTGGAAAACTTAGAAATTTTTCATCTATACAGGGGTCACACGCCAGTGTGAACAGGCCGTGTGCCTCACACGGCTCCAGACACGCTCGTGTCTCAGACCGTGTGAAAACAGGGCATACATACTGACTTGGGTCACACGGCCAACCACACGCCCGTGTGTCTAGCCCGTGTGCCCTTCAAAATGGCCACACACGCTCGTATGCCAGACCGTGTACTAGGCCGTGCCAAACCTGTAGGGTATACTGACTTATGCAACATGGCCAAGTCACACGCCCGTGTGCTAGGTCGTGTGCCATTTAGGGGGTATACTAACTTTTGACACACGGCCAATCACACGCCCGTGTGTGAGGCCGTGTGGAGCATACTGACTTCAATTTAATTCCAACACCAAGGGACACACGGCCATGCAACATAACCGTGTGTCGCACACGGCTGAGACACACGCCCGTGTCTCTGCCCGTGTGGACAAAAATAGGTCGTTTGTTTATCCATTTTGCCACCCTAT
The DNA here is from genome assembly GCA_025698515.1 of Gossypium sturtianum. Taxonomy (NCBI): domain Eukaryota; kingdom Viridiplantae; phylum Streptophyta; class Magnoliopsida; order Malvales; family Malvaceae; genus Gossypium; species Gossypium sturtianum. The sequence goes on from CM046948.1 coordinate 96,815,263, forward strand.
TTTTACATGCATACACAAGCATAAATTGCAACATTTCACAACTCAATTGGCAGCCAATACATAACATCTCATACACATATTACTCCCATTTCAACATAGAATTCAAATGTCTAATAATCACATACATTTTCCATTCATATACTAACCATATATCAAGATAACATTTGCATATTTCCATTCCATCTATTACTAGCTAAAACATACTATATTTGAATACTTAAACACAACCAAAACATTATACCAAATTAAGCCAAATCACATGGCTTAAACTTATACCATAACATGTACCAAAATTACTAGTTCAAGTAACCATAACTATCTTCTTATAACTAGCCTATACATGCCATATTTACATATATCCACAAATTCATAAGTACCAATCAGCAACTGGATAGTGTGATGCGTAACTCTGACTTTATCCGAATCGAGCGTGCTATCGAACCTCTATAATACACGGAAAAGAAACAGAGTAAGCTTTATAGCTTAGTAAGCCCGTATAATTCAGAATTAAACTTACCAATTGTAATATAATCAAGACAATAAATAAGGTAAACTCAACTCAATTTCCAAAGGCCTAACAAAAGCATTTATCAACAAATTAGCCACATAAATACATGTAATCATCCATTATCTCAATCTCAATAATCAATACATTGTATCATACCATATTCATATATCATATATATCATATTCAACATTTCACCCTCAATCATATAATCAATAATTCATTCAATAACAGTACTCATCTGTATAAACAGTATTTATGCCCGTTGAACCCATTAGAACTTCAAAGGATACTCGGGTGATATACATTAGTAATCCGTCAATTCATTATCATTTCTGCTCTTTCGAGCTATGATCAGTAAGCTCCTCCTGAGCTGATGGACAATAAGCTCTATTGAGCTAAAACGGTAAGCTCTAACTAGCTGAAAATAGTAAGCTCTTACGAGCTGATATATCGATAAGCTCATACGAGCTGTAGTGAGTCCACAACAAATGCAGGAGCTCGACCAAAACGGTAACCCTAGTGACATGTCACTCGTATCCTATGAATTCATACGGTTCAAATGGGGCTCGATAATAATCAGTCTATATCAATTAAGCATTTGTATTTCAAGTGTATCAAATACTCAATTATAAACATATATCTCAAATAAATACAAGTATATAAAGTTCGATTCTTAATTATACGAACTTACCTCGTATCGCTCCGTTAGCAATTATCGGCTATTCGTCCACTTTTCTTTTCCGCCGATCTAATTTTGATCTCAGCTTATCTTGATCTATATCTTATCAAATTCAGTACATTCAGTATTTAATCTATTCAATTTAGCCCAAAAATCACCTTATGGCAAAATTACACTTTTGCCCCTACTATTTTAACATTTTTACAAATTAGTCCTTATCACATAAAATTGCAAATTCATGCAATTTAGTACAATTTCATGCTAGCTGGATATACTACATGTTACTAGCAGCCCCTATTTCCAATTTATTCACACTTTTACCCACATAATTTTACAATTTCACAAATTAATCCCTTTTTGACGTTTTTGTCAAAAATCACTTTACAAAACTAGTTCAACTATCAACAAATATTCATGTTTCATCATTAAACATCAAAGAACTCATAGATTCAACAATGGCAACTCTCAAAATCTTTAACAATTTCGAAATTAAAGGTACGGGCTAGCTAGTATACGAAGCAACGATCTCAAAAACGTAAAAATCATTAAAAACCGAGTCAAAATGACTTACCAATTTTGCTTTCAAATGACCGAACCCTAGAACAATTTCTATGGTTTCTTATCCCTTTAATTTTTGACTAAATAAGATGAGTATGAAGCCTTAATTTGTTTTTATTTTATTTAACATATATTTATTAACGTTTTTACTAAATTAACCTTAGTAATAAACATATATAAACACATAATGGATGGCCATAATTGTCCACTTACACTACCAATGGTATAATATCATCATAAGGACCTTTGGTTTAATAAATCATAGCAATTAAACACCTTTAACAAATAGAATGCAACTTTTGCATTTTACGCGATTAAGTCCTTTTTCTCAAATTAAGCAATCAAACAGTAAAATTTCTTTACAAAAATTTCACATAATAATTCTATCATGCTGTAAACTTCAATAAAATAATAAAATAAATATTTTGGCCTTAAATTTGTGATCCCGAAACTATTGTTCCGATTTGACCTAAAAATTGGCTGTTACAACTCTCCCCCCTTAGGGATTTTCGTCCCCGAAAATCTTACCAGTGAATAGGTTAGGGTACTATTTTCATATAGCTTTCTTGGGTTCCCATGTAGCTTCCTCAATCCCACGTTTAAGCCAAAGAACTTTCACTAGGGCTATGCGTTTATTTCTCAATTCTTTAATTTCACGAGCTAAAATCCTGATCGGTTCTTCGCTATACGTCAAGTCTGCCTGTATCTCAACATCTACTGGAGAAATCACATGTGACGGATCGGATCTATATCGACGTAACATAGAAACATGGAAAACATTATGAATCTTTTCAAGTTCTGACGGTAAAGCTAGTCGATATGCTACAGGCCCTATTCTTTCAATGATCTCGTAAGGTTCGATAAATCATGGACTTAACTTCCCCTTACGGCTGAATCGAAGAACCTTTTTCCACGATGACACCTTTAAAAACACTCGGCTCCCAACCTGAAATTCAATTTCTTTACGTTTTAAATTCGCGTATGATTTCTGTCGATCTGAAGCTGCTTTTAAACTGTCGCAAATCGTTTTCACTTTTTCTTCAGTTTCTCTGATCAATTCAACCCTGTGAATCTTTTTCTCACTTAGTTCAGTCCAGTATAGCGGAGTCTGACATTTGTGACCATATAAAGCTTCGTACGGTGCCATCTTAATACTCGTTTGGAAATTGTTGTTATACGCGAATTCAATCAACGGTAAGTATCTTTCCCAACTGCCCTCAAACTCTAAAATACAATATCAACATGTCTTCGAGAATCTGAATAACCCTTTCGGTCTGACCGTATGTCTAAGGATGAAAAGCTATACTAAAATTCAACTTTGTACCTAAAGCTTCTTGCAGTTTCTTCCAAAATCGCAATGTAAATCTCGGATCTCTATCTGAAATAATAGATAGTGGCACCCCGTGCAATCGAACAATCTCGAAATGTACAATTCAAAAAATGTCAAGTGAGTAATGCATGCGTCTGGGGTATGAAATGAGCAGATTTCGTTAGTCGATCAACGACAACCCAGATAGCATCTTTCTTTTTCGGAGTTAGGGGTAATCCCGACACAAAATCCATTGTAACTCTATCCCACTTCCACTCGGGAATCATCACAGTCATGAGAAACGGATGGTACTTGATGTTGGCTTTGACTTCTTCGACAAATCAAACATTTAGAAACAAACACTGATATATCTCTTTTCATGCCTTGCCACCAATAAAATTGTTTCAAATCATTATACATTTTAGTACTTCTTGGAGGAACAGATAAGCAACTATGATGTGCTTCGTGCAAAATCTTCTGAATGATTTTGGAATTTCTCGGTATTCAAATTCTATTCTGGAACCTTAAACAATCATCTGTTCCAATCTTAAACTCTGAATCAGGGATATTCTCACATTGAATCCGTTTAACTTACAATTCAAGATCCTTTTTCTGAGATTCACAGATTTGTTGAAGAAATACCGGTTTAGCTTTTAATTTAGCTACAATAGACCCATCATCACAAATCATCAACTGGGTATTCATTGCTCGTAATGCAAACAAAGATTTTCAGCTTAGGGCATTAGCAACAACGTTAGCTTTTCCCGGGTGATAATCAATAATAAATTCATAATCTTTCAATAACTCGAGCCATCTTCGTTGTCGCAGATTCAAATCTTTCTGTGACATCAGGTACTTTAAACTCTTGTGATCCGTATAAATGTGGCATTTTTCACCGTATAAGTAGTGTCGCCAAATTTTCAACGCAAACACAATTGCAGCCAACTCAAGGTCGTGCGTCGGATAATTCTTTTCATGCGGTTTCAATTGTCGAGAAGCATAAGCTATAACTTTTCCTTCTTGCATCAGAACACATCCCAGACCATTTAAGGATGCGTCACTATAAATCACAAATTCTTTTCCCGATTCAGGTTGAACCAAAACTGATGTTTCAGTTAATAGTAATTTCAACTATTCAAAACTCTGCTGACATTTTTTTGACCATTCGAATTTCACATCTTTTTGAAGCAATCGTGTCATCAGTGTTGCAATCATCGAAAATCCTTTCACGAATATTCGATAAAAACCCGCTAAACCCAGAAAACTACGGACTTCAAACACATTTCTCAGAGGTTTCCAATCAACAATAGCAGAAATCTTACTCGAGTCAATTATAATACCATCAACTGAAACAATATGCCCTAGAAATCCAACCTATCGAAGCCAAAACTCACATTTGCTGAACTTTGTAAATAATTGCTTATCACATAGAGTTTGTAACACAACTCTCAAGTGCTCGGTATGTTCAGATTCATCTCGCGAATAGATCAGAATGTCATCAATGAATACAACAACAAATCTGTCTAAATACGGTCTGAATATCCGGTTCATCAAGTCCATAAAAACTGCTGGAGCATTAGTTAATCCAAAAGGCATAACAAGGAATTCTTAATGTCCATACCTCGTTCTGAACGCGGTTTTCAGCACATCTGACTCTTTAACTCGCAACTGATAATAACCCAATCTCAAATCAATCTTTGAAAATACTGTAGCCCCTTTCAACTGATCAAATAAAACATCAATCCACGGTAGAGGGTATTTTTTCTTTATAGTCACTTTATTTAGCTGTCTGTAATCGATAGACATTCTCATCGTGCCATCTTTCTTTTTCATGAACAATACCGGTGTACCCCAAGGCGAATAACTCGATCGTGAAAAACCTCTATCAGTCAATTCTTGCAACTGAGCTTTTAACTCTTTTAATTCTGTTGGAGCCATCCTATACGGAGCTATCGATATCGGTGTTATTCCTGGTACTAATTCAATACCAAATTCAACCTCTCTGATCGGTGGAAAACCCGGTAATTCTTCTGGAAATACATCTGAAAACTCACAAACAACAGGTACAGATTCAATCTTTGATTCAGATACCTTAGTATCTAATACATATACAAGATATGCATCACGGCCCTTTTTCATACTTTTCTGGGCTAACATAGATGATATCACAGTAGGTAATTCACTTGAATCATCCGACTCAATCCGAAGAATTTCACCGTTTTGACATTTCAATTCGATAGTCTTTCGTCTACAATTCACAACTGCATTATGCATAGTCAGCCAGTCCATACCCAAAATCATATCAAACTCATCGAACGGTAGAAGCATTAAGTCAGCCCGAAAACAGTAACCCCGAGTCATCAAAGGACAATTCTTACAAATTTTATCAACTAACACATATTTTCCTAAGGGGTTCGATACTTTAATTACAAACTCTGTAGACTCGACATGTAAACTCTTTTTAAATACTAAATTCATACAGATATATGAATGGGTTGATCCAGGATCTATCAATGCAACTATATCAGTATCAAAAAGAGAAAAAGTACCGGTAATAACGTCTAGCGATGATGCCTCCTCCCGTGCACGGATAGCATAAGCTCCGGCAGGTGCTCGTGCCTAAGATCTCACAGCAGAATCTCTCGTAGCACCTCGGTTACCACTCGTATTTCTAGTGTTTCAGGGTGGTCTCCCTGTAGTAGCTGTATTACTTACTTTCACTGGTTGATCTCTTTCAGCTATAGACTTTTCTAGACAATCCCGGAGATAATGATCAAGAGATCCACATCTAAAACAATCTCCGCTCACTATTCTGCATTCACCGTAATGTCACTTGTTGCAATGCTTACATTCAGGTACAACATTTCTAACACTGCCTACACTGGCAACAGATGTCGTCTGAGGTTTAGAGCTAAAATTTATTGCATCTCTATCTCTGATCGGAATCCCCGTAGAAGCAGTAGAACGAGGATGATATTCTTTAGATTTCTTTGATGTTGACTGATGTGATTTGCCCACAAATATTTTTCTAAAGTCTCTAGCCTCAGAATCGGCTTTTCTTTTCTCTTTGCTAAGCTCTTCGGCTTTGCAGGCTCTGTCAAATAGAACAACGAACTCTTTCAACTCAAGAATCCCCACTAATAGTCTGATTTCTTCATTTAACCCATCTTCGAACCTTTTACACATTATAGCCTCAAAAGAAACATATTCACGAGCATATTTACTGAGTTATACAAACTCTCTTTCGTATTCTGTTACCGACATACGGCCCTGTTTCAATTCAAGAAATTCCTTTCTTTTCTGATCAATAAACCTTTGGCTAATGTATTTCTTTCTAAATTCAACTTGAAAGAATTCCCAAGTAACTCTTTCTTGAGGAACTACGGATATCAAAGTATTCCACCACTGATACGTGGTGTCTTTTAACAGTGATACAGCACATTTTAAACATTCTTCAAATGTGCATGGCAGTTCGTCAAATACTCGAATCGTGTTTTTAAACCAAAACTCGGCTCTCTCAGGATCATCGCTAACAGTATCTCTAAAGTCTTTAACCTCGTGTTTATGTATCTTATCAATAGGTGGCTTATTCAATCGCAAAGGATCCATACCTTGAGGAACTATAGGGATCGATTGGGGAATAGGTGGGGGTGGAGGTTGTTGAGCAGCCGGGTTCGTACGAATGTATTGTGTAAACCATTCGTTCATCATTTGGAAGAAGGCTTCTTTAGCCTCTCCTCCTTGGCTACCCATTACGAGTCTAGATTCAGATGGTGTTGTCCCTTGCGCAGGAGTAGGCGCGTTACTCTCGACCTCATCAACTACGGCTCGATCAGGATCCATTTACTATATAAAGACACATTTAAAAATGTCAGGAGTCATCACACTATCACAATTTATATATGCATGTATAGCTAGACTCACATACACTACGTTAATATTAGAATCGACTAAACCGTAGCTCTGATACCAATAAATGTAACACCCCTAACCCATCCGTCGCCGGAGTATGGTTACGAGGTATTACTGATCATTACACATCATTTAACATACAATGATCACACATCTATGCATTCATACTCAAATACCATTCAACACAATCATATTGTCCCTTATAAGAGCCTACAAGGCCTTAAACATGCTTTAGAAGTGGTTCGGGACTAAACTGATAACATACAAAATTTTTAGAAAACTTAGAAATTTTTCATCTATACAGGGGTCACACGCCCGTGTGAATAGGCCGTGTGCCTCACACGACTCCAGACACGTCCGTGTCTCAGACCGTGTGATAACAGGGCATACATACTGAGTTGGGTCACACGGCCAACCACACGTGTAACATCCTAAAAATATTAGAGTATTATCTTGTTATTTGTGTTAGCTCGGATATGATTGTTATTGTGTGCTTAGTATATTTGTGTGAAGGCTTGGAAATATTAGCTAAGCTAGAATAAATTTTAGTGTGGAAATTTAGTGAAGAGGATTAAGTAAACTTAACACTTAAGTTAATTTAAGTGTTAAATTTAGAAGAAGAGGAGTTAGTGGCAAGATGGTTAGGATGCTTGAAGGGTTGCTTGAGGTTAGAAGTTCGAGTAGCATGATTAACTTTTTGGGAGACATTATTTTCATCCTAGTATTTATGGACGGTCAACCTTTATTTATGATAGGTTGGACTCTCAACTTTTGGAAAGTTGAATATTGGTTTAAGGAAAGCATGAAATTGGGGATAAGAATCTTAAGGTTATGGAAGGTTGGGGAGACATAAGGCTTGGCTTAAGGAAGATGTTTTGGAAACTTTTTCAAGGCTTTAGTGCATGTATGTGGACGGCATGTGTGGCTAGGGGGTGGCCGAATGATGTTAGGAAGCTTAGGGGGGGATAGTTGGCCAATTTTAGTTTTTGTGCATCTTTTTGCTTATAGTTTTGTGGTTTGGCCGAATGTAGGACAAGGTGATCTAGTGCGGTAGATCGGATCTTCAGAAGTTAGTCTTTGCGTTAGTGAAAGGTGTGTACCTTACACACTTTATAACTCGATATATATATATATATATATGTGTGTGTGTGTTAATAACTATTCATGTTGTTAAAGCCGAAAACTATGAGATCTTGAAATGATACCTTGATGGGTATGAGCAAGGATACGGGTAAGTCCGTTTCGATATGATGTTGATATATGTTGTTAATATCACGATCTACGATATATATTGGTTATATGTTTATATCAAAGTATAATGACATGATTTGTTATCTATTGCATTGGTATGAGCGATATGAGAGGAGGGGGAAGATTGATATCCGTGTCTTTGGGACACCAGAGGTTTGGCACCTCCAGTGGTTTGGTACCACATATTTCGTGTCTTTGGGACACCAGAGGTTTGGCACCTCATAGCGACTCGTCCCAGTGGTTTCACACCACCGTGGGTTGGCCCCACATTTGATGTATTGGGATCGTCGCCAGTGATTTGGTATCACACGTGGGTAGGCCCCACAACATGATTATTCGTGACTTCGGGTCACCAGTGATTTGGCATCACATTATTGGATATCGTGACTTTGGGTCACCAGTGGTTTGGCACCACCAGTGGTTTGGTACCACACGGGGTAGAAAAGGAGTTTTGGATGGCTAGGTTGGGTGCATTATATATATATATTGCTTGGTCATAATTTGTGTAAGTATGTGGCATTTACCGGGAGAGGATTATGCACTCGAGTCTTGGTGACTCACCTTCTCCCTTATTTCTTTTTGGGTAATTCAGTAAATTCGCGGATGAGAGCGGATGAACTCGAGGAGGCCATGCAATAAAATTTGGTTTTACATGAACTTCCATTTGGGTACTTTATTTTAATTCGTTTTCATCTTTTAATGGATTTGTAATAAGGCCTCTTTAATTATATTTTGGATTATTTATATGCTTTGGATTTGTTTTAAATATGGCTTATAAATTACATGGTTGATATAATAATTTGAGCACCAAGTTTTCTAAACTACTAAACGCGATGGTTTTTAAAATGTTACCATCGGGTAACATAAATCAATTGATAGTATTTAACAACTTAAGTATTTTTGATAATTCATACTATTTTCCAAAACTCCAGTTTCCAAATTTCTATTAGATACGGTTTTCAACCTAATTGCTTTAGTTTCTTTTCAATTTATAAAAGTTTTACAAATCTAAGTCATAACTAAGTTTTAAAGATTTATCTTAGGATTTTAAAGTAAATTATCAGTTTTTAATTTATTATACACCTGATTTCTACGAACTTAGAACAACAAAGAGTTTTTCACTAAAATTTAATCGGTAACTCGTTTTTCCTCAAAATGTTTTCCCCTGTGACATACCAAATTTGGTCGTGGCGTATTGATCGGGTTTGGGGTGTTACAAATTGGTATCAGAGCCAAGTTCAAAAGCTCGGCTGTGGGCCCGAGGCCCAAAATGATTTAAAGTATGATCTTAAAATGTTTTGTTTAAAATTATATGGTTGGAAAGGCATGGCACCGAGTCTCCGGCACCGATCCGCCCGGGTAAGTATCTCAAACTGTTACTTTTGATGATATGATTATAATGATGATGGCATGACTGTTTAGTAGTAGAAACTACTCTAGAGACCCAAACTATAGGTTGAATGTACTCGCGAAACAAATTCTTATTAAAATTATTCATAAAACTGTGTTTTAAAGAAAGTGGAATAATGACTAATGCATAACGCTTTTTAAATCAGATAAGTCGAGACTTTAGACATGAGTACTCGAGGTCAGGGTTGTATTACTCGTGGACGCGGTCGGGGTAGGATGGTCGTGTGCGAGCCGGTGAGGTGCTGGTCAAGGATCCGAAAATGAGGTACCACTACCCCACCACCGGCGGTTGGAGTTGAGCATCGAGGATCAAACGGGGATGACGCAGTTGTCTCGAGCGATGTTGCGAGTCCTTGAGAGGGTAGTTGGAATAGGTGGAGGCGCGGGAATTCGAATCCGTGTCGAGCGACTTCGAGCCAATGGAGTGAGGTATTTCGAGGTGTTTCGTGTGTGGCTCGATGCAGAGTATTGGTTAGAGGCGACGGAACGAATCATGGATGACTTGGATCCGAATGCCGAGGAAAAGTCTGAAAGGGATAGTGTCGCTTCTTCGGGATGAGTCATATCGGTGGTGGCTCACGGTGATGCGAAATAGTCTTTGCAATGGAGGATCTCACTTGGGATTATTTTAAGGCAACAGATCGGAAGAAATATGTTGGGTCTAGTTACATTGATGCACAGCGTAAGGCATTTCGAGTTTGGTCCAGGGAAGTAAGTCCGTATTAGAATATGAGGCGTAATTTTTAAGATTGAGCCGGTATCTTTGGAGAGGTATCGTGGCTTGAGCACGAGCGATGTGTCCGGTTCGAGGATGGATTGAGGATGGTCGAGATTGCTTGATTGCTCCACATCGGGAGCGAGAGTTTCTTCGCGCTTAGTTGAAAAGGCTAAGATAGCGAGAAGGGATAAAGGAATCGGTAAAAGGCGAGGCACGACAAGAATAAACATAAGAGAAGTTTTGGATCATCCGGTCACCGGTAATTCTCGAGAAGAGGGTTAGGCGAGTGGGCGAATCAATTTGGGAGTCTATTATCGCTAATCGGGACCAAAGCACGAGTGTAACCGATGTGGAAAATCTCATTGGGGCGAATGTTGGACCGGAGGGAAAGGATGTTTTGAGTGTGGCTCATTTGGATCATCGTGTGAGGATTGTCCACGTAAGCTAGCCAGGAATCGGCCCGAGGGTCAAGGTCGTCGTGCTCGGTTCGTAAATGAGGACCGTCGTAGCAGAGGTCGTGGTAATGGTAGAGGAGGTAATGGTTCTGGTCGAGGTCACGGAGCATCTGGCAGAGGTGCTGGCAACACTGAGGCAAGACAGCCTGGTTTGGTGTATGCAGCGAGACGTCGAGAGGAGGGCGACGCACCGGACGTTATAACCGGTACGTTCTTAATCTTTGGTGAACCATATACTGCTTTGATAGATGTGGGTTTGACACATTCGTATGTTGCTAGTAGCATTGTAGAGACTATGAATCTAGACTCTGAGACTACTTCTAGGAAGATGACCGTACTTAGCCCTCTAGGTCACTCTGTAGAAGTAAATAAGCTGTATAGAGATGTATCCCTAGAACTCCAAGGGGTAATGTTTGTAGCTGATCTGATAGAACTGCCGTTTGAGGAGTTCGATCTGATTCTTGGGATGGATTGGTTGGTCAAGTATCAAGCAAGTTTGGATTGCTTGTTGCTAAGCGCATGGTTTTGAAGACAGCTGAGGGCAAAGAGGTGGTTATGATAGGTAATAGAAGAGATTATCTATCTAACGTGGTATCTGCGTTGAAAGCTGTGAAGTTGGTCAAGAAGGGCTGTGAGGCATTTGTGGTTCATGTGTGTGCGTTGGAGGCTAAGGAGTCTCTACCGTGGGGAATGTCAGAATGGTAAAGGAATATGTTGACGTATTTCCGGAAGAACTTCCGGATTGCCTCCGGATCGTGAAGTTGAATTTGGTATAGATACATTGCGAGGCTGCGCCGGTGTCTATTGCTCCATATAGGATGGCAAGAAGGAATTAGGGAATTGAAGGCTCAAATTCAAGAGTTGTTGGATCGAGGTTTTGTAATATCCCGGGTTAGGGGCTATTTTTTGGTTGCATGATATTGCATGTCTTAGTGTGCTGTGTTGTTATTTCGGTGTTTTAGGGGCTTAATTGTAGCCTAGGAGTGTGCCTGAGTGAATGGGAAAATTTTGGTTTTTGGGTGTCAAGTCGGGGATTTGTTGGAGCTAGGGTATAAGGGTTTTCTTTGGTATTTTATTGCACAAGTGAAGAGCTGGCAGAGTGGCAAGGGAGGAGCTTGGTGTGGCGTCATCCACATGTGAGGGAGGTCCAGAGTTCAAGCAGCAGAGTCCCCTTTTTGTCACTTATTTTGGACGGCATAGGAGGGAGGAGTTGTGGGTGATTTAAACTCCACCTTGGACTTGGTCAAGTGGTGACTTGGATGGTGGAGAGCAAAGTGTGGAGGAGGACTTGGTCCACTCATTTCAAATGAGTGAATGGGAGCTTTTGGGGGGATTGTGGCCGAAATTTAGGGGAGTTGGAGGGGGGAAGTGACGGCTTAGTGTGGGAGAGGGGAAGGCCGAATATGCCTTTGCATCTTTGGTGCATTTTTCGGTCATTTTTGGTAAGCTAAAGTCCTCTCTTTTTGTCAAAAAAACAAACCAATTTCCTTTGTAGAAATTCTCTCATTGTTGTTCTTTCTTTCATCTATTGGAACCGAAACTCAAGCCTCTAAAAAAAAAAAAAAAAAACATTTCCTTTTCCCATTTCTTCTTTTGTAAACCGAAATTCTTCTTCTCTCAAAAGCAAGCCGAAACTTTCCAAGTAAATTCCTCCATCTTTCCTTCGTGAAGTCAAAGCCTAGTTGCCGAATTTGTTTTATTTTTCTTCAAACTCCTTGATAGCCGAATGTGCTCATTCATCACTTTTTCTTTTTCAATTGTGTAAGCCGAAACCTATATCCCTTCTTCTCACAATTTCTTCCTCTTTCTTTAATTGTACAAAGTAGAAAGTAGGGGTGTTAAGCACTCAAGCGAACCCTTCTCATCTGTTGGCCGATTCCTTCTCATCTCTTAAACCATTTTCCTCTGTTGTACTTCTGAGTTTTAAGCGGAATACCTCCCTTCTCTTAGTGTTTTGGTTGGCCGAATTCTTTCCTTCTTTTGATCAAGGTGTTGGCCGAATCTATCCCCTCTTCTAGTGGTTGTCTTGGCCGAGTATCAGTGGTGTTTGGAGGCCTTCCTTCCATCGGTTGGAATTGGTAAGTCCTTGGCCGAATGGTCATCTCCTTTCTCTCCTTATACTTTGTCAAGGTTGGTTGATTAAGGGTCGAATATGGTCATCTTTGGAAGGATTCTAATCTCTTTGTTATAGGGTCTTTGGAGTGTGAAAGCAAGCAAGGAATCGTTATTCTTTTGTTAATCGGTTGGTAAGTAGGGGTAAGTACATGGTATTGTTATTATTTCAATCTTTTTAGGTTCGATTAAGGCAAAGGTAACAAAAGATTAAGCTGTTCATCTTTTATGGTGTAGCCGATTGCTAAGGAGAATCATTGGGTGATTCGGATTTGGTAGGAAACCAAATCATCTTAAAAGGTAAGGGTTCGATATTAACCCCTTTGGTTAATTGTTGATGGCCGAATGTCATAGATGCCTAACCCCTAATGTTTGGCCGATTGTAGGATCTAGTAATCGAGGGACTTAGATCGTTTTCGTTGGATTCTAGACTCGTATTTACGGTGTGTAAACTAACACATACATTTAGTAATATGATTGATAACTTTGTGTGGTGATTAATGAAAGCAGTGATGATCGATATGATACCCTAATGGGTATGATTCTAGACTCGGGTAAGTCGATTATTATTATTATGAGTTTCTTGATGATCTATATGATACCATGGTGTGGATATATGTGACATGGGATATGAGATTAGACATATTAGCATGATATGCATGATTATATGATATGCATGATTACATGAGTGTGGTATGTTGATGGGTGATCTGAGTGGAGGGAAGCGGTGATATTTTGTGTCTTGTGAGCACGGTGTTTTGGTAACACACTTTGTGACTTTGGGTCACTGAGAGGTTTGGCACCTCCAGAGGTTTGGTACCTCAGCGTCGTCCTCGTGGTTAACACCACCGTGGGTTGGCCCCACTTGTGAGATATGGGATTGACGCCCGGTGATTTGGTATCACCACGATGGGTTGGCCCCATCACCGGATTTGTGACTACGGTCACACGGTGCTTTGGTAGCACATTGTGTCTTTGGGACACCAGAGGTTTGGCACCTCATTGCGACTTGTCCACGTGGTTTGACCACCGTGGGTTGGCCCCACTTGAGATATGGGATCGTGCGCTAGTGATTTGGTATCACACGATGGGTTGGCCCCATCATTGGATTTGTGACTACGGTCACCGGTGCTTTAGTAGCACAATTGTGTCTTTGGGACACCAGTGGTTTTAGTACCACATTGACGAATATTGTGTCTTTGGGACACCAGTGTTTTGGTAACACATTGTGACTATATGTCACCGGTGGTTTGGTACCACACGGGGTAGAAAAGCGATATGGATGGTTAGGATCGGGTTGCATTAATTATGTTGCTATGTATGGTGTGTGTTAGCATGTTGTTTCTTCGGGAGCGGGATTTACACCTTTGAGTCACTCGACTCACCCTCTCCTTTGACATTTGGTGACTCGTAGACGCGGACATGGAGCGGGATGGACTCAGAGGTGCACATGCCATGCTTTAACAAAAGTGTTGCTCGGACTATTGAATTTGGGTACTTTAGCTTATTTACTTTACTTGGGTTTTATATTGGATTTGTAAAAGGCCTTTAATTTATGTTTTGTGATGTTTATGTTTTAATTAGATTTTTTTAATATGCCTTAACAAAACAAGTTGGTATGAATTTTACTAAAACTTGGAAAGATAATGATTTCAAAATTATAACGCAATGTGTTTTTTGAACCATACCATCGGGTATCACACTATGTCTTTGTAGTAAGCAAATTCAAATGATTTTCAAATCAAACTTGTATTACTCCTAAGTCTAAAAAGGTTTTAAGTAACACTAAGAAACTATTAAGGGTTAAATGGTTTAAACTCGTTTAACCACACATTTCAGTTAAGATTTCAGAATCTCGGGTTTCAAATACACCATCCGATTTCAAACAAGTCTACTCAAACTGTCTTCAAAATACTTTGTGTTTTCACTCGCTTTTAAACGAAAAATTTAACCTCTCACAAACATGTTTCCCGTAACATACCGTGATCGAGACGTGGTGTCTTGTCAGGGTTTGGGGTGTTACAATTGTGTAGTATCGAGCCAAGTTCAAAGCTCATTTGTGGGCACGAGGCCCAAAATGTTTTCAAAAGGTTGTTTTGTTAGTTTTTATTCTTAAAGTATGGTTTGAAAGGCATGGCACCGAGTCTCCAAGCACTGATTCGCCCGAGTAAGTACCCTTACTATTGCTTGTGAATTGATTGGATGTGATGTGATTTGATAATAGCAATAGTATACTACCTTAGAGATTGAAAGCGATAGGATTTTGTGAACTCGCGAGAACAAATCCTCCTAAATATTCATAAGACTTGCTTTTAAACAAGTGGAATAAATCTTGATGCATAAAAATTCTTAACCGAATCACGTAGAAAGATTAGTCATGGCGCTAGAGGTGGGCGTGGTCGTGGACGAGGTCGTGGTAGGATGACGCGTTCTCGAGCCCGTAGGATGCAGTGGGGTTGAGAAAATGAGATACGGTTCCGCCACCGGTGGAGGTGGTGAGTTCCAAGATCGGGCCCGGGGGGGCCGACGCAGTGTCACGGCGATCTTTGCGAGTGTTGGAAAGAGTAGCTGGTGTTGGTGGTAATGAGGAGTTAGGAAATCATTCTGAGCGACTTCGGGCTAATGGGGCCGAATTCTTCCGAGTGTTTCGGTGTTGCTCAAAGACGGTGAATATTGGTTGGAGGCAGCCGAGCGGATCATGGGCGATCTGGACTGACGGTGACCAAGAGAAAGCGAAGGGCATCGTATCACTTCTAAAGGATGAGTCATATCGGTGGTGGCTCACGGTTCGAGGCGAGTGTGGCGTGAGAGGATCGACATGGGATTATTTCGTGGTGCATATCAAAAGAAGTACATCGGAGATAGTTATATTGACTCCCAGCGGAAGGCTTTTACGAGGCTTGTTCGAGGAGTAAATCATTCGACCAGTCACGGTGAGTTCTGGTCGAGTAGGTATGCCGGGGGCATTGTGGCCATGAGCATGAGAGGTGTGTTCGTTTCGAGGATGGTCTCATGAGACGACTTGAGGTCGCTGATTGCTCCTCGTGAGGGGAGCGAGTTCTTGTCTTAGTTGAGAAGGCTAAGGTAGCCGAGGGTGTTAAGGAGTCGGTGAGACAGGTATGGACCGAAATAGACATAAAAGGAGCTTTGGGTCTTACGGGTCGTCGGGTAATCCGCGAGAAGAGGGCCGGACCGAGGGGGCGAACCACCTGCTAGGTTTGTTCTCGCTAGGTAGGGACCGCCTTGATGTGTGATCGGTGTGGGAAATCTCATTGGGGTGGTTGCCGGGGTGGAGGAAAAGGTTGCTTTGAGTGTGGTTCACTGGAGCACCGTGTGAGGGATCGCCCGCGTAGGTTGGCCGAGATTGATCCCGAGAGTCGGGCCCGTGTCGGTTCGAGGTAGTGGACCGCCACGCGAGAGGCCGTGGTAATGGCAGAGGTGGTAATGGTTACAGTCGGGGCCGTGGAGCACCGGGCAGAGGTGCGAGTAGCTCGATGCTAGACGTACTGGATTAGTGTATTTGCGAGGCGCAGAGAGAGAGGGCGACGCACCGGACGTCATAACCAGAGTGACGTTTTTGATTTTTGGTTCTCCTTATCCGCTTTAATTGATGTGGGTTCTCACGCACTCTTATGTTGCCGATAGTATAGTAGAGACAATGGATTTAGACTCGAGATATCTTCAGGCGGATGACCGTAATTAGCCCTTTAGGTCACTCTGTGGTAGTAGATAAGTCGTTTAGAGACGTACCCCTAGAACTCAAGGGGTAGTGTTTGTCTGCCGATCCGATGGAGCGCTGCGTTTGGGAGTTCGACCGATTCTTGGGATGGATTGGTTGGTCAAGTATCGGGCGAGGTTGGATTGCGCGCCAAGCGCATGGTTCTTAAGACGGTTGAGGGTGATGAGGTGGCTATGATAGGTAATAGGAGGATTACTTATCAAATGTGGTATCTGCTCTGAAGGCGGAGAAGATGGTCGGGGAAGGGGTGTGAAGCGTATGTAGTTCATGTGTATGCCTTGGAGGTTAAAGAGTCTCTTGTAGAGAAGGTCCGCATTGTTAAGGAATTTCTTGATGTGTTTCTGAGGAGCTTAAGACTTGCCGCAGATCGAGAGGTAGAGTTCGGGATTGATCACATTGCCGGAGCTGCGCGGTGTCTATTGCTCCGTATAGGATGGCGCCAAAGGAGTTGGTAGAGCTTAAGGCTCAGATCCGGGGAGTTATTGGATAGAGGTTTCATTAGGCCTAGTGTTTCGCGGTAAGTGCGCCGGTACTCTTTGTCAAGAAGAAAGATGGCTCGATGCGGATGTGTATAGACTACCGCCTTGATTGAACAAGTGGCGATTAAAAACAAGTATCCGTTGCCACGGATAGATGATTTGTTTGATCGGTGAAGAAGTCTTCGCGGTATTCTCGAAGATCGACTTGAGGTGCAGGTATCACCGATTAAAGGTTAAGGAGGTGATATCCATAAAGCAGCGTTTCGGACTCGGTATGGGCACTACGAATTTACGGTAATGCCGTTCGGGTTGACTAACGACTTGGCGGCATTTATGGATATGATGAATAGAGTGTTTGTGATGATCTGGATCGATTCGTCGTGGTTTTCATAGGCGACATCTTGGTGTATTCAAGAACGAGAGGAAGAGCATGATGCGCATTTGAGAGTTGTCTTTGCAGATTTTGAGGAAAAGCGGCTCTATGCTAAGTTCGATGAAAGTGCGAGTTACGGCAGAGAAGTGACTTTCTTGGGTCATGTAGTGTCGGGTGAGGAATTCGAGTAGATCCTCGTAAGATTGAGGCGATTTTGGATTGGAAGCCGCCTAAGTCGGTGGGTGAGATTCGGAGTTTTACAGGTTTGGCCGGATACTCACCGAAGGTTTGTTGAGGGTTTCGTTGATAGCGGCGCCCGATGACCAAGTTCTTTGAGGAAAGAAGTTCCGTTTGTATGGACGGGAAAGCAAAGCAGGAAAGCCGACAAGTTAAAGAAGATTTTGGTGAGGCTCGGTTCTAATTCAACCCGAGGTGGTAAGGAATTCACAGTCTATTGCGACGCATCACATACGGGCTTGGGTTGTGTCTTCGATGCAAGAAAGGTAAGGTTGTGGCTTACGCTTCTCGCGGTGAGGCCACATGAGGTCAACTATCCGACGCGCATGACTTGGAGCTAGCGGTGTGGTCTTCGCTTTAAAGATTTGGAGGCACTACTTGTACGGAGAGAGATCGATAGTCTACCACGAGATCACAAGAGAGTGCAAGTATCTGGCGACTCGGAAGGATTTGAATTTGAGGCGTATGCAGATGGGTCGATTCTTTGAAAGATTACGATCGTTCGATTGAGTATCATCGGGCAAGGCTAACGTGGTGGGCGACGCGTGGAGCCGCAAGGTTGTTTCGGACTTAAGAGCGATGTTTGCCCATTTGAGTTTGTATGGACGACGGGAGTATTACAGCGAGTTGCGAGTTAAGCCTACTTAGGTTGAAGCGGATCGAGAGAAACGATTATTGGATGAGGTTACGAGTGCGCGAAGGTTGCGAGTGCGGGACGATGGCTTGGATGGTTCTGACTGTCTAGTAGTGACGAGGTTCGTGTTTTCGTGGTAAGGCTTGTATGCCTAAAGATGTTGAGTGAGGCAGAAGATTCTTGGGGGACGCACATAGCAGTCCTCATGCTATGCATCCCGGAGGTAGCAAGATGTATAGGGATCTCGAGAGAGAGCGTTTTGGTGGCACAGTGCGAAGAAAGAAGTGACAGAGTGTGTTGGGAAGTGTCGACATGTCGCCAGTCAAGGCTGAACATCGGTTGCCGTCGGGTTTGCTTGACTGTGAAGATTCCTCGATGGAAGTGGGAAAGGATAACCATGGATTTCGTCGGTGGGTTACCGCTTACGCCAAGCAAGAAAGATTCGATTTGGGTAGTGGTGGATCGATTGACTAAATCGACTCACTTTATTAGGTGAGTTGACTACTCACTTGAGAGGTTGGCGAAAAGCCGTATGTTTCGAGAGATAGTGAGGTTGCACGGTGTGCGATGATCGATCATCTCGGATAGGGATCCTAGATTCACGTCAAGGTTACGGAAAGCACCGCATCAAGCTCACGGGTACTCGTTTGGATTTCAAAGACGGCTTTTCACCCATGATCGGCGGTCAATCGAGAAAGGGTCATTCGGATCTTAGAGGATATCTTTGAGAGGTTGTGTCACGGATTTTGAGGTAGTTGGGAGGAGTTTCTACCATTAGTCGAGTTTGCCTACAACAACGATTATCAGCGAGCATCAAGATGGCACCGTATGAGGCGTTGTATGGTAGGAGATGTCGCTCACCCACGTGTTGGACGGAATTAGGTGAACGTCGGTTGTTGGGACCCGAGTTGGTTCTTTGAGACCGAAGACAAGGTTAAGCCGATTCAGTCTAGATTGAAGGAAGCTTGGACCGGCAGAAGTCTTATGCCGATCTTAAGCGAAGAGATATAGAGTTATTTGTGGGGATCGAAGTTTTCTGAAGGTATCGCCTTGGAAGAAGGTGTTGAGGTTCGGGAAGAAAGGCAAGCTAAGTCCGAGGTTCATTGGGCGTATAAGGTATTGAGGCGAGTAGGACGATGGCGTATCACCGGAGTTGCAGTGAGCTTAGTCGATCCATGGCGTTTTCACGTTTCGATGCTCGCGCTATCGATCGGATCCGTCACATGTGGTAGCGGTGGAAGAGATCGAGGTAAATCCGGACTTGACTATGGAAGAGGAAACATGCGATTCTTGATCGGGATGTGAAGGTTCTGCGTAGGAAGTCCTGTGCCTTTGGTTAAGGTACTTTGGCGGAATCATGGCGTGGAAGAAGCCGCGTGGGAACCCGAGGATACGATGAGACAGCGATTCGCAACTCTTTTGACCGTGTAATTTCGTGGTCGAAATTATTTTTAAGGGGGTAGAACTGTAATATCCGGGTTAGGGGTCGCATTTTGTGGTTGCATGATATTGCATGTCTTAGTGTCTTTGTGTTGTTATTTCGATGTTTTAGGGCTTAATTTTAGCCTAGAGTGTGCACTGAGTGAATGGGAAAATTTTGGTTTTGGGTGTCAAGTCGTGGAGCTGTTGGAGCTAGGGTATAAGGGTTTTCTTTGGTATTTTATTGCACAAGTGAAGAGTGGCAGAGTGGCAAGGGAGGAGCTTGGTGTGGCGTCATCCACATGTGAGGGAGGTCCGAGTTCAGCAGCGGCAGAGTCCCCTTTTTGTCACTTATTTTGGACGGCATAGGAGGGAGGAGTTGTGGGTGATTTAAACTCCACCTTGGACTTGGTCAAGTGGTGACTTGGATAGTGGAGAGCAAAGTGTGGAGGAGGACTTGGTCCACTCATTTCAAATGAGTGAATGGGAGCTTTGGGGGATTGTGGCCGAAATTTAGGGAGTTGGAGGAAGTGAAGTGGCTTAGTGTGGGAGAGGGAAGGCCGAATATGCCTTTGCATCTTTGGTGCATTTTTCGGTCATTTTTGGTAAGCTAAAGTCCTCTCTTTTGTCAAAAAAACAAACCAATTTCCTTTGTAGAAATTCTCTCATTGTTGTTCTTTCTTTCATCTATTGGAACCGAAACTCAAGCCTCTAAAAAAAAAAAAACATTTCCTTTTCACATTTCTTCTTTGTAAACCGAAATTCTTCTTCTCTCAAAAGCAAGCCGAAACTTTCAAGTAAATTCCTCCATCTTTCCTTCGTGAAGTCAAAGCCTAGTTCCGAATTTGTTTTATTTTTCTTCAAACTCCTTGATAGCCGAATGTGCTCATTCATCACTTTTTCTTTTCAATTGTGTGGCAGAAACCTATATCCCTTCTTCTCACATTTTCTTCCTCTTTCTTTAATTGTACAAAGCCAGAAAGTAGGGGTGTTAAGCACTCAAGCCGAACCCTTCTCATCTGTTGGCGATTCCTTCTCATCTCTTAAACCATTTTCCTCTGTTGTACTTACGAGTTTTAAGCGAGAATACCTCCCTTCTCTTAGTGTTTTGGTTGGTGAATTCTTTCCTTCTTTTGATCAAGGTGTTGGCGAATCTATCCCCTCTTCTAGTGGTTGTCTTGGCCGAAAGTATCGGTGGTGTTTGGAGGCCTTCCTTCCATCGGTTGGAATTGGTAAGTCCTTGGCCGAATGGTCATCTCCTTTCTCTCCTTATACTTTGTCAAGGTTGGTTGATTAAGGGCGAATATGGTCATCTTTGGAAGGATTCTAATCTCTTTGTTATAGGGTCTTTGGAGTGTGAAAGCAAGCAAGGGAATCGTTATTCTTTGTTAATCGGTTGGTAAGTAGGGGTAAGTACATGGTATTGTTATTATTTCAATCTTTTAGGTTCGATTAAGGCAAAGGTAACAAAAGATTAAGCTGTTCATCTTTTATGGTGTAGCCGATTGCTAAGGAGAATCATTGGGTGATTCGGATTTGGTAGGAAACCAAATCATCTTAAAAGGTAAGGGTTCGATATTAACCCCTTTGGTTAATTGTTGATGGCCGAATGTCATAGATGCCTAACCCTAATGTTTGGCCGATTGTAGGATCTAGTAATCGAGGACTTAGATCGTTTCGTTGGATTCTAGACTCGTATTTACCGGTGTGTAAACTAACACACTACATTTAGTAATATGATTGATAACTTTGTGTGGTGATTAATGAAACAGTTGATGATCGATATGATACCCTAATGGGTATGATTCTAGACTCGGGTAAGTCAAGATTATTATTATGAGTTTCTCGATGATCTATATGATACCATGGTGTGGATATATGTGACATGGGATATGAGATTAGACATATTAGCATGATATGCATGATTATATGATATGCATGATTACATGAGTGTGGTATGTTGATGGGTGATACAGTGGAGGAGCGGTGATATTTTTTGCTTTTGAGCACCAAGTGTTTTGGTAACACACTTTGTGACTTTGGGTCACGGAGGTTTGGCACCTCCGGAGGTTTGGTACCTCGGCGTCTCGTCCCCGTGGTTAACACCACCGTGGGTTGGCCCCACTTGTGAGATATGGGATTGACGCCCGGTGATTTGGTATCACACGATGGGTTGGCCCCATCACCGCATTTGTGACTACGGTCACGGTGCTTTGGTAGCACATTGTGTCTTTGGGACACCAGAGGTTTGGCACCTCATTGCGACTTGTCCCTCGTGGTTTGACCACCGTGGGTTGGCCCCACTTGAGATATGGGATCGTCTCGCTAGTGATTTGGTATCACACGATGGGTTGGCCCCATCATTGGATTTGTGACTACGGTCACCGATGCTTTGGTAGCACAATTGTGTCTTTGGGACACGGTGGTTTTAGTACCACATTGACGAATATTGTGTCTTTGGGACACCGGTGTTTTAGTAACACATTGTGACTATATGTCACCGGTGGTTTGGTACCACACGGGGGTAGAAAAGGCGATATGGATGGTTAGGATCGGGTTGCATTAATTATGTTGCTATGTATGGTGTGTGTTAGCATGTTGTTTCTTCGGGAGCGGGATTTACACATTTGAGTCACTCGACTCACCCTCTCCTTTGACATTTGGGTGACTCGTAGACGCGGACATGGAGTAAAGGATGGACTCGGGGTGCACATGCCATGCTTTAACAAAAGTGTTGCTCGGACTATTGAATTTGGGTACTTTAGCTTATTTACTTTACTTGGGTTTTATATTGGATTTGTAAAAGGCCTTTAATTTATGTTTTGTGATGTTTATGTTTTAATTAGATTTTTTTAATATGCCTTAACAAAACAAGTTGGTATGAATTTTACTAAAACTTGGAAAGATAATGATTTCAAAATTATAACATAATGTGTTTTTGAACCATACCATCGGGTATCACACTATGTCTTTGTAGTAAGCAAATTCAAATGATTTTCAAATCAAACTTGTATTACTCCTAAGTCTAAAAAGGTTTTAAGTAACACTAAGAAACTATTAAGGGTTAAATGGTTTAAACTCGTTTAACCACACATTACAGTTAAGATTTCAGAATCTCGGGTTTCAAATACACCATCCGATTTCAAACAAGTCTACTCAAACCGTCTTCAAAATACACCGTGTTTTCACTCGGCTTTTAAACGAAAAATTTAACCTCTCACAAACATGTTTCCCAGTAACATACAGCATTGAGACGTGGTGTCTTGTCAGGGTTTGGGGTGTTACAATTGTGGTATCAGAGCCAAGTTCAAAAGCTCGGCTGTGGGCCTGAGGCCCAAAATGTTTTCAAAAGGTTGTTTTGTTAGTTTTTATTCTTAAAGTATGGTTTGAAAGGCATGGCACCGAGTCTCAGGCACTGGGATTCGCCGGTAAGTACCCTTACTATTGCTTGTGAATTGATTGGATGTGATGTGATTTGATAATAGCAATAGTATACTACCTTAGAGATTGAAACTGATAGGATTTTGTGAACTCGCGAGAACAAATCCTCCTAAATATTCATAAGACTTGCTTTTAAACAAGTGGAATAAATCTCGATGCATAAAAATTCTTAACCAGATACGTAGAAAGATTAGTCATGAGCGCTAGAGGTGGACGTGGTCGTGGACGAGGTCGTGGTAGGATGACAGTTTCTGAGCCCGTAGGATCTGGTCAGGGTTCAGAAAATGAGATACCGGTTCCGCCACCAGCTGGAGGTGGTGAGTTCCAAGATCGATCGGGACGGCGCAGCGTGTCACGAGCGATCTTTGCGAGTGTTGGAAAGAGTAGCTGGTGTTGGTGGTAATGCGGGGAGTTAGGAAATTGTTCTGAGCGACTTCGGGCTAATGGGGCCGAATTCTTCCGAGGTGTTTACGTGTTGCTCTCAAAGACGTTTGAATATTGGTTGGAGGCAACCGAGCGGATCATGGACGATCTGGACACGACGGTGAAGAGAAGTGAAGGGCATCGTATCACTTCTCGGGATGAGTCATATCGGTGGTGGCTCACGGTTCGAGAGCATTGTGGCGGCAGAGGATCCGACATGGGATTATTTCGTGGTCGCATATCAAAAGAAGTACATCGGAGATAGTTATATTGACTCAGCGGAAGGCTTTTTCGAGGCTTGTTCGGGGAGTAAATGCATTCGCCAGTACGAGGCCGAGTTCTGGTGCCGAGTAGGTATGCCGTGGGCATTGTGGCCACCGAGCATGAGAGGTGTGTTCGTTTCGAGGATGGTCTCATGAGACGACTTGAGGTCGCGATTGCTCCTCGCCAGAGCGCGAGTTTCTTTGTCTTAGTTGAGAAGGCTAAGGTAGCCGAGGTGTTAAGGAGTCGATGAGACAGGTATGGACGAAATAG
The DNA here is from genome assembly GCA_025698515.1 of Gossypium sturtianum. Taxonomy (NCBI): domain Eukaryota; kingdom Viridiplantae; phylum Streptophyta; class Magnoliopsida; order Malvales; family Malvaceae; genus Gossypium; species Gossypium sturtianum. The sequence continues at coordinate 96,839,454 of CM046948.1, forward strand.
ACATAAAAGGAGCTTTGGGTCTTACGGGTCGTCGGGTAATCCGCAGAAGAGGGCGGCACCAAAGTGGGCGAACCACTGCTAGGTTTGTTCTTTCGCTAGGTAGGGACCGCCGCAGTGTGATCGATGTGGGAAATCTCATTGGGGTGGTTCTTTGGGTGGAGGAAAAGGTTGCTTTGAGTGTGGTTCACTGGAGCACCGTGTGAGGGACTGTCCGCGTAGGTTGGCCAGATTGATCCGAGAGTCGGCCGTGTCGATTCGTGAGGTAGTGGACCGCCACCGCGAGGGGCCGTGGTAATGGCAGAGGTGGTAATGGTTCGTCGGGGCCGTGGAGCACCGAGAGGTGCGAGTAGCTCGATGCTAGACGACCTGGATTAGTGTATGCCGCGAGGCGCCGAGAGGAGAGCGCGACGCACCGGACGTCATGCAGAGACGTTTTTGATTTTTGGTTCTCCTTATACTGCTTTAATTGATGTGGGTTCTACGCACTCTTATGTTGCCAGTAGTATAGTAGAGACAATGGATTTAGACTCTGAGATATCTTCTAGGCAGATGACTGTAATTAGCCCTTTAGGTCACTCTGTGGTAGTAGATAAGTCGTTTAGAGACGCCCTAGAACTCCAAGGGGTAGTGTTTCTTTGCCGATCCGATGGAAGCGCAGTTTGGGGAGTTCGATCTGATTCTTGGGATGGATTGGTTGGTCAAGTATCAGGCGAGGTTGGATTGCGCGGCCAAGCGCATGGTTCTTAAGACGGTTGAGGGTGATGAGGTGGCTATGATAGGTAATAGGAGGGATTACTTATCAAATGTGGTATCCGCTCTCAAGGCGGAGAAGATGGTCGGAAGGGGCGTGAAGCGTATGTAGTTCATGTGTATGCCTTGGAGGTTAAAGAGTCTCTTGTAGAGAAGGTCCGCATCTTGTTAAGGAATTTCTTTGATGTGTTTCGAGGAGCTTAAGGCTTGCCGCCGATCGAGAGGTAGAGTTCGGGATTGATCTGTTATTCGAATCGCGCAAATGTCTATTGCTCCGTATAGGATGGCGCCAAAGGAGTTGGTAGAGCTTAAGGCTCGAGATCCGGGAGTTATTGGATAGAGGTTTCATTAGGCCTAGTGTTTCGCGTGTAAGTGCGCCGGTACTCTTTGTCAAGAAGAAAGATGGCTCGATGCGGATGTGTATAGACTACCGCCGATTGAACAAGCCGACGATTAAAAACAAGTATCCGTTGCCACGGATAGATGATTTGTTTGATCATTTGAAGAGGGTGTGCGGTATTCTCGAAGATCGACTTGAGGTCCAGGTATCACCGATTAAAGGTTAAGGAGGGCGATATCCATAAAACAGCGTTTCGGACTCGGTATGGGCACTCACAATTTACGTAATGCCGTTCGGGTTGACTAACGACCGGCAGAGCATTTATGGATATGATGAATAGAGTGTTTTGATATCCGGATCGATTCGTCGTGGTTTTCATAAGACGACATCTTGGTGTATTCAAGAACAGAGGAAGAGCATGATGCGCATTTGAGAGTTGTGCCGCAGATTTTGAGGAAAAGCGGCTCTATGCTAAGTTCGATAAGTGCGAGTTCGCTTAGAGAAGTGACTTTCTTGGGTCATGTAGTGTCGGTGAGGAATTCGAGTAGATCCTCGTAAGATTGAGGCGATTTTGGATTGGAAGCCGCCTAAGTCGATGGGTGAGATTCGGAGTTTTTCAGGTTTGGCCGGATACTACCGAAGGTTTGTTGAGGGTTCTCGTTGATAGCGGCAAGATGACCAAGTTCTTTGAGGAAAGAAGTTCCGTTTGTATGGACGCGGGAAACAAGCAGGAAAGCTTCGACAAGTTAAAGAAGATTTTGACCGAGGCTCCGGTTCTAATTCAACCTGAGGTCTGGTAAGGAATTCCACAGTCTATTGCGACGCATCACATACGGGCTTGGGTTGTGTTTGATGCAAGAAGGTAAGGTTGTGGCTTACGCTTCTCGGCGGTGAGGCCACATGAGGTCAACTATCCGACGCATGACTTGGAGCTAGCGGCTGTGGTCTTCGCTTTAAAGATTTGGAGGCACTACTTTGCGGAGAGAGATCGATAGTCTACACAGATCACAAGAGTCCAAGTATCTGGCGACTCGGAAGGATTTGAATTTGAGGCGCGCAGATGGGTCGAAAGTTGTTTGAAAGATTACGATTATTCGATTGAGTATCATCCGGGCAAGGCTAACGTGGTGGTCGACGCGCGGAGCCGCAAGGTTGTTTCGGACTTAAGAGCGATGTTTGCCCATTTGAGTTTGTATGGCGACGGGAGTATTTCGCGCAGAGTTGCGAGTTAAGCCTACTTGGGTTGAGCGGATCGAGAGAAACAGATTATTGGATGAGGTTACGAGTGCGCGAAGGTTGCAGTGCGGGACGATGGCTTTGATGGTTACACTGTCTAGTGACGAGGTTACGTGTTTTCGAGTGGTAAGGCTTGTATGCCTAAAGATGTTGAGTCGAGGCGAGAAGATTCTTCAGACGCACATAGCGATCCTCATGCTATGCATCCCGGAGGTAGCAAGATGTATAGGGATCTCAGAGAGCGATTTTGGTGGCACGGTGCGAAGAAAGAAGTGACAGAGTGTGTTGGGAAGTGTCTGACATGTCAGCAGGTCAAGGCTGAACATCAGTTGCCGTCGGGTTTGCTTCAGCCTGTGAAGATTCCTCAGTGGAAGTGGGAAAGGATAACCATGGATTTCGTCAGTGGGTTACCGCTTACGCCAAGCAAGAAAGATTCAGTTTGGGTAGTGGTGGATCGACTGACTAAATCAGCTCACTTTATTCCGGTGAGAGTTGACTACTCACTTCAGAGGTTGGCGAAGCTGTATGTTTCAGAGATAGTGAGGTTGCACGGTGTGCCAAGATTTCGATCATCTCGGATAGGATCCTAGATTCACGCCAAGTTACGGAAAGCACCGCATCAAGCTCGGGTACTCGTTTGGATTTCAAAGACGGCTTTTCACCCGCGATCGACGGTCAATCGAAAGGGTCATTCGGATCTTAGAGGATATGCCGAGAGGTTGTGTCCCGGATTTCGAGAGGTAGTTGGGAGGAGTTTCTACCATTAGTCGAGTTTGCCTACAACAACAGCTTATCAGCGAGCATCAAGATGGCACCGTATGAGCGTTGTATGGTAGGAGATGTCGCTCACCCACGTGTTGGACGGAATTAGGTGAACGTCGGTTGTTGGGACCCGAGTTGGTTGTTGAGACCGAAGACAAGGTTAAGTCGATTCGATCTAGATTGAAGGAAGCTTGGACCCGGCAGAAGTCTTATGCCGATCTTAAGCGAAGAGATATAGAGTTATTTGTGGGGATCGAAGTTTTCTGAAGGTATCGCCTTGGAAGAAGGTGTTGAGGTTTGGGAAGAAAGGCAAGCTAAGTCCGAGGTTCATTGGGCCGTATAAGGTATTGAGGCGAGTAGGACCAGTGGCGTATCAGCTGGAGTTGCCAGCAGAGCTTAGTCAGATCCATGACGTTTTTCACGTTTCGATGCTCCGGCGCTATCGATCAGATCCGTCACATGTGGTAGCGGTGGAAGAGATCGAGGTAAATCCAGACTTGACTATGGAAGAGGAAACCCGTGCGCATTCTTGATCGGGATGTGAAGGTTCTGCGTAGGAAGTCTGTGCCTTTGGTTAAGGTACTTTGGCGGAATCATGGCGTGGAAGAAGCCACGTGGGAACCCGAGGATACGATGAGACAGCAGTACCCGCAACTCTTTTGACTGTAATTTCGTGGTCGAAATTATTTTTAAGGGGTAGAAGCGTAATATCCGGGTTAGGGGTGCATTTTGTGGTTGCATGATATTGCATGTCTTAGTGTCTTTGTGTTGTTATTTCGATGTTTTAGGGGCTTAATTTTAGCCTAGGAGTGTGCTGAGTGAATGGGAAAATTTTGGTTTTGGGTGTCAAGTCGGGAGCTGTTGGAGCTAGGGTATAAGGGTTTTCTTTGGTATTTTATTGCACAAGTGAAGAGCGGGCAGAGTGGCAAGGGAGGAGCTTGGTGTGGCGTCATCCACATGTGAGGGAGGTCCAGAGTTCAAGCAAGCAGAGTCCCTTTTTGTCACTTATTTTGGACGGCATAGGAGGGAGGAGTTGTGGGTGATTTAAACTCCACCTTGGACTTGGTCAAGTGGTGACTTGGATAGTGGAGAGCAAAGTGTGGAGGAGGACTTGGTCCACTCATTTCAAATGAGTGAATGGGAGCTTTTGGGGGGATTGTGGCCGAAATTTAGGGGAGTTGGAGGGGGGAAGTGACGGCTTAGTGTGGGAGAGGGGAAGGCCGAATATGCCTTTGCATCTTTGGTGCATTTTTCGGTCATTTTTGGTAAGCTAAAGTCCTCTCTTTTTGTCAAAAAAACAAACCAATTTCCTTTGTAGAAATTCTCTCATTGTTGTTCTTTCTTTCATCTATTGGAACCGAAACTCAAGCCTCTAAAAAAAAAAAAAACATTTCCTTTTCACATTTCTTCTTTTGTAAACCGAAATTCTTCTTCTCTCAAAAGCAAGCCGAAACTTTCCAAGTAAATTCCTCCATCTTTCCTTCGTGAAGTCAAAGCCTAGTTGCCGAATTTGTTTTATTTTTCTTCAAACTCCTTGATAGCCGAATGTGCTCATTCATCACTTTTTCTTTTCAATTGTGTAAGCCAAACCTATATCCCTTCTTCTCACATTTTCTTCCTCTTTCTTTAATTGTACAAAGCCGAAAGTAGGGGTGTTAAGCACTCAAGCCGAACCCTTCTCATCTGTTGGCCGATTCCTTCTCATCTCTTAAACCATTTTCCTCTGTTGTACTTCTGAGTTTTAAGCAGAATACCTCCCTTCTCTTAGTGTTTTGGTTGGCTGAATTCTTTCCTTCTTTTGATCAAGGTGTTGGCCGAATCTATCCCCTCTTCTAGTGGTTGTCTTGGCCGAGTATCAGTGGTGTTTGGAGGCCTTCCTTCCATCGGTTGGAATTGGTAAGTCCTTGGCCGAATGGTCATCTCCTTTCTCTCCTTATACTTTGTCAAGGTTGGTTGATTAAGGGCCGAATATGGTCATGCTGGAAGGATTCTAATCTCTTTGTTATAGGGTCTTTGGAGTGTGAAAGCAAGCAAGGGAATCGTTATTCTTTTGTTAATCGGTTGGTAAGTAGGGGTAAGTACATGGTATTGTTATTATTTCAATCTTTTTAGGTTCGATTAAGGCAAAGGTAACAAAAGATTAACTGTTCATCTTTTATGGTGTAGCCGATTGCTAAGGAGAATCATTGGGTGATTGATTTGGTAGGAAACCAAATCATCTTAAAAGGTAAGGGTTCGATATTAACCCCTTTGGTTAATTGTTGATGGCCGAATGTCATAGATGCCTAACCCCTAATGTTTGGCCGATTGTAGGATCTAGTAATCGAGGGACTTAGATCGTTTTCGTTGGATTCTAGACTCGTATTTACAGTGTGTAAACTAACACACTTGCTTAGTAATATGATTGATAACTTTGTGTGGTGATTAATGAAACAGTTGATGATCGATATGATACCCTAATGGGTATGATTCTAGACTCGGGTAAGTCAAGATTATTATTATGAGTTTCTTGATGATCTATATGATACCATGGTCGTGGATATATGTGACATGGGATATGAGATTAGACATATTAGCATGATATGCATGATTATATGATATGCATGATTACATGAGTGTGGTATGTTGATGGGTGATACGAGTGGAGGGAGCAGTGATATTTTGTGCTGACGAGCACCAGTGTTTTGGTAACACACTTTGTGACTTTGGGTCACCAGAGGTTTGGCACCTCCAGAGGTTTGGTACCTCGCTGCCTCGTCCCACGTGAGTTAACACCACCGTGGGTTGGCCCCACTTGTGAGATATGGGATTGACGCCCGGTGATTTGGTATCACACGATGGGTTGGCCCCATCACCGATTTGTGACTACGGTCACGGTGCTTTGGTAGCACATTGTGTCTTTGGGACACCAGAGGTTTGGCACCTCATTGCGACTTGTCCCTGTGGTTTGACCACCGTGGGTTGGCCCCACTTGAGATATGGGATCGTCTGCTAGTGATTTGGTATCACACGATGGGTTGGCCCCATCATTGGATTTGTGACTACGGTCACCAGTGCTTTGGTAGCACAATTGTGTCTTTGGGACACCAGTGGTTTGGTACCACATTGACGAATATTATGTCTTTGGGACACCAGTGTTTTGGTAACACATTGTGACTATATGTCACCAGTGGTTTGGTACCACACGGGGTAGAAAAGGCGATATGGATGGTTAGGATCGGGTTGCATTAATTATGTTGCTATGTATGGTGTGTGTTAGCATGTTGTTTCTTCGGGAGCGGGATTTACACACTGAGTCACTCGACTCACCCTCTCCTTTGACATTTCAGGTGACTCGTAGACGCGGACATGGAGCCGGGATGGACTTGGGGTGCACATGCCATGCTTTAACAAAAGTGTTGCTCAGACTATTGAATTTGGGTACTTTAGCTTATTTACTTTACTTGGGTTTTATATTGGATTTGTAAAAGGCCTTTAATTTATGTTTTGTGATGTTTATGTTTTAATTAGATTTTTTTAATATGCCTTAACAAAACAAGTTGGTATGAATTTTACTAAAACTTGGAAAGATAATGATTTCAAAATTATAACGCAATGTGTTTTTGAACCATACCATCGGGTATCACACTATGTCTTTGTAGTAAGCAAATTCAAATGATTTTCAAATCAAACTTGTATTACTCCTAAGTCTAAAAAGGTTTTAAGTAACACTAAGAAACTATTAAGGGTTAAATGGTTTAAACTCGTTTAACCACACATTCTGGTTAAGATTTCAGAATCTCCGGGTTTCAAATACACCATCTGATTTCAAACAAGTCTACTCAAACTGTCTTCAAAATACACTGTGTTTTCACTCGGCTTTTAAACGAAAAATTTAACCTCTCACAAACATGTTTCCCCGTAACATACCAGATTCAGACGTGGTGTCTTGTCCGGGTTTGAGGTGTTACAGGTTTTATCCGACCAAGTGTTTCGCCTTGGGGAGCACCGGTACTTTTTGTCAAGAAGAAGGATGGATCGATGCGAATGTGTATAGACTATCGCCGATTGAATAAGTCGACGATCAAAAACAAGTATCCTTTGCCGAGGATAGATGACTTGTTTGATCAGCTTAAGGGGGCAGTGGTTTTCTCCAAGATTGATTTAAGGTCTGGATATCATCAGCTGAAGGTGAATGAGGCTGATATCTATAAGACGGCATTTCGCACTCGGTATGGGCACTACGAGTTTCGTAATGCCATTTGGGTTGACTAACGCTGGCAAAGCATTCATGGACATGATGTATCGGGTATTCAGATTTTGGACCGCTTTGTTGTGGTATTTATCGATGATATTTTGGTATACTCCAAGTCGGAGGAGGAGCATGATGCACATTTGCGAGTAGTGTTGCGATTTTGAGGAAAAGCGACTTTATGCAAAATTTAGTAAGTGCGAGTTTTGGCTTAGGGAGGTGACTTTCTTGGGTCACGTAGTATCACGGTGAGGATTAGAGTGGATCCTCAAAAGATTGAGGCGGTGTTGGATTGGAAGCCGCCTAAGTCGATGGTCGAGATTCGGAGTTTCCTAGGCAGCGCATGGTATTATCGAAGATTTGTGGAAGGATTTTCTTTGATAGCAGCACCTATGACTAAGTTATTGAGAAAGGAATTCCATTTGTGTGGACCGAGAAGCGCAAGGAAGTTTTGACAAGTTGAAGAAGATTCGATCAAGCTCGATTTTGATTCAACCTGAGGCGGGCAAGGAATTCACTTTCTTGTGATGCATCACATACTTGGTTTGGGATGTGTCTTGTGATGCAGAAGGGAAGGTAGTGGCTTATGCATCTCGGACAGATTGAGACCACATGAAGTTAACTATCCAACGCATGACTTGGAATTAGTTTGCGATGGTTTTTGCTTTGAAGATTTGGAGACACTATTTGTATGGAGAGAAGTCGATAGTCTACACGGATCACAAGAGTCTTAAGTATCTTTTGACTCGGAAGGATTTGAACTTGAGGCGGCGTAGATGGATTGAGTTGTTAAAGGACTACGACGTTCGATTGAGTATCATCCGGCAAGGCTAACGTGGTGGCGCACGCGCGTTGAGCCGAAAGGTTGTATCGGACTTAAGATCGATGTTTTCTCAACTTAGCTTATATGACGATGGGAGTCTTTTTTTGAATTGCAAGTCAAGCCGACTTGGTTAGAAGCAGATCAAGGAGAAACAGATTAGAGGATGATGGTTTGAATGATCGGAGGTTATAGGTTCGTAATGGTGGTTTAGAGGATTATAGTTTGTCCAAGGATGGAATATTGTGTTTTAAAGGAAGAGCTTGTATGCCAAAGAATGTTGAGTTGGGGCAAAGGATTCTTGGACGCACATAGCAGCCCATACGCTATGCATCTTGGAGGTAGCAAGATGTATCGGGATTTAAGAGAGCAATTTTGGTGGCAGTGTCAGCGTGAGGTAATCGAAGTTTGTGGGTAAATGTCGACGTGCCGCCAGAGTCAAGCGAGAACATCGATTGCCGTCAGGTTACTTCACCGGTGAAGATTCCACAGTGGAAGTGGGAAAGGATCACTATGGACTTTGTCGATGGATTACCCTTACGCCAAGTAAGAAGGACTCAGTTTGGGTGATTGTGGATCGTCTGACTAAGTCAGCTCATTTCATTCCGGTAAGGGTGGATTACTCGCTTCAGAGGTTAGCTAAGTTGTATGTGGCTGAGATAGTGAGGTTGCACGGTGTGCCAGTGTCGATCATCTCGGATAGAGATCCTAGATTTACGTCGAGGTTTTGGAGAGCGTTACATCAGGCTTTGGGTACGCGGTTGGATTTGAAGACGGCATTTCATCCACGATCGACTGGGGGCAGCGTGGAAAGAGTTATTCAGATTTTGGAGGATATGTTGAGAGGATGTGTTTTGGACTTCAGAGGCAGCTGGGAAGAGTTTTTACCGTTAGCTGAATTCGCATACAACAATAGTTACCAAGCAAGCATTAAGATGGCACCATATGAGGCGTTGTATGGTAGGAGGTGTTGCACACCTACATGTTGGACAGAGTTGGATGAGCGTCATATGTTAGGACCGAGTTGGTTGCGAGATCGAGGATAAGGTTAAGACGATTCGGGCTCGTCTGCGAAGGAAGCTTCGAGATAGGCAAAAGTCATATGCCGATCTCAAGCGAGAGGATATAGAGTTTGCCGTGGGTGACAAAGTTTTTTCGAAGGCCTCGCCATGGAAGAAAGTGTTAAGATTTGGGAGAAAAGGCAAATTAAGTCCAAGGTTTATTGGACCGTATAAGGTGTTGAGACGAGTGGGACCGGTGAGCCTATCGGCTCGAGTTGCCATCGAGTGAGTCGATTCACGATGTGTTCCATGTCTCCATGCTTAGACGCTATCGTTCGATCCATCGCATGTCGTGGCGATGAGGAAATAGAGGTGAGTCCGATTTGACGATAGAAGAAGAACTCGTGCGATTCTAGATCGAGATGTGAAAGTTTTTGCGAGGGAAGTCCGTTCCTTTAGTGAAGGTTTTATGGCGGAACCATGGCGTGGAAGAAGCTACGTGGGAACCAGGAGGATGCGATGAGGCAAAGCAGATACCCTCAACTCTTTTGATCGAGGTAATTTCGAGGATGAAATTTTCTTAAGGGGTAGAATTGTAACATCCTAAAAATATTAGAGTATCATCTTGTTATTTGTGTTAGCTCGGATATGATTGTTATTGTGTGCTTAGTATATTTGTGTGAAGGCTTGGAAATATTAGCTAAGCTAGAATAAATTTTAGTGTGGAAATTTAGTGAAGAGGATTAAGTAAACTTAACACTTAAGTTAATTTAAGTGTTAAATTTAGAAGAAGAGGAGTTAGTGGCAAGATGGTTAGGATGCTTGAAGGGTTGCTTGAGGTTAGAAGTTCGAGTAGCATGATTAACTTTTTGGGAGACATTATTTTCATCCTAGTATTTATGGACGGTCAACCTTTATTTATGATAGGTTGGACTCTCAACTTTTGGAAAGTTGAATATTGGTTTAAGGAAAGCATGAAATTGGGGATAAGAATCTTAAGGTTATGGAAGGTTGGGGAGACATAAGGCTTGGCTTAAGGAAGATGTTTTGGAAACTTTTTCAAGGCTTTAGTGCATGTATGTGGACGGCATGTGTGGCTAGGGGGTGGCTGAATGATGTTAGGAAGCTTGAGGGGGGATAGTTGGCCAATTTTAGTTTTTGTGCATCTTTTTGCATTTGTTTTTCCTCTCCAAAAACTCCCTCTTTGGCCGAATGTATCTTATGCATTTTGTGCAAATTTTGCTTTTGGTTTAGCCTTCATTTTGTTTGAACCAAAAATGTTATTTCCTTTCTCTCATCTTTGCTCTTGAAACCGAAACCTCACTTGGCTTTTGTGCATTTTCTTTTTGGCAAATAAGTGTTTGGCCGAATCTCTCTCTCACATATCTCTCTTTTCTTCTTTTGATATTGATTCATAATCACATTTTCTTTTTACTCTCTCTTGGCCGAATCCTTCTCCTTCTCAAGTTCCATTTCTTTTTCATCCATTTCCATTCTATTTCTTTTTTTTTTTTTTTTACTTCACCATAGCCGAATCTTCTTCCTCTCTTTTGGGGTTATTTTGGCCGAATATTCAAGGGTAGATCCTCTTTGGTTTTCTTCAATCGGTTTTGAAAAAAAAGGGTAAGTGTTCATGGCCGTTTTTCCTTCTTTTCTTTCTCCTTTCTAAATCGTTTTCTTGTGGACAAAGGTCGAATCCTTGGGTATTTGTTTGCAAGGTTCTAACCATTATTTAGGAACCAATTTTTCGTTTAGGCTCTTTGGGACGTTGGAAGCAATCGATCTAAGCCATTCCATTAGCAATCGAAGTTGGTAAGTCAAGTGGTAAGATTCATGTCGATTCATTATTCTTTTTGAGGATAAAAACTAAGGCTATTGGGATTAAGATGTGATGTTGGCCGAATGGATTTTTGCTTATAGTTTTGTGGTTTGGCCGAATGTAGGACAAGGTGATCTAGTGCAGTAGATCGGATCTTCGGAAGTTAGTCTTTGCGTTAGTGAAAGGTGTGTACCTTACACACTTTATAACTCGATATATATATATATGTGTGTGTGTTAATAACTATTCATGTTGTTAAAGCCGAAAACTATGAGATCTTGAAATGATACCTTGATGGGTATGAGCAAGGATACGGGTAAGTCCGTTTCGATATGATGTTGATATATGTTGTTAATATCACGATCTACGATATATATTGGTTATATGTTTATATCAAAGTATAATGACATGATTTGTTATCTATTGCATTGGTATGGGCGATATGAGAGGAGGGGGAAGATTGATATCCGTGTCTTTGGGACACGGAGGTTTGGCACCTCCGGTGGTTTGGTACCACATATTTCGTGTCTTTGGGACACCGGAGGTTTGGCACCTCATAGCGACACTCGTCCCGGTGGTTTCACACCACCGTGGGTTGGCCCCACATTTGATGTATTGGGATCGTCGCCGGTGATTTGGTATCACACGTGGGTTGGCCCCACAACATGATTATTCGTGACTTGGGTCACCAGTGATTTGGCATCACATTATTGGATATCGTGACTTTGGGTCACGGTGGTTTGGCACCACCAGTGGTTTGGTACCACACGGGGTAGAAAAGGAGTTTTGGATGGCTAGGTTGGGTGCATTATATATATATATATATTGCTTGGTTATAATTTGTGTAAGTATGTGGCATTTACCCGGGAGAGGGATTATACACTGAGTCTTGGTGACTCACCTTCTCCCTTATTTCTTTTTCAGGTAATTCGTAAATTCGCGGATGAGGAGCCGGATGAACTCGAGGAGGCCATGCAATAAAATTTGGTTTTACATGAACTTCCATTTCGGTACTTTATTTTAATTCGTTTTCATCTTTTTTATGGATTTGTAATAAGGCCTCTTTAATTATATTTTTGGATTATTTATATGCTTTGGATTTGTTTTAAATATGGCTTATAAATTACATGGTTGATATAATAATTTGAGCACCAAGTTTTCTAAACTACTAAACGCGATGGTTTTTAAAACGTTACCATCGGGTAACATAAATCAATTGATAGTATTTAACAACTCAAGTATTTTTGATAATTCATACTATTTTCCAAAACTCCAGTTTCCAAATTTCTATTAGATACGGTTTTCAACCTAATTGCTTTAGTTTCTTTTCAATTTATAAAAGTTTTACAAATCTAAGCTGCAACTAAGTTTTAAAGATTTATCTTCGGGATTTTAAAGTAAATTATCAGTTTTTAATTTATTATACACCTGATTTCTACGAACTTAGAACAACAAAGAGTTTTTCACTAAAATTTAATCGGTAACTCGTTTTTCCTTAAAACATTTTCCCCTGTGACATACCAAATTCGGTCGTGGCGTATTGACCGGGTTTGGGGTGTTACAACACGCCCGTGTGTCTAGCCCGTGTGCCCTTCGAAATGGCCACACACTCCCATATGCTAGACCGTGTACTAGGCCGTGCTAAACCTGTAGGGTATATTGACTTATGCAACACGGCCAAGTCACACGCCCGTGTGCTAGGCCGTGTTCCATTTAGGGGGTATACTGACTTGTGACACACGACCAATCACACGCCCGTGTGTGAGGCCGTGTGGAGCATACTGACTTTAATTTAATTCCAACACCAAGGGACACATGGCCGTGCAACATAACCATGTGTCGCACATGGCTGAGACACACGCCCGTGTCTCTACCCGTGTGGACAAAAATAGGCCATTTGTTTAGCCATTTTGCCACCCTATTTTTACATGCATACACAAGCATAAATTGCAACATTTCACAACTCAATTGGCAGCCAATACATAACATCTCATACACATATTACTCCCATTTCAACATAGAATTCAAATGTCTAATAATCACATACATTTTCCATTCATATACTAACCATATATCAAGATAACATTTGCATATTTCCATTCCATCTATTACTAGCTAAAACATACTATATTTGAATACTTAAACACAACCAAAACATTATACCAAATTAAGCCAAATCATATGGCTTAAACTTATACCATAACATGTACCAAAATTACTAGTTTAAGTAACCATAACTATCAGCTTATAACTAGCTTATACATGCCATATTTACATATATTCACAAATTCATAAGTACCAATCGGCAGCGGGATAGTGTAATGCGTAACTCTGACTTTATCCGAATCGAGTGAGCTATCGAACCTCTATAATACACGGAAAAGAAACAGAGTAAGCTTTATAGCTTAGTAAGCCCGTATAATTCAGAATTAAACTTACCAATTGTAATATAATCAAGAGAATAAATAAGGTAAACTCAACTCAATTTCCAAAGGCCTAACAAAATCATTTATCAACAGATTAGTCACATAAATACATGTAATCATCCATTTTCTCAATCTCAATAATAAATACATTGTATCATACCATATTCATATATCATATATATCATATTCAACATATCACTCTCAATCATATAATCATTAATTCATCCAATAACAACACTCATCTGTATAAACACTATTTATGCCCGTTGAACCCATTAGAACTTCAAAGGATACTCGGGTGATATACATCAGTAATCCGTCAATTCATTATCATTTCCACTCTTTCGAGCTATGATCAGTATGCTCTTCCTGAGCTGATGGACAATAAGCTCTATTGAGTGGAAACGGTAAGCTCTAACGTGCTAAAAACAGTAAGCTCTTACGAGCTGATATATCGGTAAGCTCATACGAGCTGTGGTGAGTCCGCAACAAATGCAGGAGCTCGACCAAAACGGTAACCCTAGTGACATGTCACTCGTATCCTACGAATTCATACGGTTCAAACGAGGCTCGGTAATAATCAGTCTAAATCAATTAAGCATTTGTATTTCAAGTGTATGAAATACTCAATTATAAACATATATCTCAAATAAATACAAGTATTTAAAGTTCGATTCTAATTATATGAACTTACCTCGTATCGCTCGATTAACAATTATCGGCTATTCGTTCACTTTTCTTTTTCCCCGATCTAATTCCCATCTCGGCTTATCTTGATCTATATATTATCAAAATCAGTACATTCAGTATTTAATCAATTCAATTTAGCCCAAAAATCACCTTATGGAAAAATTACACTTTTGCCCCTACTATTTTAATATTTTTTCAAATTAGTCCTTATCACAAACTCATTTAGAGTGACGCGTTGTGTAATTATTCTCATGTGGCTTTAATTGTCTCGAGGCATAGGCTATTACTTTGCCCACAATCTATTCAGTGACGCGTCGCTATAAATCACAAACTCCTTTCCCAGTTCAAGTTGCACTAAAACTGGTGCCTCAGTCAATAAACCTTCAACTTCTCAAAACTTTACTGACATTTTTTAGACCATACAAATTTATCATCTTTTTGCAACAACTTGGTCATTGGAGTAGCAATCATTGAAAATCCTTTGACAAAACGTCGATAATAACCGGCTATGCCTAAAAAGCTTCTAACTTCAGATACATTCCTTGGCGGTTTCCAATAAACAATTGTCGAAATCTTACTTGAATCAACCCAAAAACCATCACCTGAGACAATATGTCCTAAAAATCTTACTTCTTGGAGCCAAAACTCACTTTTAATGAAGTTAGCATAGAACTTCTTATCTCTTAAAGTCTTCAAAACAGTTCTCAAGTGTTCGGCATGCTCGGACTCATTACGAGAATAAATCAGTATGTCATCAATAAAAAAAAACTACAAACTTGTCCAAATACGTCTAAAGATTCGATTCATTAGGTCCATAAAAATAGCAGGAGCATTCGTTAACCCAAAAAGCATAACAAGGAATTCATAGTGCTCGTACCTTGTTCTGAAAGCGGTTTTCAGCACATCTGACTCTTTAACTCTCAACTGGTAGTAGCCAGATCTCAAATCAATCTTCGAGAATACTGTTGCTCCTTTCAATTGATCAAACAAGTCATCTATTCTCGGCAACGGATACTTGTTCTTTATAGTCACCTTGTTGAGCTGTCGATAATCGATACAAAGTCTCATGGATCCATCTTTCTTCTTTACAAACAATACTGGAGCACCCCAGGGAGAATAACTCAGTCTCACAAAACCCTTATTTGTCAACTCTTGCAACTGAGCTTTCAATTCTTTCAATTCAGTCGGAGCCATTCTATACGAAGTAATAGATATCGGTGAGGTCCCTGGGACTATATCAATACCAAACTCAATTTCTCTAACTGGAGGTAACCCAGGTAACTCTTCCGGGAACACATCCGGATATTCACAAACTATCGGCATCGATTCAACTTTCAATTCAGATTCTTTTGTATTCAACACATTAGCAAGGTAAGCTTCACAACCTTTTCTTACATATCTTTGGGCAGTCATCGAAGAAATCATAACAAGTAACTCACCCGACTCATCTGAATCAGTCCGAAGAATTTCACCATTTTCACATTTCAGTTCAATAATCTTTCTTTTACAGTTCACTGCGTCATCATGCAATGTCAACAAATCCATGCCCAAAATAACATCGAATTCATCAAATGGCAACAACATTAAATCTGCTGGAAAATAGTGACCTCGAATCATTAATGGACAATTCTTGCAAACTCTATCAACTAGTACATGTTTGCCTAAGGGGTTTGACACTCTAATCACAAACTCAATAAATTCAACAGGCAAGTTCTTACTAGTTACCAATTTCACACAAACATAAGAATGAGTCGATCCAGGATCAATCAATGCAACTACATTAGTATTATAGAGAGAAAAAGTACCAGTGATAACATCGAGAGATGTCGCTTCTTCGTGAGCACGTATGGCATAGGCTCTAGCAGGTGCTCGAGCTTCGGATCTCACAGCTGTATCTTTTGTCACACCTTTACTACTAGCTCCATTTTCGATATTTCTCGGTGGCCTACCTCTATTAGTAGTATTACTCGGCCTCACACTCTGAAATTTTTCCTTCTCAAGCATTTCAAGACAATCTCGGATAAAGTGCTCTTGAGAGCCACACTTGAAACAAGCCCGGTCATTCATCCTACACTCACCGGGATGTCTTCTTCCACATTGTTGACATTCGAGTCATGTTAGACTTTACATTGCCCACACTCGCCATTGAGGTGTCTTGAGATTTAAAACTTGAATGTTGCTTCTCGCGATCTCTGCGTGGATACCCCGCTTAAAAATTCGAACGGGAATACATTTCTTTAGACTTCTTGGGCTGAGATGGAAACGACTTACTCATCTGTCTTTTCTTTGAATCTCTAGCTTGGAGATCAGCTTTTCTCTTCTCTTTGTTGAACTCTTCGGCTTTACAAGCCCGTTCAACCAATACCACAAATTCTTTCAGCTCTAAAATCCCAACTAACACACGAATATCCTCATTCAATCCATCCTCAAATCTCTTGCACATGATAGCCTCAATGGAAACTCACTCCCGAGCATATTTACTAAGTCTAACGAATTCTCACTCATACTCGGTCACTGTTATACGACCTTGTTTCAGCTCAAGAAATTTCTTACATTTCTGATCGATGAACCGTTGACTAATATATTTCTTTCGAAACTCTTCTTGAAAGAATTCCCATGTAACCCTTTCTCTCGGTACCACCGATACCAGTGTATTCCACTAGTGGTATGCAGAATCTCTCAGAAGCCAGATAGCACACTTTAAGCACTCATCCAGTGTGCAGGACAACTCATCGAATACCATGATGGAGTTTTCGAGCCAAAACTCGGCTCTCTCAGGATCATCATCCACATTAGCTCTAAAATCTTCAGCCCCATGCTTTCGGATCTTATAAACCGGGGGCTTATTCATTCTTACAAAGTCCATACCTTGTGGGGCTATGGGAACCGGTCGAGGAATGGGTGGGGGTGGAGGAGGTTGGGCATTCGGATTTGTTCGAACAAATTTCGTATACCACTCATTCATCATATGGAGAAAGGCTTCCCTGCCTCCTTCTCCTTGACTAACCGTAGGAGGTCTACTATCAGACGGTACTGCCTCTTGAGCGGGAGCCGGCGCATTACTTTTGACTTCATCAGCCTCAGCTTGATTGGGATCCATTACTATATGAAAACACGATTTCAAGTTGTCAGAAGTCATCACAGTATCATAGTTCATTTATGGCATGTATAGCTAGACTCTTACACACGCTACGTTAGTCCGAGAATTGACTAAACCGTAGTTTTGATACCACTAAATGTAACACCCCTTACCCGTATCCGACACCAAAATAGGGTACGAGGCATTACAAAACTTATTCACAAGCAAACATTCAAAACCGAGATAGGAATTTCCATTTAAATTTAAAACTTTTCAAAAACCTTCAGATCGTCCCTAAAACGAGCCTACGAGGCCCAAAACATGCATCGGAAGTGGTTCGAGTCTAAACTGAGAACTTTGGAAACTTTTGGAAAACTTAGAAAAATTTTATGGGTTCGAGACACGCCCGTGTGACCCTAAGACACACCCATGTTTCAGGCCGTGTTCAAATTAGGGAGCTTTCTATTTATGACATCATCATCAAATTGAGGTCACACGGTCAAGTCACACGCCCGTGTGCTTAGGTCGTATGATCGATTAAATTTTTATAATTTTTCATAAAATAGGTGCAGACTTTACACGGCCAGGGCACACATTCGTGTTCGAGGTCGTGCCGTCCACACGGCTGAGACACACGCCCGTGTGTCTACCCATGTGGACAAATATAAGGCTATTTACCAAGCCTTTTTGCCACCCTTCCATGCACCAACCTACACAACAAAACATAGTACCAATCCAAGCATATACTTTCAACCTAATCAGCCATACTCAAGGCATCCACATATCATTTACATGCTATCATTTATCACATACAAACATCACATACTTGGCATCTCAAACCATGTAATTTCCCACATTCATGAAAACATCATCATATGTATATATACTTAACCAATATTAACCAATATCAAATGGCCATTTACAAAATGAATTATCAACTATTGAAGCCAACACATATGGCCAAATCAATTATGACACATAACAAAAAGACCAAGTCCCTATACATGCCATAACTCAAAATATTGTAATCATAAGTACCCAAAATGATAATTTGATAGTGTGAATGGATCTACGACAATCTCAGATCCCCGAGCTGGCTTGGTGACACTATAAGACAAAGGAAAAGAAAAGGGAGTAAGCTTTAAAGCTTAGTAAGTTCCTATGCAAATAATAAGCATCATAAACACACATTTATCATGCAACTAACATGAAATGAATTAACATAGATGTCATTAAAAATCTCATAGTCTAACTTGGCATGGATATTATTAGAAACCTTAATATCATATCTTGCACAATCATAACATTACCGAGAGATTCTTCACATATCAAGCTCATTAGGCATAAGTTCTACGTACATACCTGTACCAATTGGCCACACACCATGGTCTTTCACAACGTTAACATTCCCGTTACGTTTCCCGTTGAACCACTTGGAATACTAAAGGATACGCGGGGAATCTCACACACATAGTACCATACCAATGCCATATCCCAGATATGGTCTTACATGGCATCTCATATCGAAGCCAATAGCCCAGCTATGGTCTTACATGAAATCTCATATCGATGCCATATCCCAGATATGGTCTTACACGAAATCTTAAATAACCCTAATGTCATGACATTTGTATTCTACCTATTCCTAAAGTTCAACCGGGATTTCTCGTTTTTCAAACTTTGTCGATTTCATTCAAGAGTAAATCACAATTCATATAATAATAAAGCAATTAAAGCATAAATAACAATGCATTATTTACATACGAACTTACCTCGGTACAAAAATAGTAAGAATGGGACCTAATCGTCAAATACTTTGTTTTTCCCCCGATCTAGGTCCGAACCTCGTTTCTCTTCATCTATAATAGCAAATTTAACTCATTTATTATTCACATTATTCAATTCAGTCCAAAAATCACATTATGGCAAAATTTCATTTTTGCCCTTAACCTTTGACATATTTACATTTTTTCCCCTAGGCTCGAAAAATTAAATCCATTCAATTTATTCGATTCCCAAGCCTAGCCGATCCTCTTTTATACCTATAGCAGTCCATATTTTTCATTTAATCACACTTCTACACACATTTTATAATCTTTTTACAAATAGGTCATTTTGACATTTTCATCAAAAACCACCTAGCAAAAGTTGTTTATCACACATCAAACATGCATAATCTACCATTAGACATCAAAATACACAAATATCCAACATGGGTCAAACCCTAGACCTTGACCTTTTCTTAAATTAATGGTAGAAATAGGTAGATCGAGTGACAATGACTTCAAAAACATAAAGAGCATTAAAAACGGGGCTAAGATGTACTTACAATCAAGCTTGAAAGATGAAAAAACCCTAGCTGTGGTGCTCTCTCAAGTTTCAGCCAAGGTTGAAGAAAGATGAGCAAATTTTTGGCTTTAATTTCCCTTTTTATTCTTTTATTTACCAAATCACCAAAATACCCTTCACTTAAAACTTTGAAACTTTATCTCACTATGTTCATTTTTGTACACTAACTTAACAAATAGTATAATTACCATCTAAGGACCTTCAATTCAAAATTTCATAGAAATTAGACACCTCTAGCATGTAGAACTCAACTTTTTCACTTTTTACAATTTAGTCCTTTTTACTAAATTGAGTGCCCAAACGTCAAAATTTTCGAACGAATTTTTTGCGAAATCATTTCGTAAAACTGTAGACTATATAAATGTAAAATAAAATAAAATTTTCTATGTCGAATTTGTGGTCCCGAAACCACTGTTCCGACTAGCCCCAAAATTGGGCTGTTACAACTCTCCCTCCCTTAGGGATTTTCGTCCCCGAAAATCTTACCAGAGAATAGGTTTGGGTATTTTTTTTGCATAGCTTCCTCAGGTTCCCACGTAGCCTATTCGACCCCGTGTCGTTTCCATAAAACTTTCACTAGGGCTATACTCTTATTTCTCAACTGTTTAACTTCCCGAGCCAAAATCTTGATCAGTTCTTCACCATAAGTCATATCGGGTCGAATCTCAACCTTTGTCGGGGAAATCACATGTGAAGGGTCTGATCTATAACGGCGTAACATAGAAATGTGAAACACGTTGTGGATCCTTTCCAACTCTGTCGGTAAAGCTAACCGATATACCACTGGCCTTATTCTTTCAATAACTTCATACGGCCCAATAAAATGTGGACTCAACTTGCCTTTACAGCCAAATCTTAGAATCTCCTTCCACGGAGATACTTTTAGAAAGACTTTGTCACCGACCTGAAATTC
This sequence comes from Gossypium sturtianum, assembly GCA_025698515.1. Taxonomy (NCBI): domain Eukaryota; kingdom Viridiplantae; phylum Streptophyta; class Magnoliopsida; order Malvales; family Malvaceae; genus Gossypium; species Gossypium sturtianum. The sequence continues at coordinate 96,859,870 of CM046948.1, forward strand.
GATCTCTTTTCTTTTTAAGTCTGCATACGACTTTTGTCGATCTGAAGTGCCTTTCAAGCAATCTCGGATTACCTTTACTTTTTCTTCAGTTTCCCTAACCAAGTCAACCCCGTGAATCTATTTTTCACTGAGCTCGATCCAATACAAAGGTGTTCGGCACTTGCGACCATATAATGCCTCATAAGGCGCCATCTTTATACTCGACTGAAAACTGTTGTTATATACAAATTCGATCAATGGTAGATATTTCTCCCAACTACTTTCAAATTCCAAAACACAACATTTGAGCATGTCATCAAGAATCTGAATTACTATCTCGGATTGACCATCAGTTTGCGGGTGGAAAGCAGTACTAAAATTCAATTTCGTACCCAAAGCTTTTTGCAACTTCTTCCAAAATCGCGACGTAAACCTCCGATCTCTATCCGAAATAATCGAAGTAGGCACCCCGTGCAATCTTAAAATCTTAGAAATGTACAACTCAGCTAGCTTATCAAGTGAATAATCGGTACGTACAGAATAAAATGAGCCGATTTCGTCAATCTATCGAAAACAACCCAGACGGCATCTTTCTTTTTCAGAGTCAAAGGCAAACCCGTTACGAAATCCATCGTAATTCTGTCCTATTTCCATTCGGGTACCATAACTCACTGAAGTAAACCCGAAGATACTTGGTGTTCATCTTTCACTTGTTGACAAATCAAACATCTCGAAACAAACTCTGAAATATCTCGTTTCATATCTGGCCACTAATACAATGCCTTCAAATCGTTATACATTTTCGTACTACCCGGATGCACAGACAAGCAACCATTATGTGCCTCATGAAGAATTTTCAGAATAAGTTTATCATTTCTCGGTACACATATTCTACCTCAGAACATCAAACAACCATCGGATCCGATATGAAAATCTGAATCACTGCCCGATTCACACTGAGTTCTCTTAGCTTGCAAATCACTGTCACATTTCTAAGCTTCACAAATCCGTTGAAGAAATAACGGCCTAACTCTCAACTCAGCTAGGATCGAACCATTACCGGACCAAGTCAACCTCGTGTTCATTTCTCTCAAGGCAAACAAGGATTTCCTACTCAGGGCATCTGCAACTACATTCGCCTTACCCGGGTAATAATCAATCACCAACTCATACAGTAACTCAAGCCATCTTCGTTGCCGCAAATTTAAATTTTTTGAGTCATCAAATACTTCAAACTCTTGTGATCAGAAAAGACATGACACTTCTCACCGTACAAATGATGTCCCCAAATTTTTAGAACAAACACAATAGCGGCTAATTCCAAATCATGCGTCAGGTAATTCTTCTCATGTGGCTTCAATTGCCTCGAGGCATAGGCTATCACTTTGCCCTCTTGAATCAACACACATCCCAATCCATTCAGTGACGCATCACTATAAATCACAAACTCCTTTCCCGGTTCAGGTTGCACTAAAACCGGTGCCTCAGTCAATAAAGCCTCCAACTTCTCAAAACTTTGCTGACATTTTTTGGACCATACAAATTTAACATCTTTTTGCAGCAACTTGGTCATTAGAGTAGCAATCATTGAAAATCCTTTGACAAAATGTCAGTAATAGCCGGCTAAGCCCAAAAAGCTTCTAACTTCAGATACATTCCTTGGCGATTTCCAATAAAAAAATTGCCAAAATCTTACTTGGATCAACCCGAATACCATCACCTAAGACAATATGTCCTAAAAATCCGACTTCTCGGAGCCAAAACTCACTTTTATTGAACTTAGCATACAACTTCTTATCTCTCAAAGTCTGTAAAACAGTTCTCAAGTGTTCGGCATGCTCGGACTCATTACGAGAATAAATCAGTATGTCATCAATAAAAAAACTACAAACTTGTCCAAATATGGTCTAAAGATTCGATTCATTAGGTCCATAAAAACTACAAGAGCATTCGTTAACCCAAAAGGCATAACAAGGAATTCATAGTGCCCGTACCTTGTTCTGAAAGTGGTTTTCGGCATATCTGACTCTTTAACTCTCAACTGGTAGTAGCCAGATCTCAAATCAATCTTCGAGAATACTGTTGCTCCTTTCAACAGATCAAACAAGTCATCTATTCTTGGCAACGGATACTTGTTCTTTATAGTCACCTTGTTGAGCTGTCGAAAATCGATAAAAAGTCTCATGGATCCGTCTTTCTTCTTTATAAACAATACTGAAGCACCCCAGGGAGAATAACTCGATCTTGCAAAACCCTTATCTTTCAACTCTTGCAACTGAGCTTTTAATTCTTTCAATTCATTCGGAGCCATTCTATACGGAGCAATAGATATCGGCGAGGTCCCTGGGACTATATCAATACCAAACTCAATTTCTCTAACTGGAGGTAACCCAGGTAACTCTTTCGGGAACACGTCTGGATATTCACAAACTATCGGCACCGATTCAACTTTCAATTCAGATTCTTTTGTGTTCAACACATTAGTAAGGTAAGCTTCACAGCCTTTTCTTACATATCTTTGGGCAGTCATCGAAGAAATCATAACAGGTAACTCACCTGACTCATCTGAATCAATTCAAAGAATTTCACCATTTTCACATTTCAGTTCAATAATCTTTCTTTTACAGTTCACTATGGCATCATGCAATGTCAACAAATCTATGCCCAAAATAACATCGAATTCATCAAATGGCAACAACATTAAATCTACCGAAAAATAGTGACCTTGATCGTGTGTCAGAGTTTTAAAAATTTATATAATGAATGATCTAGCCTAGAAACTAACTGTGACAACGATTGAGGCAAGCACACCTATCGAACAGTAGTATAGTTTAGTGGTAAGACCGGAATGTCGAACCCAAAGGAACCAAAAGTACTAATACTAACTTTCTTTCTATTATTTTGCCTAAGAATTGAAGTGAATTATTGTTTAATCTAAAATTAACTAACAACTAAGCTAAAGACGCTAAGACAAAGAATGAAAAGGGGAAATACTTGTGGGAAAAACCAATTGATTAAGACAATACCCAATGAGGAATCCACCTAGACTTCACTTGTTATTTAACTCTGAACCAGACGATTTATTCACTTGACTTGATCCGTAGGATTCCCTAATTTATGTTAATACCTCTCTCGAGGCTACTAACGTCTAACCCTAGGTTGATTAATTGAAATCTCTTTCTAATTAAAACCCCTAAGATTGCATTAACTCGATCTATGGACTCCCATATTAGGTTTGACCCTAATCCGGTAGATTTTCGTCATCCTATCTCTAGGGTTGCGATCAACTCCGCTTAATTATGCTAGATCTACTCTTAGACAGGGACTTTTACTCCACTGCCTAAGCACATCAATACTTGAATCAATAACCTGAAATATCAAAGCAAGAATTAAGAACACATAATTAAGAACAAATCAAGTATTTATCATATAGTTCAGAAAACAATAACAAGATCCGTCTTAGGTTTCATCCCCCTCAGGTATCTGAGGGTTTAGTTCATATTTATAAAAGAATACATCTCAGAAGAAAAGATAAAACAAAACATAAGAAAAACCCTAAAACCCCCTGAAGGAATTGAAGGAGAGTTCCTCCGTCTTGAGTATGACTCTGGCTTCTTGAGATGAATCGACTAGCTTTCTTCGAGTAAATCCCACGATTCTGACCTCTCTGGCTCGGCTCCTTGGCCTAGCTGGACGCCCTCGACAGAAGGCTTCTATCGACTCCCTTTTTTAGGTCATACTTAGGGTGTTTATATAGACTTTGGAATGTCTTTCTTCGCCCCTAAGTATCCTTTTTCGAGTAGAATTACAACGGGTCACGGCAGAGACACGCCCGTGGAGCACGCCCGTGTGAATCTAGCCCAGGCCGTGTTGATTTCTCACTTTGGCCCATTTGGTCCGTTTTTAGCCCGTTTTGTGTTCTTTTCATCCTCCGATGCTTTCCTAAGTATAAAACATGAAAATAAAGGATTAGAAGCACCAAATTCCACAATTCAGGGAATAAATCATCCAAAAGTATGCTAAATGTAGGATTAAAATATGAATATATTACGGTTTATCAGACCTCGAGTCATTAACGGACAATTCTTGCAAACTCTATCAACTAGTACATGTTTGCCTAAGGGGTTTGACACTCTAATCACAAACTCAGTAAATTCAACAGGCAAGTTCTTAATAGTTACCAATTTCACACAAACATAAAAATGAGTCGATCCAGAATCAATAAATGCTCTACATTAGTATTTTAGGGAGAAAAGTACCAGTGATAACATCAAGAGATGTCGCTTCTTCGCGAGCACGGATGGCATAGGCTCTAGCAGGTGCTCGAGCTTCGGATCTCACAGCTGTATCTTTCGTCACACCTTTACTACTAGCTCCATTTCTGGTATTTCTCGGTGGCCTACCTCTATTAGCAGTATTACTCGGCCACACACTCTGAAATTTTTCCTTCTCAGCCATTTCAAGACAATCTCGGATAAAGTGCTCTTGAGAGCCACACTTGAAACAAGCCCGGTCATTCATCCTACACTCACCGGGATGTCTTCTTCCATATTGTTGACATTCAGGTCATGTTAGACTTTACATTGCCCACACTCGCCATTGAGGTGGCTTGAGATTTAAAACTTTAATGTTGCTTCTCGCGATCTCTGCGTGGATACCCCGCTGAAAAATTCGAACGGGAATACATTTCTTTAGACTTCTTGGACTGAGATGGAAACGACTTACTCATCTGTCTTTTCTTTGAATCTCTAGCTTCGAGGTCAGCTTTTCTCTTTTCTTTGTTAAACTCTTCGGCCTTACAAGCCCGTTCAACCAATACCACAAATTCTTTCAGCTCTAAAATCCCAACTAACACACGAATATCCTCATTCAGTCCATCCTCAAATCTCTTGCACATGATAGCCTCGGTGGAAACACACTCCCGAGCATATTTACTAAGTCTGACAAATTCTCGCTCATACTCGGTCACTGTCATACGACTTTGTTTCAGCTCAAGAAATTTCTTACGTTTCTAATCGATGAACCGTTGACTAATATATTTCTTTCGGAACTTTTCTTGAAAGAATTCCCATGTAATCCTTTCTCTCGGTACCACCGAAACTAGTGTATTCCACCAGTGGTATGCAAAATCTCTCAGAAGCAAGGTAGCACACTTTAAACACTCATCCGGTGTGTAGGACAACTCATCGAATACCCTGATGGAGTTTTCGAGCCAAAAGTTCGCTCTCTCGGGATCATCATCCATATTAGCTCTAAAATTTTCAGCCCCATACTTTCAGATCTTATCAACCGGGGGCTTATTCATTTTTACAAAGTCCATACCTTGTGGGGCTACGGGTACCAGTCGAGGAATGGGTGGGGTGGAGGAGGTTGGGCATTCGAATTTGTTCGAACAAATTTCGTATACCACTCATTCATCATATAGAGAAAGGCTTCCCTGCCTCCTTCTCCTCGACTAACCGTAAGAGGTCTACTATCAGACAATGCTGCCCCTTGAGCGGGAGTCAGCGTATTACTTTCGACTTCATCAGCCTCAGCTCGATTGGGATCCATTACTATATGAAAACACAATTTAAAGTTGTCAGGAGTCATCACACTATAACAGTTCATTTATGGCATGTATAGCTAGACTCTTACACACGTTACGTTAGTCTGAGAATCGACTAAACCGTAGCTCTGATACCACTAAATGTAACACCTCTTATCCATATCCGATGTTAGAACAGGGTACGAGGCATTACCGGACTTATTCTCAAGTAAACATTCAAAATCGAGACAGAAATTTCCACTCAAATTTAAAACTTTTCAAAAACATTCATATCGTCCCTAAAACGAGCCTACGAGGCCCAAAACATGCATTGGAAGTGGTTCGGGACTAAACTGAGAACTTTGGAAACTTTTGGAAAACTTAGAAAATTTTTCATGAAAAAGGGGTCACACGCCCGTGTGTCCCTAAGACACGCCCATGTTTCAGGCCGTGTTCAAATTAGGGAGCTTTATGTGTCTGATGTCATCATCAAATTGAGGTCACACGGTCAAGTCACACGCCAGTTTGCTTAGGCCGTGTGATCGATTAAATTTTTATAATTTTTCATAAAATAGGTGCAGACTTCACACGGCCAGGGCACACGCCCGTGTTCGAGGTCGTGCCGTCCACACGGCTGAGACTCACGCCCGTGTCTCTGCCCGTGTGCTCATTACTGAGCATTCTATTTTGCAACAATTAAGGTGTAGGGGACACACGACAGAAACACATGGCCGTGGGGCTGACCGTGTATCGCACACGGCCTAGACACACGACCATGTGTCTACCCGTGGGGACAAATGTAAGGCTATTTACCAAGCCTTTTTGCCACCCTTTCATGCACCAACCTACACAACAAAACATAGTACCAATCTAATCATATACTTTCAACCCAATCGGCCATACTCAAGGCATCCACATATCATTTACATGCTATCATTTATCACATACAAACATCACATACTTTGACATATGGAAAATTTTCATTTTTCCCCCTAAACTTTGACATATTTACATTTTTGCCCCTAGGCTCGAAAAATGAAATCCATTCAATTTCTTCGATTCCCAAGCCTAGTCGATCCTCTTTTATACTTATAGAATTCCATATTTTTCATTTAATCACACTTCTACACACATTTTATAATCTTTTTACAAATAGGTCCTTTTGACATTTTCATCAAAAATCACCTAGCAAAAGTTGTTTATCACACATCAAACATGCATAATCTACCATTAGACATCAAAATACACAAATATCCAACATGGGTAAAACCCTAGACCTTGACCTTTTCTTAAATTAATGGTAGAAATAGGTAGATCGAGTGATAACGACTTCAAAAACATAAAGAGCATTAAAAACGGGGCTATGATGTACTTACAATCAAGCTTGAAAGATGACAAAACCCTAGCTATGGTTCTCTCTCAAGTTTCGGCCAAGGTTGAAGAAAGATGAGCAAATTTTTGGCTTTAATTTCCCTTTTTATTCTTTTATTTACCAAATGACCAAAATGCCCTTCACTTAAAACTTTGAAATTTTATCTCACCATGTCCATTTTTGTCCACTAACTTAAAAAATGGTCTAATTACCATCTAAGGAACTTAAATTTAAAATTTCATAGAAATTAGACACCTCTAGCATGTAGAACTCAACTTTTGTATTTTTTACAATTTAGTCCTTTTTACTAAATTGAGTGCCCAAATGTCAAAATTTTCGAATGAAATTTTCGCGAAATCATTTCGTAAAACTGTAGACCATATAAATGTAATAATAATAAATTCTTATATGTCGAATTTGTGGTCTCGAAATCACTGTTCCAACTAGCCCCAAAATTGGGCTATTACAAAAGTTGCATTTTAGCACTGCGTTTCACCCGCAAATGGATGGTCAATCCGAATAAGTTATTCAGATAATTGAGGATATGCTGCATTGTTGCATTCTTGAGTTTGAAGGTAGCTGGGAGAAATATCTACCGTTGATTGAATTTGCTTACAATAATAGCTTCTAATCGAGTATAAAGATGGCATCGTACGAAGCTCTATACAGTCGTAAATGTAGAACACCGTTGTACTAGACTGAGCTTAGCGAAAATAAGATTCACGGGGTTGATCTGATCAGAGAGACTGAAGAAAAAGTGAAAGTAATTCGCGATAGTTGAAAGCAACTTCGGATCGACAAAAATCGTACACAGACTTGAAACGGAAAGATATTGAGTTCCAGATCAGGGATAAAGTGTTTTTAAAAGTGTTTCCGTGGAAGAAGATATTGCGGTTTGGTTGGAAAGGGAAATTGAGTCCGCGATTCATCGGACCGTATGAGATTACAGAGCGAGTTGGGCCAGTAGCATATCGACTATCTTTACCGTCTGAGTTAGAGAAAATACATAATGTGTTTCATGTGTCAATGCTTAGATGATACTGATCCAACCCTTCACATGTCATTTCCCCAACCAAGGTTGAAATTCAGTCTGATATGTCATATGATGAAGAACCGATTCGAATTTTAGCTCGTGAGATCAAAGAGTTGAGAAATAAGAGAATCACATTAGTGAAAGTATTATGGCATCGACACGGGGTTGAAGAAGCTACATGGGAACCCGAGGATGCTATGAGAAAACAATACCGAAACCTATTCACTGGTAAGATTTTTGGGGACGAAAATCCCTAAAGGGGGGAGAGGTTTAACAGCCCGATTTTAGCTGAATCAGAATAGTGGTTTTGGAACCACAAATCTGATGTTGGAAAATTATTTTAATATTATTTTTGGTATTTACAGCATGTTATATGATATGTGTGAAAATTTCATTAGCTAATTTTATCGTTTGAATGGTCAATTTGATAAAAAGGACTAAATCGCGTAAAATGCAAAAGTGTCGTTCTATTAGCTAAAGGTGTCTAATAGTTATAGAACCTTAAAGTTAAGGTCCTTAAGTGGTAAATATACCATTACTATGATGGTGGATGATAATGGCATGGCATAAATGAAATTTTGAATTATTTTAAAGGTTAATTTTGGTATTTGATTATTAAAGGTTATTTTAATTAAAACAAAACAAAGCAAAAAATTGCTTCATCTTTTGCCATTGCCGAATTTGAAAGATAAGAAAACCATTTTAGGGCTTGAAATATTCAGCCACTTCAAGATCAAATTGTAAGTCCGTTTTTGCTCGGTTTTTATTGATTTCTATGTTTTTGTAATCGTTGCAGCTCAATCTAGCTAGCCCGTACCTTTAATTTCGAAACTGTTAAAGATTTTGAGAGTTGCCATTGTTGAATCTATGTGTTCTTTGATGTTTAATGTTGAAATATGAAAGCTTGATGATAGTTTTACATGTTTTGTTAAGTGATTTTTGATGAAAATGCATAATAGGGATTAAATTGTGAAATGTGCAAATTGTGTGGTTGAAATGTGAAATAAATGAAAGTTTTGGGCTGCTAGGGACCTATATATAATTCGGCCAAGCATGGGTTTTGTAAAATTGTGTGAATTTTGTGTATTTTTGAAATAGGGACTAAATTGATTAAATGCGAAAGTTTAGGAGCTAATGTGTAAAAATGCCCAAATGTGTATTTTTGAATTAATTGAATGAGTAGATGAATAAATAAGTTAATTTTGAATTCATATAGATCAAGAAAGAAAGAATTCGGATTTAGATTGGGGGAAAAGCAAGGTTATCGAGTAGTTGACCCGATCCGTCAATTCCGAATACGAGGTAAGTTCGTATGTGATGATTACATTATAAATGTATGTTAAAATGCTTTAATATTGTATAAATTGTTAAAACGGGATTATGGATAATGTATGAATTGAGAAAATGACCTTACGGATGCATTCGATGATAGAAACGAAAAGTGTGAAAGCCCGGTTGAACCTTAAGAATAGTTTTGGATACTATTGACATGTCAGTAAGTGATACGTTGAGTTGGCTTCGAGACATGATATTAGCACTTCGGGTGCATATTTTACTGATTTGGCTTCGGGCCATGATAATAGTTCTTCGGATAAGTTACCTTGATTTGGCTACGGGCCATGGTATATGTACTTATCGTACGAGACTCCTAAGTTATTCGAGTATTAAATAGTGAAAGTTCGAGGGCCATGGTATAGGGCCATGATATCGTACTTTCGATTTCTATTTCGAATGGTTCAATGGATAAACGAATGATGTGGTTGAGAAAGAGGTTAGTACGAGGCGATACAGGTACGTACAGAACCTATTCGAGTATTAAATAGTGAAAGTTCGATGAGTTTGTATTTGATCATGTTTTGAGACATGAGAAAGGTTTGTAGTTAATGTGTATATGATTTTGTCATGTGTAATTAGTTGTTTTGCATTTATTCAATGAAATAAGTTATTCACGTACGAGCTTACTAAGCTATGAAGCTTACTTCGTGTTATTTTTTCTATGTTTTATAGTGAATCAAGGCTAGCTCGGATCCGGGAGTCGTCGGGAACATCATCGCACTATCAAACATCTATGTTGGTACTTTTGAATTATACATTTATGGTATATGGCATGTATAGGCTAGATGTGGTATTTTGTTTGTGATCGTAGCCATGAGATTTGGCTTGCAAATGATGTTAATATTGATGTGTGTTTGGTTATTAGAAATGGTTGTTAATGACTTTTGTAAGATGTTTATAATGCCTTGTGAGATGGATTGTTTTGGCATGGTTGTAACCAAGACATTATGGAAGTTAAAATGGTTATTTGAATTATGGTGGATGAAAGCTTGAGAAAGGTATTATTGTGGCATGAACTTATATGTCAAATTGGTAGTTAAATAGTATGTATTACAGTGAATGAATTGATTGAGTTGAGGATGGTTTTCGGTTGTGAATATTAAGTTGGTATATATATATTGTATGAATTAAGGTTAAAGATCATGTTATTTTGGTATATATTTTAGTAAGTGAAATGGTTGTATTTGTATAGCATGAATTGTGCATGAATTGGGATTGATTTGGCTGCCCTTTTGTGTATGGAAATGGTACCATTTTTCCTTGTATAGGTACATTGAAGTTGGGGTGTAACACCCCTAACCCGTATCCGTCGCCGGACTTGGGTTATAAGGCATTACCGACCAAAGCACATCTCAGAACAGTCATAATTCACATGTTTTAAAACTCTACCTTTCAATCATATAAAAATACTTCTCATATAACATTTGAATAATCAAAGTATCAGATGGCTTATTACTTTACAAATTATATGCGCATACATTAAAACATGCAAACATATATTAATACATTTCATATAACTAATATGAAACAATATCTCTATTTCATCTGTCAAATATCAACGTACCATTTCTTAACTCAGCACATGCACATTTCAAAAATTATATGAGCCATATTACACAACTTAAATACCTCCCACATATGCGGCAATGATATTAGTCAATATGAGCAAACATGATTGGTACATTAATTTAGGTTAAAAATATCCACACGGCAAAAGTTATACATTTACATATACTACACGTAAATAATTATCATTTAAGATTAAACATACCTCTTTCCTAGTCATAAGACCATTCGCATATGACTACATTAATTTAAATCATTTTGAGCACAAATCCCAACTAAAAGTACACTCAATTCACATACCAATTTACCTTACTTAAATTACAAACACATAACCAAAACACCAACCACATTTTAGTCACAAATCTTGACCATCATTAACCATTTACTATATACCAAAGTAACCAACAACTTAACCATTAATTCACATCCATTTGACTATTATACCAACCACCATTTTCGAGCATTCATATTAAACCATACATGCTTAATTCGTATACTATGATCATGTTTATACATTACTTTCATAACCTCAAATAATCTATACCTAAAACCACATATAAATACCAACTATTTACGCAAGTTATCTACACATACTTACCACCACCACCGAACCTCAATAGCTATCCCATGAAAGAACATATCATAAGCACATATATATATATAATTTAATTAAGTATAGTTGAATATACTCATACATTGAACAACCTACTAATTATCTCACAAATAACCAAATCAATTACATGAATATATAACATATACATTAATTAATCAATTTATGTCACTTGTCATAATTCATCAAGCATTAATCATCTACCTTATACTCTAAGTCAAAATCATAAATCATTAATCACATATAAGAGTACAAATCACATTACGTAATCAAAAATACCAATCATGCATGTCATATAGCATATTTACCAATATGAGCTTAAACCATGATCAGACATAATCGAACCCAAGCATAAAATAAAATCAAGCCATTTTCGCATGGCTTTATATATATACACCTTCAAACTCAAACACATTAAGACTAGCTTATACATATATATATATATACACTTCCAAAATCAACCAAAACAAAGGCTAGCCTATACATGACATAGATTCAAAGTTCAACTTATAAAGTATCAAAAAGAAAAACGACTCGTAACTAGCTTCCAAAATCTATAAAACAATGAACACACACACACACAGTAAGCTTGAATAGCTTAGTAAGTCATAAGCAAGTAATTCATTTTATATTCATGAACATTAAAATCAACTAGGCCAAATCAAGCAAACCTTAATCAAATTTACATTTATCATGCTTGCAAATTCATATACCAATACATAAACATTAACATTATAGCATCACTTGGCCGAATATGAGCATTCACATATACATATAAGTCACTTTATACCATGCATAATTTATATTATCATTTCAAATACTAAGCTTACCTTATTTTCATTAGCATTAAACTTAGCACGTACCTGAACCTTTTATCTCGATTTCACATTCAATCATAACTCGATAATGCCCGTTGGACCATTCGAAATTAAAAAGGATACTCAGATAGTTGAAAAGCTTGTACAATGCCAACGTCCCAGACTTGGTCTTACATGTAATCACACAACGATGCCACTGTCCTAGATAGGGTCTTACACGTAAATCATAAGTCGATGCCAACGTCCCAGATGTGGTCTTACACGTAAACACATATCAAAAATCTTATGTCATGACATATGTATCCTAACTATTCCTAAGGTTCGTACGAGGCTTTCGGATGTCGTAACTCGATCGATTCAGGCTTGTAAATACTTCTCCCATACTTATACAAATTCGGCTTGAACATATATATACAAGTAATAATTCAATTCGGCACAAATAAAATATATATACAATCGAATTTAACGACACTTAATTACTTATGAACTTACCTCGGCAAAGACAGACGAACCGGGACAACTATTCAACAACTTTAGATTTCCCCCGATCCAAATCCGATTTCCTCTTTTCTTGATCTAAATTAGTATAAATTAAACTTATTAAATCACATATTCAATCAATATTCATCCAAAAACACATAAATGGGAAAATTACACTTTTGCCCCTGACATTTCACATTTTTCACAAATTAGTCCCTATTTCATAAAATACAAAATATTCAAAATTTGACCACACTATAACTTGGCCAAATGTTCACTAAACTCATATAAGTCCACACATTTCATTTATTTCATATTTTAGTCCCTCAATTTATTATTTTCACAATTTAGTCCAAATTACTCAAATTCATAAAAAAATCAAATACAAAACATATTAATCTAACAACATATATTTATTTTCCATCATCAAACAACAAAAACCACAAACTATCATCAATGGCAATTCATGAATACATCATCAAATTCAAAAATTCAAGCATGGGCTAGCTAGTATTCAAAGCAATGATCTAAAAAATGTAAAAATTATCAAAAACCGAGCAAGACACATACCCGAATTAAGCTCCCAAAGGTGCCGAATGTTTAAAGCTTCCAAAGCTTTATTTTTTCTTCTTAGATTCGGCCAAGAAAGATGAACACATGCATGGCCATTTATTTTTGTTTTATTTAATACATATTAATATACATTTTACAATTTTAACCTTAATGATTTAATTAGAAAACTATTTAATGGTTGTCTATTTTTGTCCATGCATAACTCTAATGATTAAATTACAACATAAGGACTCCATATAGTAAAAGCCATAGCAAATAGATACCTTTACATATAGCATGCTAGTTTTGCATTTTACGCGATTAAGTCCTTTTAATTAAATCGAGCACACAAACGATAAAATTTTCACACGAAACTTTCACACACATAAATTAACATGCTGTAGACACCAAAAATAATATTAAAATATTTTTTTGACTCAGATTTGTGGTCCCGAAACCACTGTCCGACTGGAGTCTAAACCGGGCTATTACATGGGGTGGCAAATTGGCCTTGCAAATGGCCTATTTTTGTCCACACGGGCAGAGACACGGGAGTGTGTCTCAGCCGTGTGTGACACATGGTCATGTTACACGGGCGTGTGTCCCCTGGTGTTGAAATTAAGGTGAAGTCAGTATGCTCTACACGGTCTCACACACGGGCGTGTGACTAGCCGTGTGGTACAAGTCAGTATACCCCCCTAATTGGCATACGGCCTAGCACACGGGTGTGTGACTTGGTCGTGTTGCATAAGTCAGTATAGCCTACAGGTTTGGCACGGCCTAGCACACGGCCTGGCACATGGGCGTGTGTGGCCACTTCGAAAGGCACACGGGCTAGACACACGGGTGTGTGGTTGGCCATGTGACCCAAGTCAGTATGTATGCCCTGTTTCCACACGGGCATGTCTGGAGCCGTGTGAGGCACACGGCCTGTTCACACGGGCGTGTGACCCTTGTATGGTTGAAATTTTTTTAAAGTTTCCAAAATTTTCATATGTTATCGGTTTTGTCCCGAACCACTTCTAAAGCATGTTTAAGGCCTCGTAAGCCCTTATAAGGGACAATGTGTTTGTAATTAAATAGTAATTGAGTATAAATGCATAAATGTATGAGTTATGTATGTTAAATTATGTGTATTGATCGGTAATACCTCGTAACCCTACTCTGACGATGAATACGGGTTAGGGGTGTTACAACACTAATTACATAAATTATTAGCTAAACCTTGTATTAACCTAAACTTGTTTTGCATAAATTATTAACGTGTTGTTTGGTTCACCTGAATGGCTAAGCCATTCCGGGTGTATTCAACCTGTCACAGTGAATCAAGCATTCGGTTGGTTGAATGGCCTAATCAGGGACTAAGCCGAAAAGTCTCGTAATCACCATTCAGCACACCCACCTTTGAATGGGTTATTCGGTGATTCCCGGAATAAAGTTCTTTTTTTACCCAATTTACCCCTGCATAAAATCATCTAAAACTCTAAAATTAAACAAAGAAAATAGATTAACATATCCCAAGCAATCATCCAACACAACAACACTTTAATCTGAACATTGCAGCAAGTAAGCCATGGTAGAAAAAAAAAACAAAATTTTATAACATTTATCTTTAAAAAAAGAGACTCAATCATCTCAATCTGAAACACTCAAACAAAATACAAAGAAAAGAAACAACAACTCATCTACAGTAACACCTAAAAGAACCAAATCTACTTAAATTTTTAAGTAAGTACCTTGTATCTTTCTTTTTTTTGTTATTGTTTGGTCTTTTAAAGCAGAAAAGAAAACTATGGCTGGTTGCTCTTTGTGAATTTTGGAATCCAAAAATTCTAAGCATAACAACTAGATAAGAAATGAAGGATAAATGTTTTATCATTTTAAATAAAATAAAAATAATAGAATGAATCAATTTTAAGAACAATTGTTGATGAAAAATTTGAGTGAAAGGAAAAAAATTATCTAAACTGAGAATGGGGAACAAAGTGATGATGGGTAGTGGGTTTTGGGGTTTTGGCGAGGGAGTGAGCATATGATATTTGGGTGGTTTTTATGATAAATTACATGCAAAATCAATAAATTATTAGTAAATTTATTTTTTGATGGTTGTATATTAAAAAATTATAAAATATAAATTTAATTAAAGTCTCGATCCTCTTGGATATAATAATTGGCAAAGACTCAGCTAGAACAAGAAACATTTGGGCAGAAAGAAAAGGAAAACTGAAGAAGGCGAGAAGGGATCGAGAAGTCAAATGGATCTCGCTTTTTTTTAGGGTTGGTGTTGTTTGAGCAACAACTCTTACTCTTTCTTACAGTCGTACTCTAATTCTAATATAGTAGGATATAAATTAGGTTAAGGTTCAGGGTGGGTGAGTGAGTGAGTCCGAATGAAATCCTTTTCTCATTTCGTCTGAGGTTTACTTCTCGTTTCCCTCATTGCGCTGTTCTTCTACTATTTTCTTGTTTGGATGGATGGTTTGATTTATATTCATTTGCTTGCTTCAAACTTTAAACATTAACTGCAACTGCAATCCTTCGATTCCGCTTTCTTCATCTTTCCCTTCCATGTTGAAGATTACTGTCAATGCAGATTATTCTGTTTTGGATTAATGTTTGAGATGAATACACCCCAATTATCTATTTTCCCTTTTTCCTCTTACTTTTAGCTTTTCCCCTTGTAACCTCGATTTTCTGCAGTTCTTGAGCAACAGACCCAACATTTGATGTGCTCTAGACCGCATGGACCAGGTTTGTGAATCAACCCTTGTTGTTTCAGTGTACCTCTTATTGTGCTCCTTATCCTTTCCTTTTATCAATTTTTCAGTACGAGAAAGTTGAAAAGATTGGTGAAGGGACTTATGGCGTTGTTTATAAGGCTCGTGATCGCATCACCAATGAAACAATTGCTTTGAAAAAGATTCGCTTGGAGCAGGAAGATGAGGGTGTACCTAGCACTGCTATTAGAGAAATTTCTCTCTTGAAGGAAATGCAGCATGGAAATATCGTTAGGTATGCTGCACTGAACAATACAACTGCCCGTTACCTATAATCACATTGCTGTTTCTCCACTCACTAGTTTAGACCTATATTGCTTCCTGCTTGTGTTGCTCTTCAATTACTAGGTATTTACCTCATGCATTTTTTTGAATACTTACTTCAATATAAAACGATGTGGATCTATATTGTAAACTTGTATGATCTATCGACTGAAAGGAAGGGTAAGAGGCAAAAAATAAAATATTAGAAAAAACACCACACTTTTTTGGGAAGCAGGAAGATGTTGATGGTATTTGCTCTACTTAGATTGGTTGAATTAAGCCAATGTATTGACTTTTATGGATCTGGAATTTTTGAAACCAAGGTCTAATCTGCTCATATTTTGGACCATTTTCCAACTTCGTTTTTCTTGTCTAGACTGGCTGTAAGCTTCTCTGATTGATCTTCGGGTGACAGGTTGCAGGATGTAGTGCACAGTGAAAAGCGTTTATATTTGGTTTTTGAATATTTGGACTTGGATTTGAAGAAGCACATGGATTCATGTCCAGAATTCGGGAAAGATCCACGAATAATAAAAGTGAGTCATATTTTTCTTCTGTCTATTTGAAATTTAACCGTTTTATAATGTAACACCCTATTTTCCAAAGAATTAATATAATGGTTAATGTAGGTTTCTACATTGTTTATAGTAGAGAAGAGATGGTTTACAAATGTTCTCTGAAGTGTGAGGAATTGTTGTTCTTTTGTTGGTAATCTTCTCATTCAAGTGTCTGGCGGAAGCTAGAGAGTAGGCCATCTTAGACCTGTCATGTTGTTGGATAAACATTTGAGCTTAACAAGGAAGAAATGTAGTGCTGTTGAATCTTCTTTTCAAGAAATGTCTAATTGCACAATCCCTCTCTTTATCATATTAATTATTCTATTCTTGGTTTACATATTTACCTGAGTGCACAAAGACCTTGCTATTTTCAGTCATTGTTTGACCTTGGTTGTGTGATAATAATATTATTCCTAGTAATAATGTTGCAATTTGATGATTTTGCAGACATTCCTTTATCAAATTCTCCGTGGCATTGCTTATTGTCACTCTCATAGGGTTCTTCACCGAGATCTAAAACCACAAAATCTGCTGATAGATCCTCGTACTAATGCACTAAAGCTTGCTGATTTTGGACTGGCCCGAGCATTTGGTATTCCTGTCAGAACATTCACACATGAGGTATCAACAATCACCAAGTTTGAGGTTTTTGGCTGTTCACTCTGTAATAATGCTTGATGGCTGCCATCTTTTGCTAGGCATTTATAGTTGATCAAGTTTTCAAAAGTGATCTTACATTTTCCTCTTATATAAGCTATAATTATTAGAAGTCCCAAAAAAAAGAAAATATCAATTTGCCAGGATAACTCCTTTCTTTGCTGTGTTTCTGCTGGACAATCATTTTGGTTTTACTTCTGTCAAGAACATGCCTAATGCTGGAAATAGGAAAAGATAGTCTGAGCAACTGGAATTTGTTAGTTGCATCAACTAGTTTTCCTTGCATCACATTGCAGGATTTCCATAGCTGCAGGGTCTGTAATGCAGTTTTAGATCGCTTTTGAGCACCAATGACTTGGTTTCTAGTCAGATATGCCCTAAATGTTTTAGGAAAATAGTGCTTGGCTAATTACCTGTATGCTCAATATTCAGTACATAGGCACATTGACATTGGCCTGGCTTCTAAAATAGTCGTTATCTCTAGGTGGTTACCCTGTGGTACAGAGCACCAGAAATACTTCTTGGGTCCCGCCATTACTCTACTCCTGTTGATGTGTGGTCAGTAGGCTGTATATTTGCTGAGATGGTGAATCAGCGGCCATTATTTCCTGGGGATTCCGAGATTGATGAACTATTCAAGATCTTCAGGTGTCGTACTCTTTGACCGCAAACTTGTTGCCTTCATTTTATTTTGGTTTCCTCTTATGTTTCTGGTGTTCTTTTTATCATTCTTTTCAGCATTTGACTTTAACTGCATTCTTTAAGAGGGTTTGCTCTGATAATCTTGGAAGGAAGATTTGACTATGTTATTCAAATGTTAGCTCTAAAATGTTTATAGGTATACTTTGATAATGTATCTGCAGGAGCATGGTTGTCCTTGAAACCGAATTTGGAAATAAGTCTATGCAGTGTCTTAACCAATTTTTTGTTTAAACCGACAGGGATGCTGATGATCTTATATAATCAATTTAAAGGAGTGTCCCTTACTCGGTACTTGGGTTCTGCAAAGTTAAATGTCTCTTTTTCTGTTCTTTATATCTTTCCCCTCCTCACATGCCTGGAAAGGCTGAAGAAGAGTTATTTTGGCATTAGAAGATCTGGATGATGTTATAAATTCTTATTTTGGACACTGGATTTATTTATGTTAATTTCTTGCATCTTTGGGCACATGCCTGTTAGTGCTCTTTATTTATTTAACATGTCCAAACACCTGTTCATACATTTTTATACATTTGTATGAAGGAAATGGAGCACATTTAGGTCATTGAACATAAAAAATTCCTTCTACATGTGCTTTGTAGGAAATATTGGTGCAAAATTTCTCCCCGAAACTTGTGCATTCTTTTTAGACTGATGTATTATTTTTATATGAAGAATCTTGGGTACTCCAAATGAGGATACATGGCCTGGGGTGACATCATTGCCTGATTTTAAGTCTGCTTTCCCAAAGTGGCCTGCTAAGGTAGAGTTGTTTTTATGGCATCTAGTGGTCTTTTGTTCTATAGTTAACCTCTTAGAGAGAAAATAATGTTAAGAGGAATTAATTGATACACCTTCGCTTGCAGAATTTGGCAACTGTTGTTCCAAATCTTGAGTCAGCTGGCATTGACCTCCTTTCTGTAAGTATTTTTTTTTTTTTGGGGGGCTTTAACTGTGAGCTACTAAGTGAGAGTGTCAATTTTTGTGTGTGTTAGCTCTTAAGATTTGCAAGTTAGTTGGACTCGTCGATTTTTTCTTTTGCTAATATCAGAAAATTTGTGTTGATTGACTTGCTTTCTTCATCGTTAGCATAGACATTAATGACTTAGGATTACTATCTTGTTTATGTGTGTATATTGGTGATTATGAATTCAATCTCACTGCAGCTTGAGATCATTTTCATAGTGGGTGTGATCATAATTAGAAAAAGTGACTTCTTGGTTGAACATCCTAATTTAAAGCCAGCTGATTTTCTGATATAGAGCAGTTTATGTTGGCTTGAAAATATCACCACTTCCTGATGATTAAGTAGGAATGAATTCATACACAGAAATGAAGTAGTTGTAATATTGTACTGACAATGTAGTGGTCTGTATCATGTTTCAGAAAATGCTGTGCATGGATCCAAGCAAAAGAATTACGGCTAGAAGTGCTCTTGAGCATGAATACTTGAAGGATATTGGGTTTGTACCTTAATACCATTTGCCGTCTTCATGAGAGAAGCGCATACCAATCAATGTCAATGTGTAGCATTTTGTGGGTTTTTGATTGTGAGAAATGGTGTGGTATTTTTTTCTCTTTTCCTAAGAGCATTATTTTTCTTGCAGTTAGAGCATTATTTTTCTTGCAGTTACCTTGGAATTATGTACTCTTTCCAATATCTTGAGTCTGACTGACTTAATGTTTGTTTGGCTCATAAGTGAGTGAATGTCATCTCATCTTATCACTAGGGTTATTTATTGCTCCTATCCCACTGTCCTTTGCTTTCGATTTCTTATGGCTTTTTCACTGCTGCCTGAAACAGCCTAATCCTCTTTTGGCTCCTTTGGTGTTTACATGTTTCGATAATGGTAATAGAACGATTACAAAGTAATAAGAAAACAAAAATAAGAACACATAGATTTTACATGAAAATCTTTTCGCGAAAAAAACTACGGGCAGAGAAAAACGAATGATGCAAGAGAAGTTTTATACGGGCTCAACTTGTGCGGTATGGTCTGTATCGTGGGGGTTTGCCATTGCACCCTCAATCGCAACCCTAGTTTAGTTTTGTTCTTAATGGGGATTTGTGGGGTCGAGAGGTTGGGAGCTTTATTTTGCCACTGTATTTATTTTTTCAACAAGTGACGGGATTCAGGTTACACAAACTCTAACAATCTCTACATTGACACGATTTTTTAACAAACAAGTTCTCTATCTCTTTCACAAAACCCTTAAAGGAGTATTCTTCAACAATAAACACCAATCAAGTCCAAGCAATAGTCAAACTTGGTTATAGGAAGTGACTGAGTCATCATATTTGTAGTATTATCATGAGTATTAACTTTGCTCACATCACCACGGGTAATAATATCATGCATAAAATGACATCGAACATCGATGTGATTTGTTCTCTCATGAAACATTTGATCCTCTGTAAGGAAGATGACATTATGACTATCACAACATCACCATGAGCAATAATATCACGTATAAAAGGACACCGAACATCGATGTTATTTGTTCTCTGGTGAAACATTTGATCCTTCGTAAGGAAGATGACACTCTGACTATCACAAAACACTGTATTAATCTGAAGGTCTTTACTAAGTTCACCAAAGAGTCCCTTTAACCAAATAGATTTTTTACAAGCTTCAGTAATCGCCATTACTCAGACAAAGCAACTGTAGTCTGCAAAGTGGCTTTTCAGTTGATGGCACAACCTTGAATAGTAAAGACATACCCTGTGAGTGACCTTTTATCAAGGTCTCCAGCAAAATCAAAATCAACATACCTAATGACTTCATCTCTAGTTCTTGTAAACTGTAAGCAAACATCAGTAGTACCTCGTAAGTATCTGAAAATTCACTAAACTGCTTTTCAGTGTTCTTTACTGGGATTCACCATGTATCTACTAACTACACTAACTGCATATGATAAATCTGGATGTGAGCAAATCATAGCATACATGAGAGATCTCACTGCACTAGAATATGAAACATGTGACATGTAGTCAATCTCATCATTTGATTGCAGAGACAAAGCCGATGAAAGTTTGATGTGGGCTGCTAATGATTACTAACAGGCTTGACACTCTGCATATTGAACAGGTAAAGAACTTTTTCAATGTACCATTTTTGACTTAGGTACAATTTATCTCAATGTACCATTTCTGACTTAGGTACAATTTACATGTTTTTCTATCTCTAAGAATCTCCATCTTGAGTATCTTTTTTGTTGCTCTCAAATCTTTCATCTCAAATTCTTTACTAAGCTGGGTTTTGACCTTTTTTATCTTTCCTTTATGTTTGGCTGCTATCAACATGTCATCAACAAAAAGGAGTAGATATACAAATAAACCATCACAATTTTTCTTAAAATAAAAACAACTATCAAAACTGCTTCTTTTTAAATCATGAGTAGTCATAAATGAATCAAATCTCTTGTACCATTTCCTAGATGACTGTTTCAGGCCATAAAGGGACTTTTTCAGCAGGCAAACATAGTCCTCCTTTTTTGAAACTATAAAGCCCTCCGATTGTTGCATGTAAATATCTTCCTCAAGTTCTCCATGTAAGAATGTTGTTTTCACATCTAACTGCTCAAGCTCCAAATCATATATAGCCACAATACCAAGCAATACTCGAATCAAGCAATGCTCGAATCGAACTATGCTTAACAACTAGAGAAAACACATTTGTGAAGTCTACACCTGAAACCTGATTGTAACCTTTTGCAACTAGCCTTACTTTATACCTGGGTTCTTCAACTCTTGGAGTCCCTTTTTTTCTTCTTGAACATCCATTTACAATAAAAACCTTTTACCTTTAGGAAGCTTCACTAGGTCCCACATTCTATTCTTATGGAGTGGTTCCATCTCTTCTTGCATGACAATCATCCACTTTCCTGAATTTTCATAGCTAACTGCCCTGAAATAAGTAATGACTCTTGATTTGCATCTATATTTTCAGCCACATTTAAAGCATAATCAACTAGATCAACCTTGACGAACCTCTTTGGAGGTTTAATTTGTCTTCTAGGTCTGTTCTTGGCAATATAACATTGTGATACTGACTATGGTGAAGAAGCAACTCTACTCTGAGTTTCTGTACTAACCTGAGTAGTAGACTCTGTTGTAGATCTTGGATCAATTTGAAGCTTCACCTACTTCACATGTTTGTTTGATTTTTGTTGGTCTTTATTGGAAGAATCTTTAAGAGGTAAGTTAGGCAGCATAGCAGTTTCATAAAAAATAACATCTCTACTAATCACAACTTTTCTATTTTCAGGACACCGTAACTTATACCCTTAAACACCAGCCTTATATCCAAGAAAAACAAACATAATAAATCTAGGTTCCAATTTACCATTACCAACATGAGTATACGCAGGAAACCCAAAAATGTTCAAATCAGAATAATCAGCAGGAGTACCAGACCATACCTCTTGTGGAGTCTTTTTCTCAATGACAACGGACAAAGACCGGTTAATCAGAAAACATGCAGTAGAGGCCGCTTCAGCCCAAAACGACTTTGGTAAACAAGCATTCGGTAACATACATCGAACCTTTTCCATGACTGTTCTATTCATTCTTTCTGCAACACTATTTTGCTGTGGAGTATGGCGAATTGTCAAGTGTCTCACGATCCTTTCTGATTTGTACAATTCATTAAATTCATCAGAACATAATTTCAAGCCATTGTCTGTGCGGAAGTGTTTTATTTGTCTTCCTGTCTACTTCTCGATCATAGTCTTCCAATTCTTAAATGTGGGCAACACAACACTTTTCTGCTTTAGGAAGAAGGCCCAAATTTTCCTGGAAAAATCGTCAATGGTCATCAGCATATAATTAGCGTCACCCCTCGAAGGCACTCTAGATGGTCCCCAAAAATCAAAATGAATATAATCTAGCATTCCCTTCGTGTTATGGATTCCTTTAGTGAATCGAACTCTCTTTTGTTTCCCAAAAACGCAGTGCTCACAGAACTTCAGTGTAACACCCCTTACCCGTGTTCAACGCCGGAACAGGGTACAAGGCGTTACCGGACAATAACACTTGCAACTGAACAAATTCAAGGCATAAATTTTTGTTTAAAATTTAAAAATTTTATCTTATATCATCAAGTCCCTAAAATGGGCCTACGAGGCCCAAAACATGCTTTGGGAGCGATTCGGGACTAAACCGAGAACTTTTAAAACTACTGGAATATTTAAAAAATTTCATTGTTTTGGAGAGTCACACGTCCGTGTGGGCAGGCCGTGTCCTCCACACGGCTGAGACACACGACCGTGTCTCTGCCTGTGTGGCTAAGAAGTTGGCTATTTTCCAAGCCAATTTCTACCCTATCATGCCCATACTTGAGTATAACTTGAATGAAACATTTCATGACATATTAAAGCTACCAAAATATCCACCACACACACGTAACAAGTCATAGCATACAATTTACTCAACCATGGAATGCATCATCATGAGTTTATAGCATAACCAATTTATTGGCCACATTAAATGGCCTTATACAACAATGAACTCCAATATCATGGGTCATTATTCTAGGACAACTCATAGTAACATATACACATGACCAAGTTCCATATACATGCCATAACCTTAAGTATAAAATCATCGATACCTAAATTGTAAGCTTGATAGTGTGATAGGTTCTCCGGTGACTTCCAACCCGAGCTAACCTGAGTACATAATAAACACGGAAAACAACGGAGTAAGCTATAAAGCTTAGTAAGTACGTATGTAAATAATAAACAATTGATTACCATGCTTTTAACAATCCTCATTATAAGCTCTCAAGATATTACCATCATTATTGCATAAAATTTCACAATTCATTTATATTCATCTTGAGCTGTTTACTCGAGTTACAATCACTAAATTATCTTTTTTCGGAGTTACAGAACTCTAAATTAAGATCCAATAATTTTCCCTGAAACCAGACTCACATATCTTCTTACCATAAAATTTCCATAATTTTTGGTTCAACCAATCAGTACAGTTTATTCTTTAAAGTCTTCCCTGTTTCGCTGTTTGACAGTTCCGACCCCTCTTCACTAAAAATTAATTATCTCGTTGTACAGAACTCGAATGACATTCACGTTTGTTTCTCTTGAAAATAGACTCATTAATAAATTGAAGCATATAAATTTTATCCCATGATTATTTTTGTACAATTTTTAATGAATTTCCCAAGTTAGAAAAGGGGATTTCGAAATCATTCTGAACCTGTCTCACTAAAATCCAAATATATCACCATACGAAATTATTTTTCTTATTCTGTTTCTTTTATGTGAAAATAGACTCAATAATATTTAATTCCATATCTTATTCAACCTCTAATTATATTTTCACCATTTTTTTGTGATTTTTCAAAGTGATACTACTACTGCTGTCCAAACTGTTTTATTGCTAATTTTACTCTTTCATGTTTCCTTTATATTAATTTTCATTTACACACATATAACACCAAAGTATATCCATGGTTACCCATTCCAATAACTAGTCATTATCAAATATTTACAAGCCATTCATTGGCCAATTTAACCTATACATCAACAACAAAGACTTGAACATATCATTTCTCAATTTAATTTGGCCTAAAAGCCTCACACATGATCATCAATCACATTTACCACATATTCATACATCATAAGCATAGACTTATAATCACAATGTCATTCTCATAGGTATAACTTACTCGTTTACATTCTTACCAAAATTCGATCACATACCGAGCACATTGCTCATGAGTGTATACATACATATACCTGCACTTGATCGTCACATATTCACATTCATTTACACTTTAGTCATTTTCCGTTGTACACATCGAATATTAACGGATACTCGAACGCTTGCACATCGTGCCACATATATGTAGTGAAGCTACCTCTTATCACGTTTCACATATATGCTCGTTCTCGAGCTATTCACATTTACATTCTAAGTCCGCTCACACAAGTCGCTTCGGTCATACGTAACTACTCGCTCTTTGCTCACACAAGTCGGTATCCGCAACACATACCGGATTACCCAACCATCGGTAGAACTTATAAGACCAGCACTCGAATCACTTAACATTCACGGGTCCGCTTCACACAAGCCGCTTCGGTCCGACGTAGCTACACGATTCGCTCACACAAGCCGCCGGTATCCGCAACATATGCGGGACTACCTAGCCACCGTAGACGTACAAGACCAGCACCTGACATCACATAATCACATAACACACATAGGCTCGCTCTCGAGCTATTCACATTTACATTCTCGGGTCTGCTCGCACAAGCTGTCGGTCATACGTAACTACTCAGTGCTGCTCATACAAGCTGTCAGGTATCCGCAATATACAAGAATACCCAGCCACTGGTAGGACGTACTAGACCAGCACTCAGATTCACTTAGTCACAATTTCACATAGTTTTCACATTGTCACATTATGCCATGGTGCGTCCATGGTCTTTTCTGTCAAATTATCATTTAGCACTGAACAAAATAGTTCAACCATGCGTTTACTTGTTCGAACATTAGTTTCCAATATTCAACAAATAATACGAGTAATTTCATAAATTATTCATCAATCTAACAAATAAACATTAATGTTTACCATATGAACTTACCTCGACTTAAAATGGCGAAAGGGACCGAGTCGTCCAATATTCGTCTTTCCCCTGTTCTAAGTCCGAAACTCGTTTTTCTTTATCTAAAATATCATATTTGACTTATTAAGTTATTATACTATTCAATTCAGTCCAAAAATAATATTATGGAAAGAATTACATTTTTGCCCCTAAACTTTGTCATATTTACACTTTTGCCCCTAGGCTCGTAAAATGATTTTTATTCAATTTCCTTGTATTTTAGGCCTAGCCGAACCATTTTCATAACTATAGCAGTCCACAATTTGCATTCATTCACACATTTTCATACATTTTTCAACTTTTTACAAACTAGTCCTTTTATGCGATTTCATCGAAAATCACTTAGTAAAAGTCATTTATTACACACCGAGCATTCATATTCTACCATTAGACATCAAAAAACATGCATGTCATCCATGGGTAAATTTTTAAACACAAACCCTAGCTCCAAATAATGTTAGAAATAGCTAAACCGAGTTACGAGGATCTCAAAAATGCAAAGAACATTAAAAACGGGGCTTGGATGCACTTACTATTGAGCTTGAAATCTTGAAAAACCCTAGCCATGGTTTCTCCATGCAAGTTTCAGCCAAGGGGTTGAAGATGGACAAAAATTGGCTTTTAATTTTGTTTTTAATTCATTTTAATAACTAAATGACCAAAATGCCCTTAACGAAAAACTTTGGAAACATGCCTAACCATGTCCATTTTTGTCCACCAACTTAAACAATGGTCTAATTACCATATAAGGACCTCCAATTTAAAATTTCATAACAATTGGACACCTCTAGCATGTAGAACTCAACTTTTGCACTTTTTACAATTTAGTTCTTTTGACTAAATTGAGTGCCCAAACGTCAAAATTTTTGAACGAAATTTTCACGAAATCATTTCGTGAAATCGTAGACCATAAAAATATAATAAAAATAATTTTTCTTATGTCGAATTTGTGGTCCCGAAACCACTGTTCCTATTAGGCCCAAAATCAGGCTGTTACATTCAGTTTGCTAATGCCTTATCTATTAAGAAGTCCGCTTCTGCTTAAATATGCCAAAATCTAATAACATCATCATCTGACAAGGAAGAGGAAGTGACGACTGCATCACCAATATTAGTTGAACCCTGTAAAACATATAACTTGACACTCTTTCTTTGCCCTTTCATCACAACGAGGGAACCCTTGCTAATCTTTAGAACTCCACTTTCAATTGTGTACTTGTACCCTTTTGAATTAAGAGTACTCAACGAAATCAAATTCCTCTTCAATTCTGATACATATCATACGTTACTAAGTGTTTTGACGACTCCATCGCACATCTTAATTTTGATCGTGCCAATACCTGCAATTCTACATGAAGCATTATTTCCCATCAAAACAACACCTTCAGACACTGTTTCATATGTTGTAGACCAATCCCGATTGATACTCATATGGAAGATGCAACAAAGATAGAGGACCCACTCCTTGCTCACTCTAGAGTTGTCAGAAGAAGCAACTAGGAGTTCATCATCGCTATAGTCTTCAACTGCATCAGCTTTATTGATTGTTCTATTTGTTTTCCCTTTTGATTCGTAGCCTCCCTTTTGATCTTATTCTGCAACTTATAGCACTCAGACTTAATGTGCTCTTTCTTTTTGTAGAAATTACAGGTTTTACCTCTGTTTGAAGATTTTGATCTACCCTTAGATTTACTACAAGGATTTCATTCCTGTGTACTTCCACTATCATCAGTTTTTCTTTCTTGTCTCCCACGAACAATGAGACCCTCTCCCTGAGAGTTGGATCCAGCCATAAGATGCTTTATCTTGTCATATGAGGCTAAGGAAGCATAGACTTCATCAATCGTGAGAGATTGGTGACTATACAAAATCGTATCTCTAAAGGTTGAATAAGACGGGCAACAAACAAAGTAGACTTAACCCTAAATATTTTTTATCATACTAGACTTCCATGGCCGTTAAGTTCGAGGCAATTTCTTTAAACACAATTAAGTGTTTGAGCACAGACGAACCGTCTTCCAGACAATGAGAATAAAGACATTACTTCAGATGCAACTTGCTAGTTAGGGTTTTCGACAAGCATACTTGCTCCAGCTTTGCCCATAAAGCAGCAATGGTCTTCTCCTTCAATACGTCATGTAGAATTTCATTCAACAGATGCAGATGTAATTGCATTAAAGCCTTTCAATCTTTACATTTCTTCTCTTCAAGCGTCAATGTCAAAGGCATCTTATCTAACTTTAGCAGGGCATCCTCCAAATCCATTTGTGTAAGAACCGCCTGCATCTTTACCTGCCACAATGTGAATCTGGTGTTGTGATCCAACAACAGAATATCATACTTCATTGTCGCCATTACCGTGATCAAGACGAGCAACCCGAAAAACTCTGATACTAGTTTGTTATAATAAATGTCGATAATGACAATAGAACAATCGCAAAGAAATAAGAAAAGAAAAATAAGAACACAAAGATTTTACGTGAAAATCCTTTTTGGAAAAAAGCCACGGGCATAAGAAAAGAAATTCACTAATGTTGAAAAACGAATGATACAAGAGGAGTTTCGACTACATCTATTTAAGGGTTGAAAACCCTGTTCTAATCAAAGTCAAATAGTAGAAGTATAATTCTATATGGGCTCAAATTGTGCAGCACCTCTCGCCCCCACAAATCCCCTTATTTTGTCACTGTATTTTTTTTTTTCAAAAAATGACAGGATTCAGGTCACACAAACTCTAACAACATGAAGTTTGAATAACTAATTGAGTAGTACTTAATAATAAAATAATTTTAGAAATTATGAGAAACAAATATAATAATTTTTCACATGTCCTATGTGATTCATTGTATAAATGATATATATAATGCTTATAATGATTTGACATTTATTTTTTTTTTATTGAATTTGATTCTTAACTTTTCATAGTGAGTTAATTTTTTTTTAACAAAAATATTGACTAAAACATTATTTTTTTTAATCAATGTTAGCATGGCAACTTGTGTGCTATTGACATGTCTTTCATTTTGACATGATATTATTTGTCTTATATGTTATATCAAAATATAATTTAATAAAAATTTTAAAAATTTTAAAATTCAAAAAAATTATAAAAAATTCACAAATTTTTTGAAAAATAGCACGTGGATTGCTATGTGGGTTGCTATGTTTAAAAATTTAACATTTTAGTAAGTATTTTCGTTAAAGAAAAGGAATTAAATTTTTTTTGAAAGGCTAATAGTTAAATTTGAATCTTTTTAAAAAGTAATGGGTCAAATTTAATTAAAAAAAGCAAGGGTCAAACTGACAAAAAATATAAATGTTAAGAACTAGTCATTATGGCTAATAATATTACAAGGTGGAGTGGAAAATTGTAGCCTTTTTTTTTTTCCTTTTTTAATCATTTTTAATGATGTTTCTCAAGTTATATTTCCATAATAAGTTGTTTCAATTTGTTTATATTCAATAATTAAACAACATTCAACCTACAAATAAATGATTGTAAATTTTAAAACCGTTTAAGAAAGTCTTTAAATTTATCACTATTTTTAAGAGTTAAACACATTATTTAAATTGAAATAGCATTTAAAATATAAATAATGTTTCAATAAATTATTTATTAGTTACATTATTTAAATTTGACTAATAATCTACATTCAGTGATTAATGATTAAAATTAAATTAGAAACTATATATAGAAATAGAATTTCACATAATCTACTAATATAATATTTATATTTTAATATCAATTATCATATTTTTAAAATTAAACTTATAGATTATGTTTTAATTTCATATATTATTAATGAAATATTACAATTTTTTTAATAAAAAATCAATTCATATATCGCATGGTTAAAAACTTAGTATATTATATAAAGTAAGGTACATGGTACATTCTAGGTAATAATATGATGTGAAAGCTTAAAATTGTGACAAGTGGATACTTTCATTCAAATAACACTTTATCAATAACATTAATACTAAATCACTTTAAAAATATTTAAAAATAAAATATCTCTATACATTTTTTGAACCTTTTTTAAAATTTATAATCTGATTTTCAAATTTCTGAAACTATTTTATATTTAACTCTTAAAAAATAAAAAATAATTTTTAAATCCAATATCAAAATAATTTATCTGTTATAAAATATAGAGAGATGGAGAGAATAAAGAACAAAGAAAATATGAAAGCAATAGACAATGTACTTTATTGATCAAAAGGGATAATTACAATACTTCATCAGAGTTTCTATTTATAGGCACAATAAGTATAAAAGAATTAGAGATCTAATTCTAATAAATATTAGAATTTAAAGTACATTAAAACTTTATCTTGATTCATAACACTCCCCATTAGATGTCCATTGGTAGATAATGTGTCTCGTTAAAACTTTATTAGGAAAAACCCTGTGGGATAAAAACCTAATGAATGAAAAAGAGTACACGGTCTATAATACGCATAATATGCCACCTCATTAAAAACCTTACCAGGAAAACCCAATGGGACAAAACCTTGATTAAGGGAAAAAGAGTGCAACACGTATTTACTCCCCCTCATGAAAACATCACATAGTTTCTCATATTCTACGTATTCAATCTTGAATACTGGTTTTTCAAATGACTATTTGAATGTATTTGTTAAGCATTTATATTACCATTCTTTTAAAAGTCATGAGTGAGGGAAATTTAGGGAAATATATTTTGATCTCTTTAGGAGATTCAACAATAATCATAACAAACTTTAATCATGATTCTTTTATAAAAATATATATAGGTATTTTGGATCATTTTATAATCCTTCTTCAACTACTATTCACTAAGTCAAATTTACCACATATGTTCAAATTATTTCAGTTCATATAAATGAACAATTTCTCGAGAATTTCAATATGCTTCTAGCATCCTAAATCCTTCAATGATTTTAATATAAACTTTACTCTCTAGTGATTCATAAAAGGTTGTAATAATAACCATTAGACACAAGTTAAATCTTTTATGAATTGTCAATTTAATAATATATCTAAAGGTTATTGCATCCACCACAAAAGAATATTATATATTTTCATAATCAATGCCAGGACTTAACGAAAAACTTCATATTTTTATTCCGCTTTTGCAAAACTACTTCAATTGCACCCTCACTAGCTTTATACCTTTAGATATTTGAATTACTGGTCCATAAATTCCACGAATTTAATTGTACTTGAGTTGCATCTTTCTATTTTGATAAATTTATTCCATATCTATATTTCTCAATATATTTATTGAAGATCTTCCTTTTATTTCATTATTTCAATAATAATATTGCATGCAAAATCATTGTCGACCACTTATATTATTCGGTTCCACATTTTCTCGAATTGACATAACTTATCGAGATCTCTTATTTTAAATTTCAGTTTCAGGTACCTGAATCTCTTCTGGAGTTTTATTTATTAGTTTTGTCTTGGGTCTCTTCTAGAGCACCCGCCTCCACTATATGACCATTTAGAAGAATTTTTACATTTGGAACCGATAGAACTATTATTTATTCTAACTAATTGTCTGTCTGAGACTTTGATTCAAATTAAAATATTAACTTGGTTATTCTCATTAAGTTTGTAAATTTATCTCACAGTTAACTTGTAATGAGTTATCCTTATTGAACTTCCGGTTCAAATTACTCTCCCCCTAACTCATTACAAGTTATTATTTCTCTCCCCCTAATGTCGGGAAAACTATCGAATCAAAATTGTAATCACAAATCATGTCATAATTGAATGTCGAATACATTCAAAACATCTAATAATATAAAGAAACTTGTAATTAATATATATTCCAACTTCTTTGAGGATTTACTCATCTTTGTGCGTTGTGGTGGAGCAATTGGAACATATGCGCACATACAAAAACTTAAAGATGAGAAATATTTAGCTCTTGATCAAAATCCAATTGTAATGGGGAGTATTTATAATTTATTGGCTTGATGCGTACAACACGTAAATCAACATAATCTCATGTTGAAATAGAAACTTTAGTTCTTATAAGTAATGGTTTAGACATTAATTAGAGGTGTTTAATCAATAATTTCTCTAAACCATTATGTACAAACTTTTACAAAGGTTTTTCAAACTCAATCAATAAAAGATTGAGATATAAAGTCATCAGTATTAGCAAGATGAATTGTTTTAATTGCATGATCTAAAATTAATTATTTAAACAAGCAATCTTGAAAACGACAGGTTGCAAATTGATAACACATATGTGATTATTTTTTAGATGCATCTACCAAAATCATATAATATTAAAACTGTAACACCCCTTACCCGTGTTCTACGTCGGAACCGGGTACGAGGCATTACCGGACTTAACTCACTTGGTCATACAACTTTAAGCTATAAAACTTCATTCCAACTTAACATTTCTCATTAAGGGCCTACAAGGCCTTAATCAAGCATACGGAGGGTCTCGGAACCCAACCGAGAACTTTTGTGCACTTAATTTTTTTTGTCTAAACAGGGGCCACACGCCCGTGTGAAGTGGGACACGCCTGTGTGAACAGACCGTGTGGTCACACACGCCCATGTCCCTAGCCCGTGTGGAATTTATTTTCATTTCAAACCTACAGGGTTTTTCACACGGCCGGACACACGCCCGTGTTCTTGGCCCGTGTGCTCCACACGGCCTAGACACGCCCGTGTCTTCGCCCGTGTATAAAAGCCTGGGCATTCTATTTGTAACGTCAGCAACCTTATATGGGGCACACGGCCTAGACACACACCCGTGTGGCTGGCCTGTGGTCGACACTGACTTGAAACACTAACATGCAGGGAACACACGACTTCGTCACACACCCATGGGACTGCCCGTGTGTCTCACACGGCCTAGACACACGCCCGTGTGCCTACCCGTGTGGACAAGAACAAGGCTATTTGCCAAGCTCTTTTCATCACCCTAGCTCACACAACATAATCCCATTCAACAAATCACTAAGCAACCCAAATTTTGCAACATACACTTCCATGAATAACTTCATCTTTTCATAAATTAGCAATAATGGGCCATCAACTATGGCAATATACAAGAGAGTTCATCTTTAAAGAAGCCAATACATACTTGACCAAAATAACAAAACAATTCACTAAGTCTAGCCCCTATACATGCCATACTCAAAATGCTAGTTCTAGATATATCGAGATGAGCTGATAGTGTGGGTGATCTTCCAATTATCTTTGTATCTCAACCCGGCTCTTTGACACTATAAAACAAGCGAAAAGAAAGGGAGTACGCTTTAAGCTTAGTAAGTTTACATGTAAACAATAAACATCATAATATGTGCTAATCAATAAATATCATTTCATAATAAGTAAGAACAATCCACATTCCAAGATCATGCTTACTCATTTCATCTCTTACCACATTCCAACCATATCACAAGCCAAATGCTCATATTATTTAACATATATCCCTGCACTTATCACCACATGATCACATAAAACAACACATCACAATTTCACAATAAACCATTCATAGTAATACCAAACACTCGGTGGTTTCGCACTTAGCCCACCATTTATCTTTATTAGGGTGGTATCGCACATAGCCCACCAATAAGAATATTTACGGTGGTATCGCACATAGCCCACCAAATGTTAATATAAACGATGGTATCGCACATAGCCCACCAACAAGAATAATTAAGGTGGTATCGCACACAGCCCACCATTAATTACTACGGATAATATTCCACATTTACATATCTATTTCAACGTTCATATAAAAATTATTCATTATCTATCGAATTCAATTCATTTAAATCGTAAATGTTCTCAATCATACAATGCACCAATAAGTGACAACATGTGTATTTAAGATGCATCGTTTACACATAAACTTACCTCGGTGCAAAATGTGTTAATCGACGGTTTAGTCCGTAACCTTGCCTTTTCCTCGGTCAAGGTTGTTTCCACGCTCTTCTTGATAAATAATAGTGAAATTTACTCATTCAATCACTTTATAAATCATAATACATCAAAATCTATACTTAGGCAAAAATGACCATTTTGCCCTTACACTTTGGCAAAATTACGATTTTGCCCCTAGGCTCGTAAATCATTTTTCATCACATTTTCTTATTAAACAAGCCTAGCTGAACATTTTTTTTATCTTACAACTACTCAAAAATCCAACTATTTCATGCATTTATCACCTAATTACAACATTTACAACTTAGTCCAATTTAGGTGTTTTCATGACAACACCCTTCACAAAAGTTGTTTCTCATCACCCTAACATTCATTTTCTTCCATAAAAACTCAGCTAAAAACATAAACACTCTCAAGGAAAGTCCCTAAATGTAACAGTCCGAATTTGACCCTAATCGGAACGGTGATTTCGGGACCACGAATCCGAGTCCGAAAAATTTTTAAATATTATATTCTGTGCTAATTATATGTGATTTATAATGTGTGAAAGTTTCGTATGAAAATTTGATTGTTTGTGTGCTTAATTAGACAAAAGGACTTAATCGCGTAAATTGTAAAAGTTACAAACTATAGTGAAAGGTGCTAATGTGACAGTGGCTTGTTAATATGGGGTATTAAAAGGGAAAATAGCCCATTATTAAGGTGAGTGGATGGCATATGTCTAAAATAACCTTATATATATATGATAATTTTTATTATAATGAAAGGTTATTTTGTACTTTGGTAATTAGTTAATTATAATAAGAATAAAGCTTAAAATAAGCCATGTTCATCATCTTCCTATCACCAGAAAATAAGAAAGAAAGAAAAGGGTGTGAGCTTGTTACATTCGGCCATATTTCAAGCTTAAATCGGGTATGTGTTTTTAGTCGGTTTTCGATAATTTTTACGTTTTTGTGATCGTTGCTTCGAATACTATCCGACCCATGCTAGAATTTTTGAGATTAGTGTATATGTGATGTTCGGCCATGATAGAAGCTTATGCTTTGTGATGTTTGATGAATATATGTTAAAGTTATGTTAAGGATTAGCATGTTTTGTGTTGGAAATTTTAGTGAATTTGAGTATTTTGGACTAAATTACAAAGAATAAATTTTTGAGGGGATAAAATGCAAAATAAATGAAAGAAATAGACTTTTATAGTCCCTATGAATATTCGGCTTTTGAGTGGTATAGTAGAATTTTGTGTATTTTGTGTATTATGCAAATTGGACTAAATTGTAAAAATGTGAAACATTAGGGGTAAAATGGTAATTTGCCCATTTATGTGTTTTGAGACTAAATTGATATGAAATGTGCTTGAATGAGCTTAATTTTAATGTGTCTAGATCAAGAACAAAGAAAAACGGACTTGGATCGGGGGAAAGCAAAAATTATCGAATAGTCGGTCTTTGTTGTTCGTCAATAGTCGAGGTAAGTTTTTAAGCAAATATATGTCGAAATTTATTTAAGTAATCTAATAAATGCTGAAATTGGAAAATTATGGGGAATATATATGAAATTGCCGAAAGTTGGTTAAGTATAAAATGTGAATTGATTTTTATTAATGTAATGTGGTTAAGTTTATTCGAATGTGATATGTGATAGTAATACAAAACATATGTGATATATGTGATCTAGGTATTATGAAATATGTATGAAATGATTTAAATTATATTGATACTCGGGCTTGAGCCCAGCGTGCCTTGTCTTGGTGATCTATATCAGGCTTAATGCCTAGCAGGCCTTGTGCCGGTGAATTGTATCAGGCTTAATGCCTAGCAGGCCTTGTGCCGGTGAATTGTATCGGGCTTAATGCCTAGCAGGCCTTGTGCCGGTGAAATTGTATCGGGCTTATTGCCTAGCAGGCTACATGTCGGTGTGTCTGATTCGGGCTAATGCTTAGCAGGTTCTATACCGGTGAGCTGAAATTCCGAGCTTAGATTAAGAAATAATTAAAGTCATGAAACAAATCGAGTAAACCTAAGCTTTTGAAAATGAATTTGTTAGTTCGGCTACAAGGTATGTGTTTCTCATACTCATATGATATATATATATATATGCGATGCTAATAAGCAAATAAAAAGACGAAAGAAATGTATTATGCATTTGGTTGTTGGAATTTGGTTATAAACCATGCCATGTGAATATTGGTTATTTGAAAGCATGGGAGTAGTTAAAGGTGTTCATGTAGGTATATTTATATACATAAATATGTGTTTATATATTCGGTAAATGATGTACTTTAGTAAGGAAATGAAAGTTGTTAGGTTAAGTGAGGTAATGGTATTCGGCTATGGTTAATTTATAAGTTAAGTCATGTATATTCAATGTCATGAATCGATTGTTTAAAATGTTTGGATGATTGAATGTTATAATATAGTTGCTTAAGACTTACTAAGCTAGTAAGCTTACTTTGTGTGTGTTCATTATTTCGTTTTATAGATTTCGATCAAGCTACGAGCTCAGGGGATCGTCATTGAAGTCATTCACACTATCGGCTCACGTTGGTACCTAAAATGTTTAGACTTTTGATCTTAAGGCATGTATAGGCTAATTCGAATGATATAGTTAATGTATAAAAGCCATGCGAAATTGGCTTGTATTTAAATGTTGATGTTCGATAATATAAATCTATCCTTGATGTATTATGCGTGTATGTTTTGCTTGGAAGATGAATGAGGATGTGATATATATATGTTTTTCATGCCAAATAGGTATGTTTGTGTTTGAATGTTTGCCGTGAGGTCATTTGGTATAAATTTTGTTAACTGTTAGAAGGTGGACATAGGTAGTGATTTATCAAGAATGGGTTGAATCTTGGTATGTATGACTTTTGAATGTATATTATAAAATGTCATTAGGTTTAGGCATAGAAGTTAATAATAGATAATTGTTTAAGACATGATTGAGTAATATGTGAATTAAGCATCACTTAGAGTTTATGTGTTTGTTTTATCAATTCGGCTATGGTTTAATTATAGGTAATATATGGTTGCTATGTTTCTTAAATAAGGTGGTGAACGAGTTGATTCATGTATATGATAGGTGTGGTGTATGCGTAAGTGGCAACTTACTGAAGTGATTATGTACTTGTGTGTTTAATGAAATATTGTCTATGTTTCAATGTTTAAAATATGGCTTTTGAATTTATGGGAAATGTGCGTACCATACATATATATTTGTATAAGCTACAATAGTATGTTCGAACATGTATATGTTATTATAATTACATATGTGATTAAATAATTATTATAAGAGGAAATTTTGTGTAGTTGGCTTTGTTATATGCGAACATAGATTGAATCATTGATATGTGAATATTCAGCAATAGAAATAGCATGTCTTGTCTATGCAATGTATTTATATATTTGTTATAAGTTATGGAGTGTTATAAGATTGTAACAAATATAATTATTGACATGTGATTAATTTAAACCTAGGAATATTAAGGTTCGAAATGGTTGATAAGATAAGTGTATTAATGTATTTCATTTTGAAGCATGGAAGCCTGAATGTCTGTTTTTGAGTGAATATTATCTGGTAATACCTCATAACCCAAATCTGGCGACTGATACGGGTGAGAGGTGTTACACTAAACTTTCAACTATATTGAAAATTAGTCCACTCATTAGCTAGCTTAAGCTTTGGGGGTTCCAAAAGTACAAAAATTATCAACTAAAACCACCAAAATCACTTACTTGTGTGAGGATAAGTTGCTGAAATTTCAAAGCTTTCAAAACCCCCTCTATGCTGGTATTTTCGGTGGTGAAGATGATGAAGAAAAATTGATGATATCATCTTTTCTTATTTGATTTTATTTTCTTTCAAATTAGTCCACCTAACCCACCCAATTTTGACCAATTTTGAGTCTATTGTCCCCTATGGCCGGCTATCAACATTAGGAAGGTCTAATTTCACATTCAAGACCTTCAATTTAAAGTTCCTTATCTATTTAATACTTCTATCTTGTAAAATGGAAATTTTGCACTTTATGCGATTTAGTCCTTTTTCGTAATTAAGCCTTAAATCACTAAAATTAATGCACCAAAATTTTCATGCATCCTTAAAAACATACTATTACACATAATGTCGAAACCATTTTTAATTTTTTTTTAAAAAAATGGGGATCGACTTTTAAAACGAAAATAGAGTTTGCCACCGATCTTTTTTACCTAGGTGTGATTGGATCACCTTATAAAACGTTTTATTTCAAAACATTGATTTTGGTCTATGAAATACAAGAAAACGAGTTCGGGAGTCGGTTACGTACGAGGAAGGGTTAGCGCCCTCGTAACGCCCAAAAAAATTGGTACCTAATTGATTATTTAATGTCCAAATATCGAAAATTTGAAAAATTTAAAATATGATCCTTTTATTCGAAAGAAAGCCAAGACTTACTTATCTCAAAGAAATAAAATACCACACCCAATAAGTTAGGATGCAACATCTCAAAACTTTGAAACTAAGTTTGCCTTTTTTGTAGAAAATTCTTATCTCGAGACTCAAGACATCATATCCAATAAGTTAGGATACAACGTTTTGAATTCCCGAGAATGAGTTTTGATTTGAAGTTTATAAATTTCAATTTTAAAAGAAAAGGGATATTTAATATCTTAAGTTCAACGAGAAAAATCGAAACCCAGTGAGTTAGGGCACAATTCTTCTCGAAGTTCCCAAATATTACAAATCACCATATTTTTTAACAAAGCTTTGAATAAAATACGATAATTTTGCAAAATGTGTTTTTTATAAAAATGATGTGAATCCGATTTTGCATTGATACATTACAAAATATAAATATAAAATAGCAATTCGTTATAATCACATGAAACACCCCAAACCCGGCCCACGAGCCCAGACCAGATCTGGTATGTTCCTCGAGTTGAACGTTTTAATTTCATGTTTATTACTTGGAAAATTTGGGGTGGTTTTATAAAAATACCGAGTTGTTTTGGGGTTAATCTTTAATTCGAAAATCGTTTGTGTAGGTGTCTAAACATTTAAAATTTATTTTTTTTAGTAAACCATTTAACCTTGATTTAACCTTAATCGAATTGTAATAAAATCAAATAAAAATGCATGCATAAACAGTTTCATACTAGTGGCCTTATTACATCAAAGCAAACCCAAAATAAATTCGAAGTACTAGAACCAATAAACAGTCCAAAATAAAATAAATTCTGTGCTAAGCATGGCCACCACTGTGCTCCCGTCGACCCGGTCCATCACTGAGTGTCACCTGAAAAATATTCCCCAACGGGGTGA
The DNA here is from genome assembly GCA_025698515.1 of Gossypium sturtianum. NCBI lineage: Eukaryota > Viridiplantae > Streptophyta > Magnoliopsida > Malvales > Malvaceae > Gossypium > Gossypium sturtianum. The sequence goes on from CM046948.1 coordinate 96,898,938, forward strand.
GTCAAACAGACTCAATGTGTACAGCCAACACTAAATCCCAATAATTTAGGCATATCAGTTCATACATGTGCATATAATTAAATAATAAAATGATGCAAACCCGAACCCAAACCTAGATGCCATCCGCTACACATCACCCGTACCAACCTGCACACCGTGGGGACTACTAAGTCAACCCTCCATCCGCTACACATCATCGAAGGCAGTCGCTGCAGTCGACGTGCTCATCGCCCTTATAAATTTGTGGCATAGCCACCAGATAATATATTTTTGTGTCATGAGACACCACATTCAGATAACGTGACCGAAGTCACCACATTCAGATATTGGGGTATATAACCACCAATCACTTCCCCTTTCCATATAACCCATATGCCCATGTCATACAAAACATGCAATACCATGCCATATTCTTTATTCACATTCTTATAGTTTCCCATGTGTGCCATAACAAATCATATTATACTCATAGTAGGAGTAGGAAAACGTACCTGAGTACTTTGTACCATTGCATGGTACCTTAGCCACATTTTACATATTCTTATTACACATTTATTAACACATAGCCATAAATCTATTAAGGCTTAGAGTGGGGTACACACTGTTATACTTAGCGAGTTTATAGAAATCGAAAAACCTGATCTAGCGCTTTAGATCTTTAATTCCTATATTCGCCAACCCTAAATGTGTTAGTAAAAAGCCATTCGGCTAACACTCAATCACTTCATAAGTTAGTTTAGGCTTTTAAACATTTAAGAAACAGATCGAAATCCTAACTATGGCCTTGGCCGAATGTACATATGTACTTACCTTGCGAATCTTAAATCCCGAAAAGTGCTACTTGGTTATGAAGGTGTCGAAATCCTCAGAGCACATGTTAGATCCGATTCTAACATTAAATCACAATAAGTGGCCCCCTTTGCCGAATATCACATAACTCACCTTGGATATTGAAATCCCAAAACCTCCTTATAGTCGACTAGAGACGAATCCCGAAATCTCCTTCAGAGTTACTGACGAGGTAAGGTAATAATGGAATCGATCCTTAACTTTCGGCTAAATAAAAAGAAATAGAAAATCGAATGGCACTTGGTCTTACCCTTAATGTTGAAGTCGATGTATTCCTTCCCGACACCACTTGAGAGATTCGGCTATAGGCTATGTAATGCTCAACAAGTTTTGGCTTTTGAAAATTATGAAAAGGAAAAGAGGAGGATTGATAATGGGGATTCGGCTTCAATGGAAGAGTATGGGACTTGGGGAGGAATCGGCAATGGTGATCTCTAAGGAGAAGAAGATTTTGGCTAGCAAAGAGAACTTTGGGAAAAGAAGAGAAGTAAAATTCGGCCAAGAAAGGGATGAGAGAATAAAAAGAAAACAAAAGAAAAAGTTGAATATCTCTTGATAATTTCGGCCACACTAGCTTATCCTTGTTATTCTCCTATTTTTCCTCTTCTCTTACTTATTCAAAATAGTTCAAAAATAAATCAAAGCATTTATCCCTTTGCTTTAGTCGAAATTTTAAAAAGAATTCAACCTCCCTTAAACTCCTCCCACAGTCTCCCCTTTCCGTCCATCACCTCTTCCCTTTGGCGCAAAAATAAAAGCTTTATTTAGCTTCCCATGCGACTCGATCCTAGGCCCTTCCTCATAGCCCATGGCGTCATTTCCAGAGGCCCTAAGTGGCACCTCCAAGCCACTTTTCCAAGCCCAATTTCATGTCACATTTCCTCTATAAATTTTCTTAAGACCACCTTGCCTTAGTTCCCCTTTTTAAACTTTAAAACTGATAATTTCTTAAGCACTCTCCTATCTTCTAAAGTTCACAAAAATTCATACAACACATTCATAACACACAAAGGCATGCTTTCACATATATTTAAGCACAAATGCATAAGCCCAAAATCCAGGATATTACAGTTCTACCCCCCTTAAAATAATTTCGTCCTCGAAATTACCTGGCTAAAACAAGTGAGGGTATTACTGTCGCATTGCCTCTTCTGGCTCCCACGAAGCTTCCTCCGATCCATGATTGCGCCATAACACTTTGGCTAAAGGAACTGACTTTCTCCGTAACACTTTCACATCGCGTTCTAGAATCTGAATCGGCTCTTCCTCATAAGACAAATCCGGCCTTAGCTCCACCTCTTCAACCGGAACTACATGAGATGGGTCCGAACGATAACGACGTAGCATGGACACATGGAATACGTCGTGTATCTGCTTCAATTCCGAAGGCAACTCTAACTGGTATGCCACTGGTCCAACTCGCTTCAATACTCGATAAGGCCCTATAAACCTTGGACTTAGCTTCCCTTTTCGACCAAACCTCATTACCTTCTTCCACGGCGAGACTTTAAGAAACACTTGATCTCCCACATCAAATTCTATCTCCTTCCGTTTAAGGTCTGCGTACGACTTCTGTCTATCAGATGCCTCCTTCAACCGTGCCCGAATTACCTCAACCTTCTCTTTGGATTCTGCCACAATCTCTGGACCCAAAACTCGATGTTTCCTTAATTTCGTCCAACACGTCGGTGTGCGACACTTCCGTCCATACAGCGCTTCATACGGTGCCATTCGAATACTAGCTTGATAGCTGTTGTTGTATACAAATTCCGCTAACGGCAAATATTCTTCCCAACTTCCTCTGAAGTCTATCACACTGACCTCTCAAAGCATATCTTCCAACACTTGGATTACTCGTTCGCATTGCCGTCCGACTGTGGATGAAAAGCCGTAGTGAAATCCAATTTGGTGCCTACAGCCTGATGTAGAGCCTTCCAAAATTGAGACGTAAACCTTGGATCCCTATCTGAGATAATTGACACTGGCACTCCATGCAACCTCATAATTTCCGCCACATATAACTTTGCTAACTTCTGCAAAGAATAATCAACTCTTACCGGAATGAAGTGCGCGGACTTGGTCAACCGGTCCACTATCACCCATACCGAGTCCTTCTTAGTAGGCGTAAGGGGAAACCCACTAACGAAGTCCATGGTAATTCTCTCCCACTTCCACTGCGGAATCATTATTGGTTGAAGCAATCCTGACGGAACTTGGTGTTCAGCCTTAACTTGCTGACACGTTAAGCACTTGCCGACAAATTTTGTAACTTCCTTCTTCAGACCAGGCCACCAAAACTGTTCCCTTAGATCCCTGTACAATTTAGTACCTCCAGGATGCATAGCATAGAGGCTACCATGCGATCCCTGAAGAATCCTCTGCCTTAACTCCTTGTTCTTCGGCATACAGACCTTACCCTTGAAACATAATACTCCCTCGTCATTAATACCGTAATCTTCCAACTCTCCACTCTGCACTTGCCGTAGCTTAGCACTTAGGTCCTCATCCATTAACTGACTTTCCTTTACCTCATTCAGCCATGATGGCTTAACTTGCAACTCTGCCAGCAGACTTCCATCGCCATACAAGCTCAGATGTGCAAACATTGCCCTCAGATCCGACACCACTTTCTGACTTAAGGCATCTGCCACTACATTTGCCTTGCCCGGATGATACTCTATGGAACAATCATAGTCCTTCAGTAATTCCACCCACCTTCGCTGTCTCAAGTTCAACTCCTTCTGAGTCAGCAGATACTTAAGGCTTTTGTGGTCCGTGTAGATCACTGACTTTTCTCCATAAAGGTAGTGCCTCCACACCTTAAGAGCGAAAACCACTGCCGCCAGTTCCAAGTCATGTGTCTGGTAGTTAACCTCGTGAGGCCTTAGTTGTCGAGACGCATAAGCTACCACCTTCCCGTCTTGCATCAGTACGCAACCCAAGCCTATATGGGAAGCGTCACAATACACCACGAAATCCTTTCCTGCCTCAGGTTGAATCAAAACCGGAGCTTCAGTCAAAACCCTCTTAAGCTTCTCAAAGTTCTCCTGTTGCTTATCTGTCCAAACGAAAGGTACCTCCTTTCTCAACAACTTTGTCAACGGTGCGGCTATTGAAGAAAATCTTTCCACAAACCTTCAGTAGTAGCTTTGCCAATCCCAAGAAACTTGAATCTCGACCATAGACTTAGGTGGTTTCCAATCTAGTCTCGCCTCAATCTTCTTAGGATCCACCCTTATTCCTTGTGAGACACCACATGCCCTAAGAACGCAACTTCCTTAAGCCAAAATTCACACTTGCTGAATTTGGCATATAGCTTCTTCTCCCTTAACACTTGTAACACAATCCGGAGATGCTCATCATGTTCTTCCTCAGACTTGGAGTATACTAGGATATCGTCGATGAACACAACGACGAACCGATCCAGGTAGGGTTGAAAAACCTGGTTCATCATATCCATGAACGCGGCTGGGGCGTTCGTCAAACCAAACGGCATTACTACGAACTCATAATGCCCGTACCTTGTCTGGAAGGCTGTCTTATGGATATCTGCTTCCTTCACCTTAAGCTGATGGTATCCAGACCTTAGGTCTATCTTTGAGAATACCGCCGCTCCCTTAAGCTGATCGAACAAGTCATCTACCCTTGGCAAAGGGTACTTGTTCTTGATGGTCAATTTGTTCAACTGACGGTAATTTATGCACATACGCATAGTTCCGTCCTTCTTCTTCACGAACAAGACCGGTGCTCCCCATGGAGACACACTGGGTCGGATAAACCCACGATCAAACAACTCTTGGATTTGAGCCTTGAGCTCAACCAACTCCTTCGGTGCCATTCTATACGGAGCGATAGATATTGGCGCCGTTCCAGGCAGCAAGTCAATTCCAAACTCCACCTCCCTATCCGGGGGTATTCCAGGTAATTCCTCCGAAAAGACATCCACAAATTCCCTTACTGTTCTAACTCCACTAACACCCTCTTCATTTGCATCCAACGCACTGACGAAAGTCAAAAATGCCTTGCAACCTTTTCGAACCATCTTATCGACTTTCGGTCTTTGAAACTACGTTAGACAAGTAGTTTCTTCTTTCTCCTATCATAATTATCGCCTCATCCTCCGGCGTCTTTAACTCCATTCGTTTAGCTGCACAATCCAATATAGCTTGGTGTTCTACAAGTCAGTCCATGCCAAGTATGAGGTCAAATTCTCCGAAGGGTAGTTCCATTAAGTCGGCAGGGAAAATCACTCCTTGAATCTCTAGAGGTACACTCCGAAAGATCTTATTCACCACTACAGTTTGACCTAGTGGGCTCACTATAGTCATCTCCTTACTAGAAAGTTCAGAGTCTATGCCTAGTGTTTCAACTACACTACTAGCAACATAAGAATGGGTCGAGCCCACATCAATCAAAGTAAAATAAGGCTTGCAGATATTAAGGAACGTACCGGTTATGACGTCCGGTGCGTCTCCGTCCTCCCTTCGACGAACCGCATACACTAGACCCACTGTCTTGCCTCTGCATTACCAACACCTCTGCCAGGTGTTCCACGTCCTCTTCCAAAACCATTACCTCTGCCATTCGGACCACGACCTCGGCCGAAGGTGCTGGCCCACCTTTACGGCTGATTACCATTCTGCCTGTTGGTCGGCCCCCGTCTATTTTTATCGGACAGTCCTTAATCATGTGGTCCTTAGACCCACACTTAAAACATCCTCCCGTTTTCTTCCAACACTCTCCTAAGTGCTTTTTCCCACACTCATCACAAGTACGATACTGCCCTCCAGTAGCAACTTGCTGACCTTGCGGCCCATCAACTCTAGGCCTCTTCTGCGTATTTCCAGATGACCCAGCTGGTCCAACTCCTCTTTTCTGCCTATTCTGATCAGAGTTCTGCCTTACAGAGTCCTTAACTCCTTCGGCTACCTTAGCCTTCTCTACTAGCACAACAAATTCCCGCTCCTGCTGTGGAGCTATCAACAACCTTAGGTCATCCCTAAGCCCGTCCTCAAACCGGACACACCGTTCATGCTCCGTAGCCACTATCCCTCGGGCATACCGACTCAGCCTTAAGAATTCAGCCTCGTACTCCGCTACGGACTTATTCCCTTGAACCAGCCCCAAAAATGCTTTCCTCTGCGCATCAACATAATGAGTACCAACATATTTCTTACAGTACGCCACCTTGACATACCCCAAGTGAGATCCTCGGTGTGGCACCATCCCGAATCTGTGAGCCACCATTGATAGGCTTCACGTCTAAGTAGTGCCACCATCCTTTCGATTTCTCCTCGGGGTCGATCTAACTCATCCATAATTCGTTCGGTTGCCTCCAACCAATACTCAATCATCTTGGGTGCCACACGGATACACCACGGAACACCTCGGCCCCATTGGCTCTGAGTCGCTCGGTGCAGATTTTCGAGCTCCCATATTTCCTCTGCTCCGACCACCATTTCAAGAACTCGCGGCATTGCTCGTGATATCGCATCATCCCCGTCCGATCCATGCTCAACACCAACGGTGGTGGTGGGGTGGTGGTACCTCATTTTCGGACCCTTGTCCGGACCTAACGGGTTCCGATCGCCATTCTGCCTCTACCACGTCCTCGCACATTACGACCACGTCCCCTAGAAATCATGTCTACGATCGCGCTTTAACTCGATTAAGAAATTTTTATGCATTAGTATTTTGTTCCCTTTTATTATCGAGGAAATTTTATGAAAGAAGTTTAGAAGTAGTTCTTTCGATCGATCAAAGTTTCAAGTCTTCTATCCTAATTTAAAGGAGCACATTCATTCAACACACATTCATCATTCAAACATTTTTGTCCTATTCCTATCCTGTGGGTATTTTCGTCATTTCACCTACTGAGGGGTATTTTGGTAATAAATCGGGGTCAATTTAAAAATTTGTAAATCGGGGGTAATTTCGTAGAATTTTCCAATCTGTGGTTCCTTGGTGATTTTATGAAATAAGGGTATTTTAGTAAATTTTTTTCCAAATTAGGGTGGTTGGTCCCTTTCGGTTTTAATTATAGGGTTTAGCCCATCAACGAGTCCTCATAACTAGGGTGAATAGTCACCCACGCACCAAGTAGGATTCAGTGAAGAGGAGGTGAGTCGCTAGGACCGCTTAAATACCAAGCTCTCCTGAATCCACTCCTAGGCATGCGTCGCCTATTGCCACACCCTAACTCGACTAAGGTGAGCAGTCACTAGGCACGGTAGGATTCCAGTGAAGAAGAGGAGGTGAGTCACTAGGGGCTGCTTAAATACCAAGCTCTTAGGATCCAATCCTAGACATGCGTCACGACGGTTACCACACCCTAGTCTTGTGGCTCGTTAACGGGTTTGTTTAGTGAAATTAAGTCTTATGAAAGTTTAAGAAGTGGTTTAAACTAAGCCTATAGTCCATCGAGTCTATTTAAACTAGTCTACGTCCCATAAAGCCCATAAAGCCCACATGTATAACACACAATGGTTTAGGGTACTTACAGCGGACTTGGGTCTGAGACGCAGTGCCATCTTTGAGCTAATGGACTGTTATCCTTTAAAAGCCCATTTTTAGAAAAGCGTTTTGGAGCCCAAAACCCCAGAGTGAGTTTTGAACCGGGCTCGATATGCAAATGAAACACCCCAAACCCGGCCCACGAGCCGCATCGGATCGGTATGTTCCTCGAGTTGAACGTTTTAATTTCATGTTTATTACTTGGAAAATTTGGGGTGGTTTTATAAAAATATCGAGTTGTTTTGGGGTTAATCTTTAATTCGAAAATCGTTTGTGTAGGTGTCTAAACATTTAAATTTTTTTAGTAAACCATTTAACCTTGATTTAACCTTAATCGAATTGTAATAAAATCAAATAAAAATGCATGCATAAAGCAGTTTCATACTAGTGGCCTTATTACATCAAAGCAAACCCAAAATAAATTGAAATACTAGAACCAATAAATAGTCCAAAATAAAAGAAATTGCATGGCTTTGAGCATGGCCACCATGTGCTCCCGCCGACCCACCCATCATCGAGTGTCACTGAAAAATATTCCCCAGCAGGGGTGAGTCAAAACAGACTCAATGTGTACAACCAACACTAAATCCCAATAATTTAGGCATATCGGTTCATACATGTGCATATAATTAAATAATAAAATGATGCAAACCCGAACCCAAACCTAGATGCCATCCGCTACACATCACCCGTACCAACCTGCACACCGTGGGGACTACTAAGTCAACCCTCCATCCGCTACACATCATCGAAGCGATCATTAGCGCTGATCGATGTGCTCATCGCTCTTATAAATTTGTGGCATAGCCACCGGATAATATATTTTTGTGTCATGAGACACCACATTCAGATAACGTGACCGAAGTCACCACATTCAGATATTGGGGTATATAACCACCAATCACTTCCCTTTCCATATAACCCATATGCCCATGTCATACAAAACATGCAATACCATGCCATATTCTTTATTCACATTCTTATAGTTTCCCATGTGTGCCATAACATGGATCATATTATACTCATAGTAGGAGTAGGAAAATGTACACAGTACTTTGTACCATTGCATGGTACCTTAGCCACATTTTACATATTCTTATTACACATTTATTAACACATAGCCATAAATCTATTAAGGCTTAGAGTGGGGTACACACTGTTATACTTAGCGAGTTTCTGAAATCCCGAACAACTTTGATCTAGCGCTTTAGATCTTTAATTCCTATATTCGGCCAACCCTAAATGTGTTCGTAAAAAGCCATTCGGCTAACACTCAATCACTTCATAAGTTAGTTTCGGCTTTTAAACATTTAAGAAACAGATCGAAATCCCTAACTATGGCCTTGGCCAAATGTACATATGTACTTACCTTGCGAATCTTAAATCCTGAAAAGTGCTACTTGGTTATGAAGGTGTCGAAATCCTACAGAGCACATGTTAGATCCAGTTCTAACATTAAATCACAATAAGTGGCCCTTTGCCGAATATCACATAACTCACCTTGGATATTGAAATCCCGAAACCTCCTTATAGTCGACTAGAGACGAATCCCGAAATCTCCTTCAGAGTTTCGGCCACAAGGTAATAATGGAATCAGTCCTTAACTTTTGGCTAAATAAAAAGAAATAGAAAATCGAATGGCACTTAGTCTTACCCTTAATGTTGAAGTCGACAGTATTCCTTCCTGACACCACTTGAGAGATTCGGCTATAGGCTATGTAACGCTCAACAAGTTTCGGCTTTTGAAAATTATGAAAAGGAAAAGAGGAGGATTGATAATGGGGATTCAGCTTCAATGGAAGAGTATGGGACTTGGCGAGGAATCGACAATGGTGATCTCTAAGGAGAAGAAGATTTCGGCTAGCAAAGAGAACTTTGGGAAAAGAAGAGAAGTAAAATTCGGCCAAGAAAGGGATGAGAGAATAAAAAGAAAACAAAAGAAAAAGTTGAATATCTGCTGATAATTTCGGCTACACTAGCTTATCCTTGTTATTCTCCTATTTTTCCTCTTCTCTTACTTATTCAAAATAGTTCAAAAATAAATCAACATTTATCCTTTGCTTTAATAGAAATTTTAAAAAGAATTCAACCTCCCCTTAAACTCCTCCCACAGTCTCCCCTTGCCGTCCATCACCTCTTCCCTTTGGCGTAAAAATAAAAGCTTTATTTAGCTTCCCATGCGACTCGATCCTAGGCCCTTCCTCATAGCCCATGGCGTCATTTCCAGAGGCCCTAAGTGGCACCTCCAAGCCACTTTTCCAAGCCCAATTTCATGTCACATTTCCTCTATAAATTTTCTTAAGACCACCTTGCCTTAGTTCCCCTTTTTAAACTTTAAAAATGATAATTTCTTAAGCACTCTCCTATCTTCTAAAGTTCACAAAAATTTATACAACACATTCATAACACACAAAGGCATGCTTTCACATATATTTAAGCACAAATGCATAAGCCCAAAATCCAGGATATTACATCACAAGTCATATTAATGATTAATACTAATATAGACAATTAACGAAAGAATAATGTAACATAACAAATAATGCATGAAATGACTATGCTAAAGCAATAATAAACAAATAAAAGAACATAAATAAATGAATACAAGATATAAAATAGCAACAACAATTAAGATTCTTTATGAAGCATAAAAATTCAAGAAATAAATATTAAATTCTACAAACAAGATTAAATAGAATAACAAATAAATGAATAATATATTGAAACACTGAATAAATATTTTATCAAAGTAAAAAATGATAATTTCTAAAACGATTAACATGTATAAATAATATATTTTAAATAAATAATATAAAGACTTAGAGTATAAAAATAAAAATAATAAGTATACTTATAATAAATATAATTTAGTACATATAAATGATAATATATGATAAAGATGATTAATAAATAGTATATAATAATTTTAAATAAAGATATCTAACAATATAAATAAAACATGTTATACAATATAAATAAATTTTATACAAAATAAGATTTTATATGATATAATATAGTACTATATAATATACAAGATTTTAAAAATATAATATAATAACTAAAATATAAAAAAATATGTAATATATATAAATAATATTAAACCAAATAAAATAATAAATAGTAATAAATTTAAAATAAAATGTATTTAAAAATTTTATACTATTAATAAATTAATATATAAATAGTAAAAAAAATAATATAGAATTTTTAATATGATAAAATAATATTGTTAAAATAATTTAAAAATAAAATAATAAAAAGGGTTTAAAAATAAATAAAGAAACATGGATTAAATTAAAATAAATGAAAAATTAAGGAAAAATGTAAAAAGGATGATATTGAAGTGCGTTACAAACTGCAGGGACCTAACAGGCAATTATGCCCTATCTCCTAAACAGCGCCGTTCCGTTATCAACCTTTAAATAGCCCAAGGGACCCAATTGAAACAAAAATAGACTTTCAAGGCTAATTTAAAAAATAAAGAATGTTAAATTGGACGAAATTAAAACTAATAAAATTGTGGAGGGACTAAAATGGTAAATTTCCCTTTTTATAAAAACACGCAGATCCTCCCCGAGTTTTCGGGTCAACGCGCGGATCCTCCCTTAAAACGACATCGTTTTAACACTTATTGGCCTAAGCAAAAACGGCGTCGTTTTATGCTGCTATATAAGCCAGTTTTTAGATAAAAAAAATCATTTGCACCCTATTTTTAAAAAAAAAACTTTTGAAAAACTCTCTCAAATCCTCTCCTCTCCGTTTGGGTCCCGATCACCGGACCTACGAGCCACCGCCACATGCGCCACACACGCCACCGTTAGCGCCGCCATATACGACGGCCGGAGGTCAGAAACTTCATCTCTTCGGTGCGAATCGAAAGGTAAAGCTCCTTTTATCTATTTAGTATTTATATATATATATAAAAATATGTATGCATGAATCGAAAAATAAAAAGAATGCGAGAGATAAAAAAAAGCACCTTTGTGTTGCAAAAATTTTGTTCTTTTATTTCTGTATGTTTTTTTTTGTGTATTTTCTGCCTATTTTGTTGTATATCGTGTGTTTTTTGTTTTACAGATTTTATGGGGTTTTTATAACCCAAAACAAATCAGAAAATAAATGTAAGATTCCTATTTTTGCTGCTTGCTGTCGATATTCTTTCCTTGTTTGCAGGCGACCGACGAGGATCTCGGTGGTGACTGGGCGCGACTCGTGCTAACTGTGGCGCGACTGGGGCTAAGCTGATGAAGGGGCTGCTGGGGCACTTGCGGCGCAGTGGAAACCTAGGGTTTCCTGTGTCAGCAAGCATTTGGGTCACCTGGGCCGGCTTAGTCGGATTGGGTTTGGGTAATTTGAAATTGGGTCTGAGGGTTTAGTTTGGGTTGTAATGGGGTAATGTTTTGGGGTGTAACAGGTTTTGTAACATCCTAAAAATAGGGGTCTGGCATTTTCGCGTTATTGCATGTGTTGTGCTTGTTAAGCTTGTTATTTGGATGTGTTTGGGGGTCCTGGAGAGGCTCGGGTTCGAGCCTAGGGCCTGGTGAATTTTTGGTTTTTGGGCTTTTAGTAGGGAGAGCTAGTGGAAGCAGGACTTAAGGATTTTTGTTGGCGTTTGCTAACACAAGTGGCCACAATGGTGGAGTGGTGGTGGCGTCAACATGGAAGCAAGGGGAGTGGGGTTCGAATCCCACAAGCAACATTTGGGGAGTTTTATTTTGTGCTCAAGGAGGTGAAGAGGTGGAGTTGGAGTGGGACTCTGCTTGGTGAAGGTTTGAAGTGGTCAAATGTTTTGAATGAGAGGTGGGGAGTGATTGGTGGAGCAAAGTGAGGAGAGAATAGTGGGATGTGTGGGAGTGGGAGAGTTGGCCGTGAGTGGGATTGTGAGAGGGGAGAAATTCGGCTGAATAGGGGTCTAAGAGAACATTTTTGGTCATTGAGTGAGGGGGAGTGCCGTTTTTCTGAGTGTTTTGTTGAGAGAGATTTGATCTTTTTGGCATTTCGGCTAAAAAGCATTTCGGGTATTTTGTTGCATCTTTCTTTGCCGAAACCTTAACCATTCTAGTGAATTCTTCTCATTTCTTTTTATTTTAGACACTTTTCTTTTCATTGGTAGTCGCCAAACACCTATAGCCGAATCCCTCTCTAACCTCTTTTCTTTCAAGTAGCCGAATTACTTTAATACCTATTCTCCATCTTGTGTTCTTTAAGTGGTAAGTCTCTATTCTCATATTCTTTATTCTTCTTTTGTCATCATCTTTCTTTTTTGGACCGAATGCCATACTCCCACGGTTTGATTCTTCTTCCCTCTCTATTTAGCCAAGCCGAACTTCCTCCTAGGGTGTAGGCCGATTTCCCTTTAGCAAACATCGGGCTTAGGCTGTCAACGTTGGTGTTGGGTAAAGGTGAAGTTTTCGACTACTTTTTATTATGTTGTTAAGGTATTTACGTGACCCTTTTTGGGGAGTTAGCTTCGGTCTCCTTCTCTATTGTAGGAGGGCCGAATGTTGCTTTGGTGCTAACGTCTTTGGTGTATCAACTACTCTCTCTTAGGAACATGTGGTGGTAGCCAGAAGGCAAGGCTGAATATTGGGACTCTGTAAGGGGAGATCATGTTTGTGGTAAGTGATTCTAGTAAGGTAATACTTTTGGACTTATGAAATCTTTTAAGAAGTCGAGGCTAACTTTTGATCGGTATTATTCTAGGGTCAGCGAAGGGTGGTTTTTTAGTAATCCAAAACAGGTGTGTAATCTCACACCCTTGCGAATGCATATGTGCAATGTTCTGTGATTCGGCCAAAAGCCGGAAAGCCAGAAACCGGCATCTGTGACCACTTGAGTGTGCGAATGCTCAGAGTGGTAAATTGAAATGCGAATAGTGGCGATAAGTTGTTGGGGGTGTCTCGAGAACTCTTGCGATACTGAGGCCGTAACGGGCCTAATCGAGCCGAAACGGGCCATATGGGCCCAATGGGCTATTTGGCCCATTTGGGCCAAACTGTTAGGAAACTGTCAAATGATAAGTCTGAAGGTGAGATCTGCAAATCCGAAACCGAAACCAAGTGTTTTGGGCCACACGAGCGTGTGGGCCCGTTTGGGCCTAAAATGGATTTTAGGCCCAATTGTTCTGTAGAGACCCAAAAAGGGTTCCGTGTCGCTCGAGGCGACAGTATGCCTTCGGAAAGGCCGTTAAATGCAAAATTACCGAAATACCCTTGGTGGGTAAATTACCGAAATACCCTTGGTGGGTAAATTATCGAAATACCCCTGGAGGGTAAATGACCGTTATACCCCTAGTGGTAGGTTAAGTGATATGTATGAAATATTATTATGATTGATTGTGATTATGACATACTGCATACATGAATTATTATGTCACGACATTCTGCATGGGATTGGGATATTTTTGATAGGAGGAAGTGTAATCTGGTGGCTCTGCCACATATTCTAGTGGCTCTGCCACAATTCTGTATAGTGGTTATGCCACGTATATTCTGTTAATCTGGTGGCTTCGCCACAAATTCTATGATGAGCAGCTTGACTGCCATCGAGGTGTGTAGCGGATGGACGGGTTGATTTAGAAATCCCCACAGGTGTGTTGGGCTGGTACGGGTGGTGTGTAGCGGATGGATTGTTAGGTTGGGTTGCATGAATTATCTGCTTTACCATGCTAATAGGGCTAAGGCCCAGTCTGTTTCTATATGGGCTTCAGCCTAGTTTGTATCCGTATGGGCTCGGGCCCAGTTAATGTCCGATTAGGGGATTACACACTGAGTTCTCGTAACTCACCCCTCTGCTTAATCTTGCAGGTGATCCCCAGCATTGAGGATTTGGAGCTGTGGAGTACTTCGTGGTGGCCATACCTCGGAACCTTAGTAAATTTCTGTTTTACTTTAATTTGAGATTTATTTTAATTTGGGTTTTATGTTTTGTAATAAGGCCTTTGGGGATTTTATTTTTCTTTTAACTTTCAATTCGGTTATTTTAAAACTGTTAGACGTTTGAATACTGAGTTTTCCAAAATGTTAATGAACAGGTTTTCAAAACATCACATTCCTGCAACTCACTGAATCTGACTTTTGTTATAAACTAGTTTTGGAAATAATAACAATAAAAACAACAATAATGATTTTACAAGAGGACTATAAAAACAAATTTGATTTTTCTCAAACAACAAAGCTCAATGTTTCTAAAAGGAATACGAACTTTTTAACAAACACGCAAGTTTTTAAAAAACCCTTCTATGTGACATGCTAGATCCGGTCATAACGTCTAGGCCGGGTTTGGGGTGTTACAGGTTTTGGCATTTGGGTTTGGGCTTTAAGCCCATTTATTGTAAATGGACTATAATTGGACATTTTGTTATTTTTGGTTTTTTATTTTTTATTTGTTTTATTTATTCTGGTTTTCACGGGCCCAGGCAAAATGGGCTTATTACAGTTGCCCCTCTTTGCTCATTATCGTGTAACGAGAATTGAGCAAAGACCATAAAAGGACCAATTTTGCCCGATCCTTACCGAGCCTCGACTTCTTGGTCCTTGTCTTCTTCAAATGGCTTCCAACTCCACTGCAACTTCAACGGTATTGGAACTTCATCTTGATTTCAATTTTAAAAATAAGTCTGATGGCTTCAATCTGCTTCACTGCAACTTCAGGAATGCAATATTCGCTATCTTTAGTCTACTCCACTGTAACTTCAGGGAGACAAGACTGATGTCTTCGATCTTCTTCACTGCAATCTCAGGAAGGCAAGATCTATTGTCTTTTAGCCTACTCTACTGCAAACTCAGAGAGGCAAGGCTGATGTCTTTGATCTACTTCACTGCAACTTCAGGAACGCCAGATCATGCTATTTTTAGTCTGCTCCACTGCAAACTCAGGGAGACCAGACTAATGTCCTCGATCTTCCTCCTGCAACTTCAGGAAGATAAAATCTGTCGTTTTCATTCTACTCCATTGCAACTTCAGGGAGAAAAGACTGATGTCTTCGATCTGTTTCACTGCAACTTCAGGAATGCCAGATCTGCTTGCTTCAGTTTGCTCCACTGCAACTTCAGGGAGGTCAAGCTGAGGTCTTTGATCTTCTCCCTGCTCTACTGCAAACTCAGAGAGGCAAAGCTAAAGCCTTCGATCTTCTTTCTGTAACTTTAGGAAGGTAAGATCTGTTGTCTTCAGTCTACTCCGCTGCAACTTCAGGGAAACAAGGCTGAAAGTGACCTTTTACCCTACTACATCATCCTATGACCTGTAGAATGGGTATATGCTTATGCCGAATGATTAGGATGCCGTGATCGAAATGAATCAAATGCTCCTATTCAGCCATGCTATGATATGTGAATGCAAAAATGATATGAGTATGATTCCTACTCAAGGTGTTATCACTCATTTATCTGTCAAGGTTTCATCTTCATTCCCCTTGAAGTATCATTTTCTTGCTCAAATAATTTGCCCCATGGAAATTTTAGGGCCCATTCCTCTTGAATCTTGGGGACACGGGGCGTATATCACCTTCAAACTATCCCCCAGGAATCGCAACATTTTCTGTTCGTCCTTACTGTAATTTAAGGGTATAGGACTTGTTTTAACTTCAATTCATTTCACCACAATTTAGGGTTTTTGAATCATTTTCCGTCAAATTGGTCTGTCATACCATTCTCCGAATGACCAACTGCCACTCATTATTCTGTCTAATTACCCAATTGGGCAAACAAATTCAGAGAAATAAGTCTCCATCAAGACTCTCATTTCTCAAATATTTCCAATTTATGTACATGGAAATTCTAAACAATTGTCCTGTTTTGGTTTCTTGTTTTATCTAGAAATTTCCAAAGTAATATGTAGAACCTTTTTTGTGAAATTATTAGTTCATCAATCATTATTCCAGTGCAACATGCTTATGAATAATGGGTAACAAATAAATTGATTTCAAGGAGAGTTAAATGAATTATCAAAAATACAAAGGAAATTAACTGGGAACATATCTTTGAGAAGAAAAAGAATCCAAAGATAGTAAAATGAATGGGACAAAGATCAGATGCCCTAGATATCGCATATTGGGCTTCTATATACAAACTTCATGAAGACCGCTTTGAACTTGACATGCGTTTAGAAGACCCAAAGTACTTTGTTGATGCCCCGATATGCAACATACTTCATTTCTTGTTGATTCAAGTATAGCAAGATCACTGCATGTCCATTCAGAATTTGAGCCGCCCTTTTCGGGTTTTCAACTCAAAACCCCTTTGGTCTCAAGGCGCCCTTTGCGGGTTTTCGCCTTGGCCTCTCCTCTTTTTTTTAGAAGTCTCAAGGCACCCTTTGCGGGTTTTCACCTTGGCCTCTTCTCCTTTTCAAGCAAAGTACCTTTTGACTGAATCTGAATTCACAGGATTGGGTAAGATTTTCCCATCCATTTCGGTTAAAATCAGTGTACCTCCTGAGAAAGCCTTCTTCACCACATATGGTCCTTCCCAATTCGGCATCCATTTTCCTCTGAAATCCTTTTGTATGGGAAGGATCTTTTTCAGGGCGGATTTTTTTATCATAGGCTCGCATCATTCGTTTTTGATACATCTGACCGTGACGAATAGCCCTTAGCCTCTTTTCTTCAATTAAGTTCAACTGATCATATCGAGCCTGGATCCATTCAGCTTCATCTAGCTTTATTTCTGACAAAACTCGAAGAGAAGGTATTTCCACTTCAATAGGTAGAACTGCCTCCATCCCGTAGACCAGTGAGAAAGGAGTTGCCCCAGTAGAGGTTCTGACGGACGTCCGATAAGCTTAGAGTGCAAATGGTAATTTCTCGTGCCAATCCTTATACGTCTCAGTCATTTTTCCTACTATCTTCTTGATGATTTTATTGGCCGCTTCTTGTAACATCCCGATTTAGGGCCTAGTCGGAATAGTGGTGCGAGACCACAAATCTAAGGTTTTCTGAATGAGTTTTTGAGGTTTATGCTATGTATGCATGCTAGTGTGAAAGTTTCATGAAGCAATTTTGTGAAATTGCGGTTGAATTGTCCAAAAGGACTAAATTGCAAAAGTTGCAAAATGTGAGATTCTAGAAGCTATTTGTGTGAAATAGCTTTAGAATATTAATTAGAGGTCCTTAAATAGAAATTTTCCCAATTTCTAATTTTTGGACAAAATTGGGCATGGATGGGTTAAAATAGAAAGTTTATCAAAAAGGGCATTTTGGTCATTTAACAATTAAGTGATTAAAATAGGAGAAAAGATGACAAAATTCATTCATCTTCTTCTCCAAGGCTGCCGAAAATTGAGAGAGCCATTGTTAGGGTTCTTCAAAATTTTCAAGCTTGCTAGTAAGTGCATCTAAGCCCCGTTTTTGATATTCTTTGTATTTTTGAAGTCCTTGTAGCATGAGTAAGCTAATTTTAGCTATTTGATGAGCTATGATGGATGTTAAAAAATGTGGCCATGTATGACATGCATGTATTTTGATGTTTTATGGAAGATTATGAAAGCTTGATGTAGTAGAAACATCTTTTGCTAAATGAGTTTCCATAGAAAATGCATGTAGGGACTAGTTTGTAAAAATCTTGAGTTTGGTCATACATGTGTGATGTAGTGAGAATTGATGATTGCTTTAGTTGAGTAAGTGATTCGGCTAAGCATGAAAGGCTAGAAAGTTGAATAAAAATCACATTACGAGCCTTGGGGCAATAGCGTATATAGGAGAAAGTTTAGGGGCAAAAGGGTAATTTTGCCAAAGTATGATATGTGGGTCAATTTAGTCAATGTGTATATTGATGAGTTGAATTATCATTATAGATCAAGAAAGACAAAGCCCGGATCGAAATCGAGGCAAGAGCAAAGTGGTGGTCTAAATTGCACGTTTCTATACTTTTGAGTATCGAGGTAAGTCTATGTATAAACAATGCATTCATACTTACAATTTTTTAATGCCAGCTAGTGTATAGCATGGTTGAGAATGATTGAGAACCGATGTGGTTCAAGTGGAATGAATGTGATAGATTTTGTGAATGGATGAATGATTGAGTAAATAGATATGTGAATGTGTAGTGATAATGCTAAAAGATGGGCTAAGTGCGATACCATCTTAATGCATAATGACAATGAGCTGGCTATGTTCGACACTATCATTGGGTATATTGTCTAGTGGGCTATGTGCAAAACCACTACGATTACCTTTATGGTAGGCTAAGTGCGATAATACCTTATTTATTGATTGTGGTGGGCTAAGTGCGAAACCACCGACACATTAGCTGTGTGGATTAGCTGTGTAACACCCCGTACCCGAGACTGATGCTAGGGCTGGGTACGAGACATTACCATACTTGGATTCTCTTAAACATTCTCTTATGAGCGGAAAAATTTCGTTCCGACATAAAAACTTCTCTTTCTTAGTCTAATCATACATTTCATGGGCCTACAAGGCCTTAGGCACATATCTGATAACTTTCGGAACTTAATCGAAAACTTTTCATTGAAGCAGGGTTCACACGCCCATGTGACTTAGAACACGCCCGTGTACCCATAGACACGCCCATGTCTACAAATCGTGGGGAGTTACTGACTATATTCACATGGCCGTGTGTGATTACACACGCCCGTATACCCATAGACACGCCCATGTCTACAAACCGTGCCTAAAAACCCAGGCATTCTGCCAATTTGCCCACGGCCATGGCACGCCCGTGCTTCCCAACCGTGGTCGACACTGACTAAATCCACACAACCTGAACACGCATGTGTCCTAACCGTGTGTCATACACGGCACATACAAACGGCCATGGGATATGACCATGGTGTAACCTGACTCATAATATTAAGGTGCAGGGTTCACACGACCTAGACACACACCCGTGCGTCTAACCGTGTGGGAACTTAAAGGCTATTTACCAAGCCATTTGCCCCCCTGAAATAAGATCAACTCAAACTCAATTCAATGAACCTCATAAATAACACTACATACTCCGTTGACTTTAATAAACATACATACATAGACAATTTTGGCCAATCACTTAACCAAATACTAGAGAATAATAAAAGAGGCATACACTTCATTAATTTCATCTTCATTGAAAAATAAAGAGTTTGCCAAATATTTGCCTAGCTCAAGAAATCGTTTACAAAATGACTTACAGTCAACACTTTAACTAACAATTACAACTTGACAAAATACCCAAGTCCTATACATGCCATATTCAAAACAAGTCTAAAATTGTTATACCAAAGTGTCGTTAATAGTGTGATCTTCAAATCCTTGTGTCTACGATCTTCGAGTTATCTTGGTAATACTATAAGAAAGAAGGGCAATGAAAAAGGGGCAAGCAATAAGCTTAGTAAGTTGCATGGTAATAATTAGAAATCATAATCCTCATAAAAGAATAATTCATTCATAGAATTAAATAATCATATACAAATCAGGACTTCTTGACAATCTTTTCTTACAATTGCCCATATCTAACATTTACCATAACACATCTAAAGCCAATTTCTCATGACTCATTCAATAGCACTTGTATTCATTCATATCTCTACGATAAGTATAAGGTCAATATCACATTCTCTAGGTGGCCTTACATGAAGTCTCCTCTAGATACTGATGCCATGTCCCAAACATGGTCTTATGGAGAATTTCCTCTATGTGCTAATGCCATATCCCGGATATGGCCTTACTCCAGCTCTTATCTCAATGCCGATGCTATGTTCCAAACATGGTCTTACACTGGCACTCATAATATGGCCGATGCCATGTCCCGGACATGGTCTTACACTGGCACTCATAATGTGGCTGATGCCATGTCCCGGACATGGTCTTACATTGGCACTCATAATGTGGCCTATGCCATGTCCCGGACATGGTCTTACACTGGCACTCATAATGTGGCCGATGCCATGTCCCCGACATGGTCTTACACTGGCACTCATATCAACGCCGATGCCATGTTCCAAACATGGTCTTACACTGGCACTCATAATGTGGCCGATGCCATGTCCAAGACATGGTCTTACACTGGCACTCGTATCAACGCCGATGCCATGTTCTAAACATGGTCTTACACTGGCACTCATAATGTGGCCGATGCCATGTCCTGGACATGGTCTTACACTGGCACTCGTATCAACGCCGATGCCATGTTCCAAACATGGTCTTACACTGGCACTCATAATGTATGATGGTATTTTTTTTTTGTATACCTCATGGTCCATTAGGACTTCAATATCACATTCATATAAACTTCTCAATTTATTGGAGTATCATGCATCAATAAGACATCAAGCATTCCCAATTATGCTAATGTAATATTGCATTAAAATCACATACAACTTACCTTGTTTTCAAAAAGAGCTAGTTCTTCGGTTTAGTCCACGATTTTGTCCTTTCCCCGATCGAGGCAAATTCTTGTCTCCTCTTGCTCTATAAGAGCAAATTAGCTCATTTTAATCATTACATTAACATAAGCATCTCAACAATTATGCTTAGGTAAAATTACCATTTTACCCCTAGACCATTTTGTCCCTAGGCTCAGAAATTAATTCAAATCAAATTTATACCTTTAACGAACCTAGGTGAACATTTATTTCTCTTATGGCTATCATCAAAACCCAACATTTCACACATTTACAACAAATTTTACAACCTTTACAAAAAGGTTCATTTAGGTGTTTTCATGGTAACACCTTTCATAAAAGTTGTTTATTAAGCACCTATGACTCATTTTCTTCCATAAAAATGCAGCAACAACTTAAATGCTCACATGGCAAATCCCTAAACTTTTCATCATATTGCAAGATAGTCCCCTCTTTAGAAAGCTTAAGCTTTAGGGGTTTCAAAAGTACAATTTTTATCAAGAATTGATCACTAATGCACTTACTTGCAAAGAGAGAAGCTTGCTGAAATTTCAAGCTCTCAAACCCCTTAGTTTGCTGCCAATTTTCGGTGGAAGGATAGGAGAAGAAAGATGATATCTTTTCTTCTTTATTCTATTATATTTCCTAGACAATTTATCACCTACTACTACTAACTTTGACTAAAATTGAAAATCTTGTCTCCCATGCTTTCTTATTTCCGGCCAAGCCTCTTCCAAAGGCTAAATTGCCTTTTAAAGACCCCCAATTAACATATCATGGCCATTTGGTACTTTTAGCATGTAGAATGGAACTTTCGCACTTTATGCGATTTAGTCCTTTTTCAAAATCACACATGAAATCTCTAAAATTAAAGTACCAAAATTGCCATGTTCTTATGCTATTATGTTCTAACTCATAATATATCATGAAAATAATTTTCTCTAATCTCGGAATAGTGATCCCGAGATCACTATTCTGACTAGCCCCTAAATCGGGCTGTTACAATTCTCCCCCTTAAGGATTTTCGTCCTCGAAATCTTACCAGTGAAAAGGTTGGGGTATTGGTTTCTTATCGTCTCCTCGGACTCCCATGTAGCCTCTTCTATTCCATGCCTTTGCCATAGGACTTTCACTAGGGCTATGCTTTTATTTCTTAACTACTTGACCTCACGAGCCAATATTTTAACTGGTTCTTCACCACAAGTCAAATCTGATTATATCTCTACCTCTATCGGCTCTATAACATGTGAAGGGTCTGAACGGTATCGGCGCAACATAGATACATGGAAGACATCATGAATCTTTTCTAACTCAGGCGACAAAGCTAGCTGATAAGCTACCGGTCCTATCCTTTCGATAACTTCATAAGGTCCGATAAAGCGCGGACTCAATTTGCCCTTCCGTCCAAATCTGAGGACTTTCCTCCAAGGTGATACTTTCAGGAACACTTTATCACCAACTTCGTACTCTATCTCTTTCCTCTTTAAATCTGAATAGGACTTCTGTCTATCTGAGACGGCTTTCAGGCAGTTACGAATCACTTCTACTTTCTCTTCAGTTTCTTTAACAAAATCAACCCCGTGTATCTGTTTCTCTCTGAGTTCTGACCAATACAAAGGAGTTCGACACTTACGTCCATACAATGCTTCATAAGGCGCCATCTTCAAACTTGGTGAAAATCATTATTATAGGCGAATTCCACTAATGGTAAGTATTTCTCCAAACTACCGTGGAATTCCAAAACACAACATCTAAGAATGTCTTCTAGTACTTGAATTGTTCTCTCTGACTGCCCGTCAGTTTGGGGATGGAAGGCAGTACTAAAACTTAATTTCGTGCCCAAAGGTTCTTGTAGCTTTTTCCAAAATCGAGACGTAAATCTCGGATCCCTATCTGAAATGATTGACAATGGTACACCGTGAAGTCTCACTATCTCAGACATGTACAAGTCTGCCAATTTATCAAGTGAGTAGTCGACTCGCACTGGTAAAAAGTGAGCTGACTTAGTGAGTCTATCGACCACCACCCAAACCGCATCTTTCTTCTTGGGAGTCAACGGTAAACCCATCACAAAATCCATAGTAATACGGTCCCACTTCCACTCAGGAACCATAATAGGCTGAAGTAAACCCAAAGGTACTTGATGTTCAGCCTTCACTTGTTGACAAATCAGGCATCTTGTTACAAACTCAGAAATATCTTTCTTCATACCTAGCCACCAGTACCATTTCTTCAAATCTTGGTACATCTTTGTGCTGCCTGGATGCACATTCAAACATCCATTATGAGCTTCCTGCAAAATTTTACGAATAAGCTTATCATTCCTGGGTACACAGACCCGATCTCGAAATGTCAAACATCTATCAAGATTTACTCGAAAATCTGACTCAACGCCCGACTCACATAAAGCTCTTTTGGCTTGCAAACTGTTATCGTCCTTCTGAGCTTCACAAATCTCTTGGAGGAACAATGGTTTAGCCCTCAACTCGGCTAATAGGGAACCATCATCTAACAAGGTCATCTGGGTGTTCATAGCTTTTAATGCAAACAATGATTTTCTGCTCAAAGCGTCGGCGACTACATTTGCCTTTCTCAGATGATAGTCAATTACTAGTTCATAATCTTTAATCAATTCTAGCCATCTTCGTTGCCTCAAATTTAATTCCTTCTGGGTCCTCAAATATTTTAGGCTCTTATGGTCGGTAAAAATCTGATACCTTTCACCATATAAATAATGCCTCCAAATTTTCAACGCAAACACGATTGCGGCCAACTCTAAATCATGAATCGGGTAGTTCTTCTCGTTCGGCTTCAGCTGTCTAGAGGCGTATGCAATCACTTTACCCTCTTGCATAAGTACACAGCCTAAACCGTTCAAAGACGCGTCACTGTAAACCACGAATTCTCTTCCCGGCTCAGGTTGCACCAATACAGGAGCCTAAGTCAACAGTGTCTTCAATTTCTCAAAACTCTGTTGACACTTTTCCGTCCAGTCAAACTTTACATCTTTCTACAGAAGCCTCGTCATTGGTGTAGCTACCATAGAAAACCCTTTAACAAAACGCCTATAATAGCTTGCTAGGCCTAGAAAACTCCTTACTTCAGTTACGCTCCTCGGTGGTTTTCATTCAACAATTGCCGAGATTTTACTCGGGTCGACTCTTATCCCATCTCCCGAGACAATATGCCCCAAAAATCCCACTTCCTTAAGCCAAAATTCACTTTTACTGAATTTAGCATATAATTGTTTTTCTCTTAAAACTTGTAGAACTGTATTCAAGTTCTCAGCATGATCATTCTCATCTCGAGAGTAGATCAGTATGTCATCGATGAAGACCACAACAAATCTATCCAAATACGGTCGAAAAATGCGGTTCATCAAATCCATGAAGATAGCAGGGGCATTTGTTAGACCAAAAGGCTTGACCAAAAATTCATAGTGGCCGTACCTAGTTCTAAATGCGATTTTCGGTATGTCCGAGTCCTTGACTCTCAACTGATAATACCCTGACCTCAGATCTATCTTAGAAAATACTGTAGCTCCCTTCAACTGATCAAATAGATCGTCAATTCTTGGCAACGGATACTTATTCTTCACAGTCACCTTGTTGAGTTGTCGATAATCTATACATAGTCTCATGGAACCATCTTTCTTCTTCACGAATAGAACGGGAGCACCCCATAGAGAAAAACTCGGCCTCACAAAACCCTTATCAATTAATTCTTGCAACTGTGCTTTTAGCTCTTTTAGTTCGATTGGAGCCATTCTATATGGAGCAATAGAAATAGGGGCAGTACCCAGAACTAGATCAATTCCAAATTCAATTTCTCTCTCTGGAGGTAGCCCTGGCAACCCTTCTAGGAAAACATCTAGGTATTCACATACTATGGGTACTGACTCAATTTTCGAATCAATCTCTTTAGTGTTTAACACAAAGGCAAGATAAGCCTCATACCCCTTCCTTAGGTATTTCTGAGCTAACATGGTTGATATCACTATTGGTGAACTATCCAATTTATCTGACTCAACACAAATAAGATTACCGTTTTCATCTCTCAACTCGATATGCTTCCTCCAACAATTCACAATTACATTATGAGTAACTAACCAATCCATCCTGAGAATGACATCAAACTCGTCAAACGATAATATCATAAGATCGACAGGGAAACAATGACCCTTAATTATCAAAGGACACCCTTTACAAACTCTATCAACCAACACGTACTTACCTAGGGGATTTGACACTCTTATAATGAATTTAGTAGACTCCATAGGCATACTCATGCTAGAGACTAGTTTCATACATATGTACGAGTGGGTAGATCCCGGGTCAATTAAAGCTATAACACGAGTATTATGGAGAGAAAAGATACCCGTGATTACGTCGGGAGAAGATGCTTCTTCACGAGCACGAATGACATATGTCCTCGCCGGTGCTCTACCCTCAACTATAGTAGCTCGTTCTTTAGGTGGATTCTTGTTTCCCATTTCACTCCTCGGATTTTTTAACGGTCTTCCCTTAGGGGTACTTCCCGATCTCGCATTCTGAGGCCTTCCTTTCACATCTACCTCGGGGCAGTTTCTGATAAAATGGTCCAAGGACCCACATCTGAAACAACCTTTCTCATTAGCTCGGCACTCACCAAAATGGCGCCCGCCACACTGAGGGCATTCTGGTCTATCTGGATGGACATTGCCCACACTAGCAACTGATGTAGTTTGCCCTTTTGATCCCGAGAATTGCCTGCCCTTATTTCGGGTTGAAAACCCCGTAGAATTGACTGATCGAGTAGTGAAATCCCTCGCTTTCTTGGATGAGGATAGGTGAGACTTGTTCAATTGTCTCTTCTTTGAGTCACGAGACTCGTATTCTGCTCTTCTCTTCTCTTTAGCCAACTCTTCGGCTTTACAGGCCCTATCCACCAACACTACAAACTCCTTTAATTCGAGAACTCCCACGTATAAGCGGATATCTTCATTTAATCCGTCCTCGAACCTCTTGCACATGATGGCTTCGGTAGACACGCACTCTCGTGCATACTTGCTAAGTCTGATGAACTCCCGTTCGTAGTCGGTCATTGACATACGGCCTTGCTTCAACTCTAAGAATTCCTTTCTCTTGTGGTCGATGAATCTTTGGCTGATATACTTCTTCCAATATTCTTCTTGGAAGAATTCCCAGCTAACTCTCTCCCTCGGTACCACCGACACCAAGGTGTTCCACCATCGGTAGGCTGAATCTCTCAGGAGAGATACTGCACACTTTAAGCACTCCTCATGTGTGCAGGATAACTCATCGAATACCCGAATGGTATTTTCAAGCCAGAATTCTACTTTCTCTGGGTCATCATCCTTATTTGCCCAAAATTCTTCGGCTCCTTGCTTCCGAATCTTATCCAACGGAGGCCTTTCTTTCCTCGCCACCTCAACCACTTGAGGAGCTACTGGAGCGGGTTGAGGAATAGGTGGGGACGGAGGGGGCTGAGCATTGGGATTTACTCGAGTATACTTAGTATACCAGTTGCTCATCATGTGGAGAAAAGCTTCTCGAGCCTCATCCCCCTGACCCAAGGTCTCGGGTCTACTATTCGTTGGCGCGGTCCCTTGAGCGGGAGCCGGCGCATTACTCGTAGCATCATCGGCTGCAGTTCGATCGGGATCAGAATCCATTTACTACATAAAACACCAATTTATACGTCAGGAGCCATCACACTATCATTACTCAGGCACTCTTACATATGGCATGTATAGCTAGACTCGTACTTATGCTACGTTAGTCCTAGAATCGACTAAACCGTAGCTCTGATACCACTAAATGTAACACCCAGTACTCGAGACTGATGCTAGGGCTGGGTACGAGACATTACCATACTTGGGTTCACTTAAACATTATCTTATGAGCGGAAAAATTTCGTTTCGACATAAAAACTTCTCTTTCTTAGTCTAATCATACATTTCATGGGCCTACAAGGCCTTAGGCACATATCCAATAACTTTCACAACTTAATCAAAAACTTTTCATTGAAGCAGGGTTCACATGCCCATGTGACTTAGAACACGCCCGTGTACCCATAGACACGCCAATGTCTACAACCCGTGGGGAGTTACTGACTATATTCACACGGCCGTGTGTGATTACACATGGCCGTATACCCATAGACACGCCCATGTCTACAAACCGTGCCTAAAAACCCAGGCATTCTGCCAATTTACCCACGGCCATGGCACGCCCGTGCTTCCCAACCGTGGTCGACAATGACTAAATCCACACGACCTGAACACGCCCGTGTCCTAACCGTGTGTCATACACGGCACATACAAACGGCCGTGGAATATGACCATGGTTTAACCTGACTCATAATATTAAGGTGCAGGGTTCACACGGCCTAGACACACGCCTGTGCGTCTAACCGTGTGGGCACTTAAAGGCTATTTACCAAGCCATTTGCCCCCTGAAATCAAGATCAACTCAAACTCAATTCAATGAACCTCATAGATAACACTACATACTTCGTTGACTTCAATAAACGTACATACATAGACAATTTTGGCCAATCACTTAACCAAATACTAGAGAATAATAAAAGAGGCATACACTTCATTAATTTCATCTTCATTGAAAAATAAAGAGTTTGCCAAATATTTGCCTAGCTCAAGAAATCATTTACAAAATGACTTACAGTCAACACTTTAACTAACAATTACAACTTGACAAAATACCCAAGTCCTATACATGCCATATTCAAAACAAGTCTAAAATTGTTATACCAAAGTGTCGTTAATAGTGTGATCTCCGAATCCTTGTGTCTACGATCTTCGAGTTATCTTGGTAATACTATAAGAAAGAAGGGCAATGAAAATGGGATAAGCAATAAGCTTAGTAAGTTGCATGGTAATAATTAGAAATCATAATCCTCATAAAAGAATAATTCATTCATAGAATTAAATAATCATATACAAATCAAGACTTCTTGACAATCTTTTCTTACAATTGCCTATATCTAACATTTACCATAACACATCTAAAGCCAATTTCTCATGACTCATTCAATAGCACTTGTATTCATTCATATCTCTACGATAAGTATAAGGTTAATATCACATTCTCTAGGTGGCCTTACATGAAGTCTCCTCTAGATACTGATGCCATGTCCCAGACATGGTCTTATGGAGAATTTCCTCTATGTGCTAATGCCATATCCCGGATATGGCCTTACTCCAGCTCTTGTCTCAATGCCGATGCCATGTTCTAAACATGGTCTTACACTGGCACTCATAATGTGGCCGATGCCATGTTCCAAACATGGTCTTACATCGCACTCATAATGTGGCGATGCCATGTCCCGGACATGGTCTTACACTAGCACTCATAATGTGGCCGATGCCATGTCCCGGACATGGTCTTACACTGGCACTCATAATGTGGCCTATGCCATGTCCCGGACATGGTCTTACACTGGCACTCATAATGTGGTTGATGCTATGTCCCAGACATGGTCTTACACTGGCACTTGTATCAACACCGATGCCACGTTCTAAACATGGTCTTACACTAGCACTCATAATGTGGCCGATGCCATGTCCCAGACATGGTCTTACACTGGCACTCGTATCAACGCCGATGCCATGTTCTAAACATGGTCTTACACTGGCACTCATAATGTGGCCGATGCCATGTCCCGAACATGGTCTTATACTGGCACTCGTATCAACGCCGATGCCATGTTCCAAACATGGTCTTACACTGGCACTCATAATGTATGATGGTATTTTTTTTTGTATACCTCATGGTCCATTAGGACTTCAATATCACATTCATATAAACTTCTCAATTTATTGGAGTATCATGCATCAATAAGACATCAAGCATTCCCAATTATGCTAATGTAATATTGCATTAAAATCACATGCAACTTACCTTGTTTTCAAAATGGGCTAGTTCTTCGGTTTAGTCCACGATTTTGTCCTTTCCCCGATCGAGGCGAATTCTCGTCTCCTCTTACTCTATAATAGCAAATTAGCTCATTTTAATCATTACATTAACATAAGCATCTCAATAATTATGCTTAGGTAAAATTACCATTTTACCCCTAGATTTTGGCAAAATGACCATTTTGTCCCTAGGCTCGGAAATTAATTCTAATCAAATTTCTACCTTTAACGAGCCTAGGTGAACATTTATTTCTCTTATGGCTATCATCAAAACCCAACATTTAACACATTTACAACAAATTTTACAACATTTACAAAAAGGTTCATTTAGGTGTTTTCATGGTAACACCTTTCAGAAAAGTTGTTTATTAAGCACCTATGACTCATTTTCTTCCATAAAAATGCAGCAACAACTTAAATGCTCATATGGAAAATTCCTAAACTTTTCATCATATTGCAAGATAGTCCCCTGTCTAGAAAGCTTAAGCTTTAGGGGTTTCAAAAGTACAATTTTTATCAAGAAATGATCACTAATGCACTTACTTGCAAAGAGAGAAGCTTGCTAAAATTTTAAGCTCTCAAACCCCTTAGTTTGCTACCAATTTTCGGTGGAAGGATAGGAGAAGAAAGATGATATCTTTTCTTCTTTATTCTATTATATTTCCTAGACAATTTATCACCTACTACTACTAACTTTGACTAAAATTGAAAATCTTGTCTCCCATGCTTTCTTATGGCCGGCCAAGCCTCTTCCAAAGGCTAAATTGACTTTTAAAGAACCCCAATTAACATATCATGGCCATTTGGTACTTTTAGCATGTAGAATGGAACTTTCGTACTTTATGCGATTTAGTCCTTTTTCGAAATCACACATGAAATCGCTAAAATTAAAGTACAAAAATTGTCATGTTCATATGCTATTATGTTCTAACTCATAATATATCATGAAAATAATTTTCTCTAATTTTGGAATAGTGATCCCGAGATCACTATTCTGACTAGCCCCTAAATCGGGTTGTTACAAGCTGTGTGGATTAGCTGTGTGGATGTATTATCGAGAAATAATGATATGTTGTATATTGTGTAAATGTGATATTGAATGCAGGGGTGGATGTCTATGGTTATGAGTAAGTGACTCATGATGTGTTGGAAATGTGGTAAGGGATAGAAAGAGTAAGCATAGTTGTACATTATATGTTAGTATAATGCTAATTGTTGTTTAGCTTATACTATGGTGCTTAATTTTTTATGTGTAAACTTACTAAGCTCAAAGCTTACTCCCTTTCTTTTCCCTTGTCTTATAGAGAAAATGTGTTGAATCGAGATACGAGGATCAATTGGAAGATCACCCACACTATCAGCACACTCTGGTACATGAGACTCAATGTTTTGTATATGGTATGTATAGGGGCTAGACAAGTTAGTGAATTTTGTTGTAAATGGCTATGATGTGTTGCCCTTTAGATGGATAATCTATTTTGTATAATGCCATAGTTGTTGGCACTTTATTATATGAAAAGATGTAGTTATCTATGTGAGATTGTACTTCATATGAGTTGATTATAGATGTGTTGAATGAGTGCATGTTGTGTATGCTAGAAGGGTGAAAAGAACTTGGCATATAGCTTTGTTCTTGTCCATGTGGATAGACATACAGGCGTGTATCTAGGCCATGTGTGACACACAGTCAGCCCATGGGCGTGTGACTTGGCCGTGTCCCTTGCATGTTAGTATTTTAAATCAGAATAGACCACGGACTAGCCACACGGGCGTGTGCCTAGGGCGTGTGGCTTAATCAGTGTTGGCCACGAGTTAGCCACACGGGCGTGTGTCTAGACTCTAGGCCGTGTAAGTGAAGTCAGTGTTCACCATGGTTGGAGAGCATGGGCGTGTGTGTCTACACACAGGCGTGCTCTATCTTACACGGGCGTGTGAGCCCTGTATAAAAGAGAAAAATTTTAAGATCGTAAGAGTTTTTGATATGGTCTCGAGAGCCCTCGAGTGTTTGAGTGAGGTCTCGTAAGTCGAGATTGAGGTTGTTGTGATGGCCAAAGAGAGTGGTCATGTTGAGCCTAAGTGGCGATCTTGAGGATTTTAATATGGTAACGCCTCGTGCCTGGTTCCGACGTTGAATACGGGTAAGGGGTGTTACATTTAGTGGTATCAGAGCTATGATTTAGTCGGTTCTAGGACTACCTAGCGGGTGTAAGAATCTAGCTATACATGCCATAAGTATACAATGATAGTGTGGTGGCTTCTGATGATTTTAAATTTTATTTTATATAGAATATGGATTCCGATCCATTGACTGCTGATGAAGTAGCTAGTAATGCACCGGCTCCTGCGCAAGGAACCGTGCCTGTTCAAAGTGGACCCGAGGCTAGGGGTCAAGGGGAAGGGGCACGGGAAGCCTTTCTCCAGATGATGAGTTATTGGTACTCAGATTACATCCGAGCGAACCCTAACGCTCAACCTCCTCCACCTCCTCCTATACCTCAGCCATTTTCATTTGGCTCCTCAAGGTATTGATGTAGTGAGGTTATCGAAACCCCCGGTAGATAAGATTAGAAAACACGGGGCTGAGGAGTTTAGAGCTAAGGTTGATGATGACCCTGAGAGGGCAGAGTTCTGGTTAGAGAACTCGATGAGAGTGTTTGAGAAACTCTCTTGTACACCTGAAGAGAGCTTGAAGTGTATCGTATCCTTACTAAGGGACTCGGCATACCATTGGTGGAAGACGTTAACGTTAGTAGTCCCGAGAGAGCGGGTGACGTGGGACTTCTTCTTGGAAGAGTTTCGGAAGAAGTATATAAGCCAACGATTTACTGATCGAAAAAGGAAGGAATTCCTTGAGTTGAAGTAATGAAGAATGTCAGTAGCAGAATATGAGCGTGAGTTTGTTAGGCTTAGCAAATACGCTCAAGAATGTGTGTCGACAGAGACCATTTTGTGTAAGAGGTTCGAAGACGGACTGATATAGGACATCAAACTCCTAGTGGGTATTTTGGAGTTGAAAGAATTTGTGGTGTTGGTCGAAAGGGCAAGTAAGGCCGAAGAGTTGATTATAGAAAAGAGAAGGGCTGTGAGTAAAGCCCGAGATGCTAGAAAGAGGTCGATGGGCAAGTCGTATCAAGCCCAGTCGAAAAGGTCCAAGGAAGTGAGTCCTAGGACGACAGCACCAGTGGGTTATTCGCATCGAGACTTGGGCAATACTCGTTCGTGTTCGAGAGTCCAAGCTACTTCGATGGAAAGTGTGGGCAATCCAAAGAACAAATCGGAGTGTGCAAGTTGTGGTAGATATCACACCGGAGAGTGTTGGGGTAACAGTCGAAACTGTTATAAGTGTGGTTCCCCCGACCATTTTATCTGAAATTGCCCCAAGAGGGATGATAAGGAAGAGAAGCTAGAGATGAGATCTAGTGATGTGTCTGCAAGGGGTAGACCACCAAGGAACCTGAGAGGCGAGAATAGTGGTAGAGGTGCATCTAAAGACTCTGCTGTGAGACTGAAGGGTCGGGCACCTACGAGGACGTATGCCATTTGCGCTCGTGAAGAGGCATCCTCCCCTGATGTGATAACGGGTACTTTTTCTCTCTTTGACACCCTTGTTATTGCTTTAATAGATCCAGGGTCTACTCATTCTTATATTTGCATGAGATTGGCATCTAGTTTGAGTATGACTGTTGAGTCTACAGACTTTGTGGTTAAGGTGTACAACTCGTTAGGTAAACATGTGTTAGTGGACAAGGTGTGTAAGAATTGTCCTTTGATGATTGAGAGTCATTGCTTTTCGGCAAACCTGATGTTGTTGCCGTTTGATGAGTTTGATTTAATCCTAGGCATGGATTAGTTGACTACCCATAGTGTCTTAGTGAACTGTGGTAGTAAGTTTATTGAATTGAAATGTGAGAGTGGAGATGTGGTTGGGTTGAATCGGTGGATCGGATAGTCTACCCGGTGATGATTTCTTCCTTAGTGGTGATAAATGTTTGAGAAAAGGGTGTGAGTCCTATCTTGCTTTTGTGTTGAATACTCAAGAGGTTGGAGTAAAGTTTGAAATAGTGCCAGTGGTATGTGAGTATCCAGATGTATTCCCGGAAGAGTTGCCCGGATTACCTCCAGTGAGAGAGGTTGAGTTTGGGATTGAGGTGGTTTCGGGAACGGCACCTATTTCGATTGCTTCGTATAGGATGGCACCTTTAGAGTTGAAAGAACTGAAGGTTCAGTTGCAAGAGTTGATAGATAAGGGTTTTGCAAGACCGAGCTACTCACCGTGGGGTGCTCCGGTATTGTTTTTGAAGAAGAAAGATGGGTCTATGAGGTTGTGTATAGACTATAGACAGCTTAACAAAGTGACGGTTAAGAATAAGTATCGTTTACCAAGAATTGATGATCTTTTTGATCAACTGAAGGGAGCTACAATGTTCTCCAAGATAGACCTTAGGTCTGGTTATTATCAGTTGAGAGTGAAAGAGCAGGATGTGTTGAAAACTACATTTCGGACAAGGTATGGCCATTATGATTTTTTGGGTATGCCGTTTGGTTTGATGAATGCACCGATGATTTTTATGGATCTGATGAACCGTATTTTCAGACAGTATGTGGACAAGTTTGTAGTTGTCTTCATTGACGACATATTGATCTATTCTCGGGATGAGAACGATCATGAAGAACATTTGAAAATTGTCTTGCAAACTTTAAAAGATAAGCAGTTGTACGCTAAGTTTAGCAAGAGTGAGTTTTGGCTCTGAGAGGTCGGATTCCTAGGACACATTGTGTCGGGTGATGGTGTTAGAGTTGACCCGAGTAAGATATCGGCTGTTGTGGATTGGAAATCACTGAGGAACGTGTCAGAAATCAGAAGTTTCCTAGGATTAGCAGGATATTACAGACGTTTCGTAAAGGGGTTCTCTGTGATTGCTACCCCGATGACGAAACTATTGCACAAAGATGTCAAGTTTGAATGGACTGAGACATGTCAACAGAGTTTCGAGAGACTGAAAATAATGTTGACTGAGGCACCGGTTTTGGTTCAACCAGAATCGGGGAAAGAGTTTGTGGTTTACAGTGATGCATCGTTTAATGGTCTCGGTTGCGTGTTGATGCAAGAGGGTAAGGTAGTCGCTTACGCCTCGAGACAGTTGAAACCGCACGAGAAGAATTATCCGACTCATGATTTGGAGTTGGCTGCGATTGTTTTCGCGTTAAAGATTTGGCAACATTACTTATATGGTGAGAAGTGCCGAATCTTTACGGATCACAAGAGTTTGAGATATTTGATGGATCAGAAGGATCTGAATTTGCGACAGAGACGGTGGCTTGAGTTGTTGAAAGACTATGAGTTAGTCATTGACTACCACCCGAGAAAAGCGAATGTGGTTGCAGATCCCTTGAGTAGGAAATCCTTGTATGCTCTAAGAGTTATGAGCACGAGTTTAGCATTGTCTGATGATGGTGCTATTTTGGCGACTGCGAGCTAAGCCACTATTTGTTCAATGAGATATGTGAGGCTCGAGAGAAATGACAAATGAAATGCTAGCTAAGAGAGCTAAGTGTGAATCAAAAAGTGATTCCGATTTTTGAGTGGGCTCGAATGGTTGTTTCTTTGTGACCGTGATGTAATTTATGTACCAAGAGATGAGGAGTTAATCCGAAAGGTTTTGCATGAGGCCCACAGTGGATGTTTGTCGGTACATCCGGCGATCTGAAAATGTAAAATGACTTGAAGAAGTATTATTGGTGGCCGGGTATGAAAAGAGATATTTCTGAGTTCGTGACAAAGTGTCTGATTTGTCAACAAGTGAAAGCTGAGCATCAAGTGCCTTTGGGATTGCTTCAGCCAGTGTTGGTACCCAAATGGAAGTGGGATCGAGTTATCATGGATTTTGTAACACCCCATACCCGAGTCCGAGGCTAAGACTGAATACGAGATATTACTGTACTTGAACTTACTAAAACATGTACTTTCAGGCTGTAAAATTTCGTTTCAAATTAGACTTCTCTCTCAGTGAAATCATACATTTCATGGGCCTACGAGGCCTTAAACTCACGTCCGGAAACTTTCGGAGTTCAACCGGAAACTTTTACCCACTTTGCAAACTTTTCCTCAAAACAGGCACGACCGTGTACCCCTAAGACATGCCCGTGTCTTCCACCCCTGGTCGACACTGACTAATTTCACACGACCTTGACACGCCCGTGGCCCTGGCCCGTGTGCTAAACCTTGGCATTCTGACTTATCCACACAGTCCATACACACGCCCGTGTGCTTCAGCCCTGTGGCGATTCAAATTCCAAGTGCAAGGTGCAGACTTCACATGGCCTGGGCACACGCCCATGTTCTAATCGTGCCTCCCACACGGTCTAGACACACGCCCATGTCTCTACTCCTGTGGGAGATTAGAAGGCTATCTACCAAGCCTTATTCCACTCTGAAATCAAGATCAATTTAATACCTTATTCAACAACTCAAGTACTACATGAAAACATGAACAATGATGCATAATCATCAACATTGGTATAAATAAACTTGGAAAATATTGGCCAATCTCTTTAGCCATATACAAGAGAATGCTAAACTTGATAGTCAACACTTTGGCTCTTCTTAAAACATAACTCAAAATGAAATGCTTCCTATACATGCCATACTTAATATAAACACTTGGCTATACCAAAATATCGATTGATAGTGTGCTCCAAGTTCTGATGAAGATGATCCACGAGATTAGCTTGGCGGGACTACATGGAAAGAAGGAATAAAGGACGTAAGCATTTAGCTTAGTAAGTTTGCATACAAGGCACATAGCAACATACTTGCTTAATATAACCTATTTAACATAAACGATGGTATCATAAATTTCAGCTATTTAAGCCTACTTACTCATACTGATTCTTACATATAACATGATACTTACTAGTCTCATACTCGTGAGGTAAACAAGGTACCTGCATCACTTGATCACATAGATCAGCATACTCTAAAATAATAATTAAAATCTCTAGTTCATCATTCATAATATGAATAATACTCATTTCTAACTTGATAATAGCTTTTCCTACTTATCTTTCTTGTTATCATTTTAACTTTACTCATTTGCCCGATGAATTTCTGCGAATAACCGAGGATACTAAATCTCATTCCACATATAACTTGATGCCAAAGCCATATCCTAGATACGGTCTTACATGGAATATCTCATCTTGGTTTCAAGGCCATGTTTTGACATGGACTTATACAAAGTCTTTCTCGTGTGTTCCCTTGGGAACTTACCATTGCCATGTCTTGACATTGTCTTACTTGGTATCTTTACTCATGAACTGGGCAACGCCGAGCCTTGGCTTGGACTTACATGGAATCTTTCTTGTTACTCACCAATGCCATGCCTTGGCTTGGACTTACATGGGATCTCTATCTCTTTATAGCTTTTCAATGCCAAGACTTGTCTTGGACTTATATGATAACTTTGCTTAGAGACTCACCAATGCCATGCCTTGGCTTGGGCTTATATGGGTCTTCATCTCATAATAACTCTTCAATTCCAAGACTTGTCTTGGTTTTACATGATAACTTGCTTGATTGCTGATGCCATGCCTTGGCTTGGTCTTATACGGACTTTCTCATTTCATGTGATAGATCGAGTATCCTAGGTAATTCAACTTCAATCGGGACTTTCTCATGCTTAATCTCATTATCTTCTTTGTTTATCATAACATCAAACATTTTCATGGTAATATTGTACATTATGCTAAGCAGTTCAATGATATAAATTATAAAGCTTAGAAATCATACAAACTTACCTCAATATACAAAATGTATGTAGATTTGCAATTTAGTCCTCGACTTTGTTATTGCCTCGGTTTCGATCCGGGCTTCGTTTTTCTTGATCTATAATAATAATTAGATCATTTAATACTCACATTGACTAAATTGACTCTTAACTCATACTTTGGCAAAATTACTATTTTGCCCCTAAACTTTCTCATATTTGCACTTTTGCCTCTAGGCTCGTAATATGATTCTCATTCAACTTTCTTAAACATCATGTTTAGCTGATTCATTTTCTCTACTATAACAATCATCAATTCTCACTATTTCTAATAGGTATGACCAATTTCATAACTATTACAAATTAGTCCATACTATCATTTTTCATGAAATTCACTAAGGAAAAGATGTTTATCCAACATCAAACTCTCATAAACTTCTATAAAATATCATTTTACAAGCATGTCATTCTTGGGTAGATTTTTGAACATGCATCTTAGCTCATTTTATAGCTAAAAATAGCTAATTCATAATACGAGAACTTAAAAATACGAAGAATATTAAAAAGGGCTAAGATGAACTTACTAGTAAGCTTGAAAGATGAACAAACCCTAGCTATGGGGTTCTTCAAATTTTCGGCACCAAGGAAGAAGATGAATGAGATTTTTATCATCTTTTTCCTATTTTAATCATTTAATTGATAAATGACCAAAATGCCATTCTCTCTAAATTTTTACAAATTACTAACTCATGTCCAATTTTTTCCAAAAATTATAATTTGGGCAAATTGCTATTTAAGGACTTCTAATTACTATTCTAAAGCTATTTCATAAGAAAAAACTTCTAGAAACTCATATTTTGCAACTTTTGCAATTTAGTCCTAATGGACCCTTTAATGGAAATTTTCATAAAATTTCCACATGAAACTTTCATACTATCATGCAAACATTTCAATTATCATAAAAAATCATTCTACTATTTCGGATTTGAGGTCTCGCACCACTGTTCCGACTACACCCTAAATCGGGATGTTACAATTCTCCCCCCTTGGGGATTTTCGTCCTCAAAAATCTTACCAGCAAAAAGGTTTGGATACTGGTCTCTCATACTCTCTTCTGGTTCCCATTTAGCTTCTTCTATCCCATGTATTTGCCACAATACTTTTACTAAGGCAATACTTTTACTTCTTAGCTGCTTGACTTCCCGAGCTAAAATCTTAACTGGTTCTTCACCATAAGTCATGTCGGGATGAATCTCTATCTCTGGCGGGGTAATTACATGTGAAGGATCTGATCGGTAGTGTCTCAACATTGACACGTGAAACACATCATGTATCTTTTCTAACTCTGATGGCAAAGCCAATCTGTAAGCTACCGGCCCAACTTTCTTGGTAATCTCATACGGTCCAATAAAACGTGGACTCAACTTGCCTTTCCGGCCAAATCTGAGAACTTTTCTCCATGATGACACTTTCAAGAAAACTTTATCTCTGACTTGATACTCTATCTCTTTTCTCTTTAAGACCGAATAGGACTTCTATCGGTCTGATGCAGCTTTTAAACATTCTCGTATCACTTTCACTTTCTCTTCAGCTTCTCTAACCAAATCAACCCCGTGAAATTGGTTTTCTTTTAGTTCAGTCCAAAATAAAGGCGTTCTGCACTTACGCCCATATAGAGCCTCATAAGGCGCCATCTTTAAACTCGACTGAAAACTATTATTGTAGGCAAATTCTACCAATGGGAGAAACTTTTCCCAACTGCCTCGGAATTCGAGAACACAACACCGGAGCATATCCTCGAGTACTTGAATTAATCTCTCACGGTCGGCGTCGGTTTGAGGATGGAAAGCGGTACTATAGCTCAACTTTGTACCCAGGGCCTCTTGTAATTTCTTCCAAAATCTGGATGTAAATCTCGGATCTCTATCCGATATGATTGACAAAGGAGCTCCATGAAGCCTTACTATTTCAGAAACATACAAACTCCCCAACTTGTCGAGTGAGTAATCCACTCGTACTGGTAAGAAACGAGCTGACTTCGTGAGTCTATCAACTACAACCCATATAGCATCTTTCTTGCTCGGTGATAATGGTAATCCCGTTACAAAATCCATAGTGATACGGTCCCATTTCCACTCGGGTACCATAATTGGTTGAAGCAAACCCGAAGGTACTTGGTGTTTAGCATTTACTTGCTGACAAATCATGCACTTGGAAACAAACTCTAAAATATCTTTCTTCATTTTCAGCCACCAATACTATTGCTTCAAGTCATTATACATCTTAGTACTACCAGGATGTACAGATAGACATCCGTTATGTGCCTCGTGTAAAATTCTCTGAATAAGCTCCTCTTTTCTCGGTACACAAACTCTATCTTTAAACATCAAGTATCCATCAGAATTAATCCGAAAGTCAGATTCAACATCTGACTCGCACTGAGCTCTCTTGACTTGCAATTGGCTATCTTCTTTCTAAGCCTCAAAGATCTCTTGAAGGAATACTAGCCTAGCTCTCATCTCAGCTAGAATGGAACCATTGTCAGATAAGGTCATCCGCGAATTCATTGCCCTTAATGCAAAAAGGGACTTCTGCTCAAAGCATCGACCACATTCGCCTTTCGGGATGGTAGTCAATGACTAACTCATAATCTTTTATTAACTCTAACCATCTCCGCTGCCTTAAGTTCAATTCTTTCTGAGTGATTAAGTACTTCAAACTTTTGTGATCAGTGAAAATCTGACATCTTTCACCATATAGGTGGTGTCTCCATATCTTCAATGCGAAGACTATGGCAGCTAACTCTAAATCATGCGTCGGATAATTCTTCTCATGAGGCTTCAACTGTCTGGAGGCATAAGCAATAACTTTGCCTTCTTGTATAAGTACACAACCTAATCCGCTTAAGGATGCATCGCTGTAAATCACAAATTCTTTCCCTATCTCAGGTTGTACTAAAACTGGAGCTTTTGTCAACATCGCTTTCAGTTTCTCGAAACTTTGTTGGCATCTTTCTGTCCAATCAAACTTCACATTTTTCTGTAACAATTTAGTCATCGGGGTTGCAATAATAGAAAACCCCTTGACGAATCATCTATAATAGCCGGCTAGGCCTAGAAAACTTCTAATCTCAGAGATATTCTTTGGTGGCTTCCAGTCCATAATAGCCGAAATCTTACTGGGGTCTACTCGAACTCCTTCTCCCGAGACAATATGTCCCAGAAATCCTACTTCCTTGAGCCAAAATTCACTTTTATTGAACTTGGCATATAATTGATTTTCTCGAAGAGTCTGTAAAACTATCCGTAGGTGCTCAGCATGCTCATTCTCATTTCGGGAATAAATCAGTATGTCGTCAATGAAAACGACTACAAACTTGTTGAGGTATGGTCTAAAAATGCGGTTCATTAAGTCCATGAATACCGCCGGAGCATTGGTCAAACCAAAGGGCATGACTAAAAATTCATAATGTCCATACCTTGTTCGAAAAGCTGTCTTGGACACATCTGATTCCTTTACTCTTAACTGATATTACCCTGATCTCAAGTCTATTTTGGAGAACACAGTGGCTCCTTTCAATTGATCGAACAAATCATCGATCCTAGGCAATGGGTACTTATTCTTCACCGTCACTTTATTAAGCTGACGGTAATCTATGCACAATCTCATGGTGCCATCTTTCTTTTTCACAAATAAAACTGGAGCACCCCAGGGATAACAACTTGACCTAGCAAAGCCTTTATCTGTCAACTCTTGCAACTGTGACTTCAGCTCCTTCAACTCCGTTGGAGCCATTCTGTAAGGAGTAATAGATATTGGTACAGTACCGGGAGCTAGCTCAATGCTGAACTCAACCTCTCTAACTGGTGGTAATCCTGGTAATTCTTCGGGAAAAACATCCACGTACTCACATACTATCGGTACTGACTCAATCTTTAACTCTGTTTCTTTATCATTCATCACAAAGGCAAATTATGCCTCATACCCCTTTCTTATGCATCTCTGTGCCGCCATGTAAAAAATCATTGCCGGTAATTTACTTTGCTCATCTGATTCTATATGGAGAGTATCCCCATTCTCATATCTCATTTCAATATATTTCTTCCCACAATTAACTATTACATCATGGGTGGTCAACCAGTCCATGCCAAGAATGATGTCAAACTCATCAAATGGTAGCAACATAAGATTTGCTTTAAAATAATGACCTCTAATCATTAATGGACAGTCTTTACATACTTCATCAACTAACACACTCTTTCCTAAAGGATTAGACACCTTAATCGTAAATTCTGTAGAATCTATAGGCATATTCATACTGAATACTAGTTTCATACAAATGTAAGAGTGTGTGGATCCGGGATCTATTAAAGCAATAACTTTGATATCATAAAGAGAAAAGGTACCCGTAATAACATCAGGAGAAGATGCCTCTTCGCGAGCGCAAATGGCATAAGTCTTTGCAGGCGCCCTACCCTCGGGTCTCGCGCTGCTCTCTAGGGTTACCTCTTCCACTTGCCCTACTTCCTGGGTTTCTCTGCGGTCTTCCTCGGACCATAATCCCAGATCTCGGGTTCTGAGTTCTCTCTTCTTTCATCGTCTCTGGACAATCTTTTATGCAATGGTCTTAGGAACCACATCTAAAACATGCATTTTCGTGCGCTCGGTATTCTCCAAGATGACGTCTGCCACACTGCGGGCATTCGGGTCTGTCAGATCGAATATTCCCTACACTAGCAACTGAAGTAGTCTGTGCTTTATTTCTCGAATACTGTTTAATCTTGTCCTTCCTGGAAAATCCAGTGGAAGTAGCCGATCGGGTAGGGAAATCTCTTGACTTTTTGGATGAGGATTGGAATGACTTATTCCACTGTCTCTTCTTAGAGTCACGAGACTCCATTTCAAATTTTCTCTTCTCCTTTACCAGCTCTTCAGCTTTACACACCCTCTCTACTAGCACAACGAATTCCTTTAATTCTAGGACAGCAACAAACAGTTTGATGTCCTTATTTAACCCGTCTTCAAATCTTTTACTCATGATGGCTTCAGTGGACACGCATTCTCGAGCGTATTTACTAAGTCGTACAAACTCACGCTCATAATTAGTCACCGACATCTTGCCTTGCTTCAGTTCTAGGAATTCTTTCCTTTTTTGGTCCACAAACCTTTGACTGATATACTTTTTCTTGAACTCTTCTTGGAAAAATTCCCATGTGATCTTTTCCCTCGGTACCACCGACACAAGGGTGTTCCACCATTGGTAAGCAGAATCTCTTAAAAGAGAGACTACACACTTCATGCATTCCTCATGTGTGCATGACAACTCATTAAATACCCTGATAGTATTTTCTATCCAGAACTCAGCCTTTTCCGGATCATCATCTTTTCTAGCCCGAAATTCTTCTGCCCCATGTTTCCTGATCCTATCAACTGGAGGTTTGTCTC
The DNA here is from genome assembly GCA_025698515.1 of Gossypium sturtianum. NCBI lineage: Eukaryota > Viridiplantae > Streptophyta > Magnoliopsida > Malvales > Malvaceae > Gossypium > Gossypium sturtianum. The sequence continues at coordinate 96,940,782 of CM046948.1, forward strand.
CTCTTACCACCTCTACTACTTGAGGGGCTGCAGGGATAGGTTGTGGAACAGGTGGGGGTGAAGGGGGTTGTGCATTTGGGTTCGTACGAACAAACTCCGTATACCATATATTCATCATATGGAGGAAGGCTTCTCTAGCCTCTTCTCCTCCTCCTTGACTCACCGTAGTGGGTCTATTCTCATTCTCATTCGACACCGTCCCTTCTGCGGGAGTCGGCGCGTTACTCTCTACATCATCCGCCACAGCTCTTTCGGGATCCATTTACTATATGTATAAACATAATTTAAGTCGTCAGGAGTTGTCACACTATCATTATAAAAACATTGTTGCGTATGGCATGTATAACTAGACTCGTGCTCCTGCTACGTTAGTCCTAGAATCGACTAAACCGTAGCTCTGATACCACTAAATGTAACACCCCATACCCGAGTCTGAGGCTAAGACTGGATACGAGACATTACTATACTTGAACTTACTAAAACATGCACTTTCGGGCTGTAAAATTTTGTTTCAAATTAGACTTCTCTCTCAGTCAAATCATACATTTCATGGGCCTACGAGGCCTTAAACTCACGTCCGAAAACTTTCGGAGTTCATTCGGAAACTTTTACCCACTTTGCAAACTTTTCCTCAAAACAGGGGTCACACGCCCGTGTGACTTGGGGCACGACCGTGTACCCCTAAGACATGCCCGTGTCTTCCACCCGCGGTCGACACTGACTAATTTCACACAGCCTTGACACGCCTGTGGCCCTGGCCCGTGTGCTAAACCTTGGCATTCTGACTTATCCACACGGTCCATACACACACCCGTGTGCTTCAGTTGTGTGGCGGTTCAAATTCCAAGTGTAAGGTGCAGACTTCACACGGCCTGGGCACACGCCCATGTTCTAATCGTGCCTCCCACACGGTCTAGACACACGCCCATGTCTCTACTCCTGTGGGAGATTAGAAGGCTATCTACCAAGCCTTATTCCACTCTGAAATCAAGATCAATTTAATACCCTAATCAACAACTCAAGTACTAGAAAACATGAACAATGATGCATAATCATCAACATTGGTATAAATAAACTCGGCAAATATTGGCCAATCTCTTTAGCCATATACAAAAGAATGCTATACTTGATAGTCAACACTTTGGCTCTTCTTAAAACATAACTCAAAATGAAATGCTTCCTATACATGCCATACTTAATATAAACACTTGGCTATACCAAAATATCGATTAATAGTGTGCTCCGAGCTCCAATGACGATGATCCACGAGATTAGCTTGGCAGGACTACATGGAAAGAAAGAATAAAGGACGTAAGCATTTACCTTAGTAAGTTTGAATATAATGCACATAGCAACATACTTGCTTAATATAACCCCTTTAACATAAATGATGGTATCATAAATTTCAGCTATTTAAGCCTACTTACTCATACTGATTCTTACATATCTCATGATACTTACTAGTCTCATACTCGTGAGGTAAACAAGGTACCTGTATCACTTGATCACATAGATCAGCATACTCTACAATAATAATTAAAATCTCTAGTTCATCATTCATAATATGAATAATACTCATTTCTAACTTGATAATAGCTTTTCCTACTTATCTTTCTTGTTATCATTTTAACTTTACTCATTTGCCCGATGAATTTCTACGAATAACCGAGGATACTAAATCTCATTCCATATATAACTTGATGCCAAAGCCATATCCTAGATACGGTCTTACATGGAATATCTCATCTTGGTTTCGAGGCAAAGTCTTGACATGGACTTATACGAAGTCTTTCTCGTGTGTTTCCTTGGGAACTTACCATTACCATGTCTTGACATGGTTTTACTTGGTAGCTTTACTCATGAACTGGGCAACGCCGAGCCTTGGCTTGGACTTACATGGAATCTTTCTTGTTACTCACCAATGCCATGCCTTGGCTTGGACTTACATGGGATCTCTATCTCTTTATAGCTTTTCAATGCCAAGACTTGTCTTGGACTTACATGATAACTTTGCTTGGAGACTCACCAATGCCATGCCTTGGCTTGGGCTTATATGGGTCTTCATCTCATAATAACTCTTTAATGCCAAGACTTGTCTTGGTCTTACATGATAACTTGCTTGATTGTCGATGCCATGCCTTGGCTTGGTCTTATACGGACTTTCTCATTTCATGTGATAGATCGAGTATCCTAGGTAATTCAACTTCAATCGGGACTTTCTCATGCTTAATCTCATTATCTTCTTTGTTTATCATAACATCAAACATTTTCATGGTAATATTGTACATTATGCTAAGCAGTTCAATGATATAAATCATAAAGCTTAGAAATCATACAAACTTACCTCAATATACAAAATGTATGTATATATGCAATTTAGTCCTCGACTTTGTTCTTGCCTCGATTTCGATTCGGGCTTCGTTTTTCTTGATCTATAATAATAATTAGATCATTTAATACTCACATTGACTAAATTGACTCTTAACTCATACTTTGGCAAAATTACTATTTTGCCCCTAAACTTTCTCATATTTGCACTTTTGCCTCTAGGCTCGTAATATGATTCTCATTCAACTTTCTTAGACATAATGTTTAGCTGATTCATTTTCTCTACTATAACAATCATCAATTCTCACTATTTCTAATAGGTATGACCAATTTCATAACTATTACAAATTAGTCCATACTATCATTTTTCATGAAATTCACTAAGGAAAAGATGTTTATCCAACATCAAAATCTCATAAACTTCTATAAAATATCATTTTACAAGCATGTAATTCTTGGGTAGATTTTTGAACATGCATCTTAGCTCATTTTATAGCTAAAAATAGCTAATTCATAATACGAGAACTTAAAAAATACGAAGAATATTATAAATGGGGCTAAGATGAACTTACTAGTAAGCTTGAAAGATGAACAAACCCTAGCTATGGGGTTCTTCAAATTTTCGGCACCAAGGAAGAAGATGAATGAGATTTTTATCATCTTTTTCCTATTTTAATCATTTAATTGATAAATGACCAAAATGCCCTTCTCTCTAAATTTTTACAAATTACTAACTCATGTCCAATTTTGTCCAAAAAATATAATTTGGGCAAATTGCTATTTAAGGACTTCTAATTACTATTCTAAAGCTATTTCATAAGAAAAAACTTCTAGAAACTCATATTTTGAAACTTTTGCAATTTAGTCCTAATGGACCCTTTAATGGAAATTTTCATAAAATTTCCACATGAAACTTTCATACTATCATGCAAACATTTCAATTATCATAAAAAAATCATTCTACTATTTTGGATTTGTGGTCTCGCACCACTATTCTGACTAGGCCCTAAATTGGGCTGTTACAGATATTGTGACGGGGTTGCCGATGACTCCGAAAAAGAGAGATGCTGTGTGAGTTGTTGTTGATAGACTAACGAAGTCGGCTCACTTTATTCCAGTATGTGTTAATTATTCACTGGATAAGTTTGCTGAATTGTATGTTGCAGAGATAGTGAGGTTACATGGTGTACCTGTGTCTATAATATCGGATAGGGATCTGAGGTTCACTTCGACGCTTTGGAAGAGGTTGCAAGAGGCTTTGGGAACAAAGTTGAATTTCAGTACTGCGTTCCATCCGCAAACCGATGGTCAGTCTGAAAGAGTGATTCAAGTTCTCGAAGATATGCTTCGATGTTGTGTGTTAGAATTCGAGGGTAGTTGGGAGAGATATCTACCTTTAGTCGAATTTGCTTACAACAACGATTATCGATCAAGTATCTGAGATGGCTCCGTATGAGGCCTTGTATGGTCGTAAGTGTCAGACTCCTTTGTATTGGACCGAGCTTAGTGAGAATCGGATCCATGGATTCGATCTTGTGAAAAAGACTGAGGAGAAAGTAAAAATAATCTGTAATAGTCTGAAAGTTGCTTCGGACCGAAAGAAGTCGTACGCGGATCTGAAAAGAAAAGAAATTGAGTTTGAAGTGGGCGACAAAGTGTTTTTGAAAGTGTCCCCATGGAAGAAGATTATGAGATTTGGACGAAAAGGAAAATTGAGTCCAAGATTCATAGGGCCGTATGAGATTACTGATGAGAGTTGGGCGATGTAGCTTACCAGGTTGGCTTTGCCGGTAGAGTTGGAAAAGATTCATAATGTGTTCCATGTGTCGATGTTGCGACATTATCGCTCCGATCCTTCATATGTGATTCCTTCGACGTAAATTGAGATAAGACCGGATATGTCTTATGATGAAGAGCCGATTAAGATATTGGCTCGAGAAGTGAAACAGTTGAGAAATAAGAGCATAGCACTAGTAAAAGTGTTATGGCAGAATCACGGTGTAGAAGAGGCTACGTGGGAAACAGAAGAAGCTATGAGAGAGCAACATCCAAACCTCTTTACTGGTAAGATTTTCGGGGGCAAAAATCTCTAAAGGGGGGAGAGTTGTAACATCCCGATTTAGGGCATAGTCGAAATAGTGGTGCGAGACCACAAATCTGAGGTTTGTTGAATGAGTTTTTGAGGTTTATGCTATGTGTGCATGCTAGTGTGAAAGTTTCATGAAGCAATTTTGTGAAATTACGGTTGAATTGTCCAAAAGGACTAAATTGCAAAAGTTGCAAAATGTGAGATTCTAGAAGCTATTTGTGTGAAATAGCTTTAGAATATTAATTAGAGGTCCTTAAATAGCCATTTTCCCAATTTCTAATTTTTGGACAAAACTGGCATGGATGAGTTAAAATAGAAAGTTTATCAAAAAGGGCATTTTGGTCATTTAACAATTAAGTGATTAAAATAGGAGAAAAGATGACAAAATTCATTCATCTTCTTTTCCAAGGCTGCCGAAAATTGAGAGAGCCATTGTTAGGGTTCTTCAAAATTTTCAAGCTTGCTAGTAAGTGCATCTAAGCCCAGTTTTTGATATTCTTTGTATTTTTGAAGTCCTTGTAGCATGAGTAAGCTATTTTTAGCTATTTGATGAGATATGATGGATGTTAAAAAATGTGGCCATGTATGACATGCATGTATTTTGATGTTTTATGGAAGATTATGAAAGCTTGATGTAGTAGAAACATCTTTTGCTAAATGAGTTTCCATAGAAAATGCATGTAAGGACTAGTTTGTAAAAATCTTGAGTTTGGTCATACATGTGTGATGTAGTGAGAATTGATGATTTCTTTAGTTGAGTAAGTGATTCGGCTAAGCATGAAAGGCTAGAAAGTTGAATAAAAATCACTTTACGAGCCTTGGGGTAATAGCGTAAATAGGAGAAAGTTTAGGGGCAAAAGGGTAATTTTGCCAAAGTATGAGATGTGGGTCAATTTAGTCAATGTGTATATTGATGAGTTGAATTATCATTATAGATCAAGGAAGACAAAGCCCGGATCGAAACCGAGGCAAGAGCAAAGTGGTGGACTAAATTGCACGTTTCTATACTTTTGAGTATCGAGGTAAGTCTATGTATAAACAATGCATTCATACTTACAATTTGTTAATGCTAGCTAGTGTATAGCATGGTTGACAATGATTGAGAACCTATGTTGTTCAAGTGGAATGAATGTGATAGATTTTGTGAATGGATGAATGATTGAGTAAATAGATATGTGAATGTGTAGTGATAATGCTAAAAGATGGGCTAAGTGCGATACCATCTTAATGCATAATGACGATGAGCTGGCTATGTGCGACGCTATCATTGGGTATATTGTCTAGTGGGCTATGTGTGAAACCACTACGATTACCTTTATGGTAGGCTAAGTGCGATACTACCTTATTTATTGATTGTGGTGGGCTAAGTGCAAAACCACTGAGACATTAGCTGTGTGGATTAGCTGTGTGGATTAGCTGTGTGGATTAGTTGTGTGGATGTATTATCGAGAAATAATGATATGTTGTATATTGTGAAAATGTGATATTGAATGCAGGGGTGCATGTCAATGGTTATGAGTAAGTGACTCATGATGTGTTGGAAATGTGGTAAGGGATAGAAAGAGTAAGCATAGTTGTACATTATATGTTAGTATAATGCTAATTGTTGTTTAGCTTATACTATGGTGCTTAATTGTTTATGTGTAAACTTACTAAGCTCAAAGCTTACTCCCTTTCTTTTCCCTTATCTTATAGAGAAAAAGTGTTGAATCGAGATACGAGGATCAATTGGAAGATCGCCCACACTATCAGCACACTCTGGTACATGAGACTCAATGTTTTGTATATGGCATGTATAGGGGCTAGACAAGTTAGTGAATTTTGTTGTAAATGGCTATGATGTGTTGGCCTTTAGATGGATAATCTATTTTGTATAATGCCATAGTTGTTGGCCCTTTATTATATGAAAAGATGTAGTTATCTATGTGAGATTGTACTTCATATGAGTTGATTATGGATGTGTTGAATGAGTGCA